>CM067364.1:40989896-41129896 GCA_034401795.1 Chaetoderma sp. LZ-2023a | reverse complement strand
TCTGCGCCAACCAGTCAGTAATACACGAGCACGCGCACTTACGGCTAGTTGCGTTTTTCTGAACTCGCGTCCCCGGTGATCGGGACAACTAGTCCTGTATTGAGGGTAGTGGAGGTGGGCGGTCTAGAGATATCTAAAACTCTATAATAATGAATGGCATACTTATAGCTACTCCGTCATGAACATTGAAAAGTCCGCCAAATGTACGAATTGAATGTAATCGATGGATTTACTATGTAATAAACATTCTGTTCAACTTTTTGAAAATTATTTGACTGGGGGATGTTGCTGCCACCACTCAATCAAATTAATTTCAAAATATTCAACTATTTACCATTGAAAATGTGGTACTGTGGGTTCATGGTTAAAAGTATATAAATCGATTTCAACCCGCGTAAAATGTGGACAGTGGCGAGCTAGAAATGCGCGAGACATAGCTAGAAATTGACGGGATATAGCTAGAAATGGACCCAGCTATTAATAGGTATTTTACATTTTCAATGAACATTGTGGACTTAATTTTATTTTATTCTCGTCATGCGTTAATATCTTGATTGAGCTTGACCCCTGTTGCTCTTGTCTCTTCTTAACTCTAGAATTTGTTCAAGAAAATTTCAATTTTCTCAAAGAGAATGTTCATTTACCTGCTTTGAATTCTTCATAGAAATCCATGGAATGAACTTGCATAGATTAGAGACATCAGCGATTCCATTTTCTTAATTTAATGAAATTTACTAATTAAGATTTTTATTCCCGTGTGGGGAATCGAACCCCGGTCGCCATAGATTGTTTCGACTGTTTCATTCCACAGTCCACAAATTATTTATAACAAGCACAATAGTTTGCTGTGTTAAATAATTTGAAACCGATTTGCCTGGGGTCTTTAGCCCTAGGTTCACGTCATTTTTCTCTTAACAACTATATATTTTCATTTATGATTACATTGAAATAGGGATTCTGTGACTCGTGTGTAGAATTTCTGTCGACAACTACACCAGATTGTGTACACACATGAGAATGCGTCAAGCTCAAGGACATGGCAGAACAAGCTTCCAGAAAGCGTTAGAGAAATGTGTTCAGTCAGAAGAGGCTTGTTCTGTCAAAATTGAATAGATAGTCAATTCGCATTGAAGTAAATCAGAGTATTCGTTAACGGTTACGGGTCAATGAAGATTTCGACGCTGGTCTTCAGTCAGTAGAGGCAACGATTCTAATAGATGCGTTTCTAAACCATGTGTTCTATCGGTGTCTACTGGAGGTTGACTGTTGAATCGTAGCTGCAACACTGCTTTTCTCTAGCGGTGAACGATGAGGTAGTCCCGCGATAACACAGCTTACTGGGCCAACGTTGGGCTGATACCTGGCCGATACAGAAAGTATTGGCACGGCATCGGCCCAGTAAGCTGCGTTATCTGGGGCGGCTCGTCTTTTTTGTCTGATGGTAATGATGACCATTTTTATAAGACTACCGGACATATCTGAATATCCTCCAGCTAAGCGAGGTGCCGGTCTTGTTCGAGGACACTTAGAAACAACTATAACCACAGATACTTGGTTATGTATTTTTTATTAAGATAAATAAGATAAATGAGTTTCGAGAAGAATTGCAAATTAGATAATTCTTTATACACAATGTACAGAAACTTTACGCTACCTTCCTCATTGAAAATTTCTACTTCTAACAACTATCACCAACGAGAGAAATTACGTATCCGATGCCGAGCTTTGTACCGTAGGCTATAAAGATGGTATTTTATGCTCTTGAAAATTTATTGGTTTGATTTGAGTCTATCGAGTCCCTGATTCCATGTCCACGCCATATCTAGGCTGGTTTTATTGGTCACTCCCCACCACCAATTCCACCCACCCTCGCCACCCCCTCCCCCGTGCACTGGCATACCAATGTATACTCCTGGGTGGAGGGAGGAAAGGAGCGAAGGGGCGTGTCCATGTTTCCACTGATCGCACGATAGTGCACAGCTCAGGCGGGAACCAGGTTCTCCAGCTAAGAAGTCCGGGGTGCTAACCACTTCACCAAGCCGCCGCCTCAATTCACTCTCTCCAGAGCTAAACACATCTTATATATGAATCAATTATCACATACAAAGAGAACTCAGAGCTTGTCCAATCATCTTACGCTATTCCACATCTTTCTCCATCTCATCTTTCCCCAATCAAAACCTGCAGATGACCTTGATATGGCTGGCAATTAACCACTGCGCACGCAAAGTGTGATTTTACCTTAGTTCAGGACCAATCATATTTCTATGCATAAACAGTCTATGAATATTCATGATGCGACATATGGGGGAGGCTCTACGACGGAGTGGACCCCCCACCCACCCCGCCCCCTTGAAATTGCACCACACGTATTACTGGATAGGTCTGGTTCTATCCTCTTATAACTTCTACCGTTTGTTAGCTTCCTGAAGGTTTCCTATGGACACACCTGTTATGATCAGGGTCGTCAAACTAGAATACCACGGATATTTCTACTCTCAATGTTACCTTTAACTCTAATATCATTTCCGTATGGAATATTCCTATTATCAAGGTTATATCCGAACCCCACTAAAAGAGTTAGCGAACACCTGTGTGTGACTCATCTGCATGTGTTGTTTTGTAATTACAACATAGGTGAATTCTCACAAGTCTAAAATGGGAATTTCCAGCTTGTGTAATATTAACACATTTTCAAATCGAATGGTCTGATTAGGCGGGTTACCAACCATATTTCATACGTCATCGATTCATGTCATGTTTGATATCATTAGAAAGGTGTTTAGGTCAGCTGCCTAAATAGACCCATTTCATATACACCTTACAGCGAACCCCTATGGTGGTCAAGCATTACTGTCTGACCTAGTGCATGTATTATATAACATTCATAAATAGAACAGGAACATATTCGGTTACGTATCAATTATACAACTCATGAATACTAGAATGCATGCTGTTCGTTAAAGATGCAATTCTCATCTTGATTGACAGAGTTCAATACGCTGAGATTTCCTAAGCACTTCGGCAAACAACAAAGAGGCCGGTGAGAAGCGCGACGCATACCCAAATCCACAGCATGTCTGATTATTTAAGACTTTAAATTTGTATTAGTTTGTTAATCCATAAGAGTGCAGTGTAAATTATTAAGTTACCAACTCACCTGGTAGGTTGACATGTGCAATCTTCATTTAGCTGCTGGAATTTAAGGATTTAAAGACCACGAAAATCACACGTACCTGCGGTCCGGAGCAACCACATTTTTAATGCAGGCCAAATTTTAACGCACCGGTTGCCTTGGGGGACAACCTAGATAAGGTGTTATTTTGAGGGCCTGTATATGTACTCATGTTGAGTATTTATTTTATTAAGACTTAACGCTTGCACACTCAAATTTGTTCAAGAAACAGTCAATTTTCTCATAGAAAATGTCCGTTTGCAGATCATGAGAAGAATGTTTTTGAAAATTTACGACTGGAATGAGTGGAACGGTTGTCGAGTCTTATCTTCGTCTGCAAGATATTTTGCAAGACCACTACAGAAGCGGTGTTTGGCTGTTATGAGGGATAACGGGTCACTATAATGGTTGAGTTGGTATTTACAAGGATCCTGTAGTCTATATAGCTTACACCAATACATATTTTCAACAGAATTTACAGAAATGGGGCAACTTGAGTGTACAGACGGGTAACCTAATTGAAATAGCACACTTGCCCCTGGGGTCAACAAAATACTTTTCGAGCCCTGATTTATTTGATAGATATTAGATATTTTAAAACTGAATTGCATAGCTGTTGCTGGCTGGGTCATATTTTGTTGGGAGCGCTAAATAATTAACACCATGAGATTAATTAGTCAATAAATCATTTTATTTAGCATTTGCCTATCTTTTTAAAATGTGTCTCTATTGATATGCAAATAATTGACGTCAAAGCTTTTAAACAAAACGATGGGGTGCATTCAGTATGAGTATTTATGCGTTACAATAAAGCTGGTTGGTCATCTGCATTACAGGGACGAAACGCTTTAAATGAAATTAAAATGAGCCTCAACACAAAAATGAAATCTTAGCGCCAAGATATTCGACCCAGAGGGCTGGCTGTCAAAAGAACACAAGGAATTTCAATAATATAAACATAATATCCAGCAGACCACTGATTAAATTATACATGGCGATTTATGCTGCTAATGATTCCATACTGTTTTAATCCATCGGAAACAATTAAAAATTAATAAGAATTACATCTAATGTAAACTGTGATGAAAGACCGTAAACTAGAAATAGCAGTAATAATTTATTTACAAGCAAATTGACAATATAATATTTATATGTACTTATTTGCTTATTTAAGCCATGTCTCTTCCCTGTGCTGCGCATAGTTTAATAAAGTAGAGAAACTTATATATATATATATATATATATATATATATATATATATATATATATATATATATATATATATATATATATATATATATATATATATACTGTTGAATTTAATACTGCTTTAATAATTTAAGAAAAATTAATTAAAATGAATAAAAATTCGAACCCGTTATATTAGAACTACAATTGGAGTTCCCCAACAATCAAAGTATCAATACAATAGTAGTACTTATTTTAGCGTTGATGATGCAATAGTATTAATATATAGACTTATGTGTTTTCATCGAATCACTTTCAAGTGAATTATCTACATAAAATAAAATTGCAATATATGGTTAATTATGTGTCCATGACATACGCACATTCATATATATCATGTCATAAACACATATAATTAACAAACTATATGCACACGCACTCACGCGCGAGCGCGCGCGCTCACACACACACACACACACACACACACACACACACACACACACACACACACACACACACACACACACGTTAATCAATACTGCAATGATTGTCCTCAAAGTCGTTCTTAGCAGCACCATTAACTGATCCGGAAACACGGCAGTATAATGGATGGTGGGATACAGCACACACATGTGTGGTCAGGGCCGGTACGGATTGTGTGTGTGTGTTGTAATATTTAAGGCGTTTATATGCTAGTTCCCAATGCTAGGGTCTAGACTCACGCCTGGCCTTTATGGTTTCTGTTGAATTCTTGTGAATTCGTGTGACGTCGGTTTGTGCATTAGCTTGTGTCTCTCTGTGTGTGTGTGTTGATCGTTGTCTCTCGATTTTGTCTCATGTTGCTGTTCTTGTCCATGGCTTTTCTGTTGCTCCTCATGCTTGGGCGTGGGTGATGGCGATGGCCTAACCCGGACCTAACTGGGGTGGGGAAGGGATGGGGTAGGTGCTGGGTCGGGGGAGGGGGAGTAGGTGCGTACGGTCTTATGACCTGATGTACCCAGGGGGGGGGCTTTAGGTCAGAGCCCTCACCGGCCCCTTTGGGGGGAGTGGGGAGGTTGGGTTGTGTGGTCTTTCGGGTCCTGGGACCCATTTGCTCTTCTGGTCATCATCCGAGCAGGCACCAGCGCGCACTTGTTTGATTTTGATTGGTTAGGTAGCCCGTATGGTGACTGTGTCCGTCCGAGGACGAACTCGATCAGTCATCCGGGTTACATCCCTCCATAGTCCCCTCGAAAGGTCCGAAAGATTCTAATTCTAACAATTTTGTTTTGTTTTTGTAATCCGTATGTTGCGTGGTTCCATCCGAGGACGAATCCATTCAGCATCCGGTTTACTTTGGTTATGCCAAAAATGTTTTGCCTACCTAACCCTAGCTCACGTTCACACAGTGATGGGCACTGTATGACGGGACCTCAATTTAAAGTCCCATCCGAGAAGACTGAGCAAGTGGGGCCAAGTACATTGCTTAAGCGTACTCCAGCAGCTTGCTGTGCCCAGAGTTGTCCGTCAGTCTGTCCATTTGTTGTTTGGTTTGTCAGTCCGTTCGACAGACAAGCATACCTGCCTATGGGCCGCGAATGAGATGGACACACGTCCATTTTCCTCGCGGTCCGCCAGCAGGCAGGCCCATCTGTTGTTATGTTGTCCATTGCAGTCTTCCATCTGTCTTTCTGACCGTCTGTCATTGTTGTGTTCGTTGCTGCACTTTAGCTCCAACTCCAGCTCTGGATCTGAAAGAAAAGGAGGGGAACAATGCTGAAAGAAAAAGAAGGAGAAGACAGACATTGTGGACAGGTGTTTTGGGGCATGTACTCACATACTCTGGGTCATCATTCATGACAATCTCACGATCCTTAAGTGGAAAAGTCAAGCCAGATAAAAAGTTTTCAAGAATTTAATAACAATTCATAGAATGACATCACAAGTAACATACTATATAGGCCATGCATACAGCAAATCATTCGCTTACACGTATTTCCCCTCGGACCTGACACCTCATGCGCCTAGGGGAAGCTGGTACGGATTGCCAAATTGTTTCTATATATGTTAGAATATATCATTTTTAGAACAGTTAACACTTACCACTCAAGTGTAAAAAAGTGTAAATTTCAAATTAAAATTAGAGGAAAACTCACCTTATCTTAGGCTGTGTTCTCACTAGAGAGTTAATCGGGAATAACGCCATACCTCACTATGACGGTACGCCTGTTGAGTCTCGAGTAAGAACACGGCCTTATTCTCCGCACTCAGAACATGGTTTTATTCTATCTATACACGTGTTAGAATTTGACACACCTAATCAATACCTAACGTATTAGCTTTTTATCATGCCGACAAGAAAAATATTCAGGATTTGGTAGCCAAATGTTGATGCATTTCAGCAGCCTGTGATGGCTGTCATGATTTAATTTTCCACCAATCAGAGAAAACCTAGACAGTCTGTTTTGGTCTATGAGCTCAGTCATAGAGGTGCCATCTACAGTTTGGGAATGTAGTATACAAGCAGATTATGTTGAATATTTGAAACTACTTTACGTGGAAGTTGTTGCTGCCATAGGCAACACCAAATTCTAGTCAATTAAGTTTCAAATTATTCAACAAAATGGATTATTGCATAATAAAGAAGGTAATGCATTGGCACTTATATCACATAATGCGCTACAGCGTGATCAGACACAATGGTGGCGATCACTTTTCAACACGTATGCGAGATTACAAAGCAGATCTATAATTGTAATACAGATAGGGAAATGTGAAAGGATATGAATGATATGGAATCTATGAACCATAATCTATCAGTGCAATACACCATTTGATGGAAGTAGCATCCCTTTAAAAGGATAACTGGTGTTCACTTTTCAACACATTTGGTGAAAGACGCTGCTGTTGTTGTTGTTGTTGTTGTTGTTGCATACACCAACATCTTCCACCAAAATTGACGAGCACTGTACACCAGCACTATCGTTGCCATTGACACAGTAAAATAGAGAGTAGTGACATCGGCTGGTTCATTTCTGCAAGAGAAGTTGTTTCTCTTTAGAAAAGATTACACTGTAGAAACAAATTCAAATAAAATTCTTTTTCATATCTTGGTATCTCAGATTTATAAAACCTCAACTCGCATATTGTAACAATTCATCTGCCTCATAAATTTTTGCTTAACAGATTATGATGCATGCATAAGTAAAAGCTCGCCAGAATCGTACATTATGGTGGTTTCCTGTAGTCTAGTTACCGACCCCCGATCGTTGATGGTATAACCTCGCCGGTTGGTATAGAGCATATATGAGATGACGTCACTTGGACGACTGATCTAGTCGTACACCTGCACTGGCTAATTAGTGTAATATGTGTTAAGCATTGGGCCGATTTGGGAGTGGGAGAAATCAACATCGTCTTATCTGTATGCTGAAGCAAGAGACTGGGATGACTACCTTTTAGATTTGTAAATTTCTTCAAACACATGCATGCGGATGATCTCAGGTGATGTCTTTAATCTGTGGTGTAACTTAACGATTTTGTTACTTTTGAATTCGTCCCGCCTTCTAGTTTCCGAAGCAGCCTTCAGAATTTTGAAACGTTAGAGAGAAGAGGGATCGATCAAGTGACCCCATCTAGATGCCCGTTCTATAACGCTACTAGTGACACAACTGCTGGCCAGTCTGGTCCGCTGAAAGGTGGGCAGTTCTCATGATGTCTGTCATCTTGGGCACATGGTATCCAGCCGTATAGTCACTGCACCAGAGGTCAATAACCTTTGCGTCCACTATAGTCGTGAGTTAGCAGTACGACGTGAAGTGCAGGTCAAGTCGGGTGCGCTACCTCGTCATCTCTTAGGAGCGCCTTCCAGTGGTCTACTAGACACAAATGCCGTTCAATCTGGTCAGCTGATGGTAAGCGGTGTTTTGAAGCAATTGTGGCTGAGGAGATGTGGTGCCTGCCAATATATCTCCTGTTTCCAGTGGTGTATACTCACATTGACTGTCCTGGGTATGGAGTGAGATAACAGCGTAACGCCCTGTGCAGTGGGGATTCTCCGGAGTGCCCACCAAGCTAACTGGTCCTATTAACAGACATATCCGCAAGTGCCAGTTACCAAAGGATGCGATCTCCCAATCTGTTACCATGAATGATGTCGCCACTGCCGAGAAAGTAACAGTACTGGATGCCAAAATAATCGGAACTCGGGCAATCATGGGAGATTCTAAATCGTCGAGCTATAGAGTAGGAGCAACTGCAGAAGACATCTCCATTAGTCTAACGAGTTGATCATCATTAAACTTCTTAACTTCAGCTCTTTTAGCCACGACAATGTACAAGGGTCGATGCATAGTGTAAGGTAAATCAGTTAGTTATTACCCTGACAGATTAAAAGTAACTAGTTGAGCTTTAAAGCAACTCTGACCGTGTGTAGCGACCGTCAGAGTTGTACAAAGTTCAGTGAATCAATTTTAAATCGTGTTAGGGAAACAACTACAGGTTACATTTTAATGGGTCTCTCGGTGGCCACACAATATTTGGAGAAAACATTCCAGTCTAAGTTGACTCAGGTAATGGATAGGTTACAGACGATGATTATGTCAGTTTTCAACATATTATATGTTTATGCATATGGAAGACTGCGTTATAAAACACATATCTTATCGTGCTTCCGTCAGATCAAAAATAAAATCTGTTTAAACCAACATCAATGATCAACCAGCCAAATTAGTTTCAAAACATTCAATAGCTTACATGCATAGCTTTCTGGAAATTGATAGTCAGATTATTTCGAGATCGATCGACCTGAAGATGATGTATCGGTGGAACTTAGCTAGAGATTGGCGGGGACATAGCTAAAAATGGAACGTCTATTAGTGAGCTACAGGCAATCGGTTATGCCGTTATAATCACTTAATAGACCATCAGGTTGTACGAATTGTATGTCTTGAAAACTTAATAAACATTATGCAAAATACTTTGAAAGTAAATTGACTGGACGTTGTTGCCGCCATAAGCAGTAACATCGCCCAGTCAATTTACTTTCAAAATATTCAACAACGTACCCATAGAGTTTTCTGGAATTCACCAGGCACATGTACCACCGATCTTAAAAATTGGCATTATAGCTATCACAGTTTCGCCAAGATTGAAGTAAAACTCCAGGGTCACTATAAAATCCATACATTCCAACTGTTTAAGGCGTAATGCCTCAAGTTAGCATTCGTCCAAGGCAATATTGGAAACAGCTGGACTAGGAGAACTACACATTTCCCTATTCGCTAATGACACACAAAACCCCCCACCCACCCCACCACTACACAACCCACACACACCCACACCCTGCCACAACCCCGCCCCACACTGCCCCACCCTAGCCACCTACACACCGCTCCAACACCGCCTAACAACCATATGAATAACAACCATATAGTCTGCTCAGAACAGTGGGGCATAAGAAACTTTGGAATGCGTCATTAGCCAGGTGTGTCAGCCATTGGTGTAACTCTAGGGTCTGCCTCAAAATTATAACCTAATGTGCAATTACATAAGCCTAGAGCTCCAAGGGAACGAATCTTATATGATTCATTCTCGACACGATTGGTGCCGGAAAAAGACGCAGATAGCAGACCAACTCTACAGAGACTGGGAAAAGCCAATCAGCTCTCCACACCTTCCTGGTACGAACTCTAGGTTAACAATCCACTTCCTCAGCCCTGCCATAAATAGATATGCTGCTTAGTCAATGCTATGTTGGGTATTTTGTCCTTGTCTTGTTATTTGTGATTGTGCTGAAACGTGGTTAGAAGCAGCTCATCAGCTTCGGACTCATCGCTCAGGCAACATGTACGTGCCTTCGACCTGAGGGAGTAGACCAATGGGTACATGCCGAGATGGCTACCTGGGATCATCCGCCAGGAAGACAACCTGTTACCAAAGTTAAGTATGCATAAGCTCATATGTATCTTGACTCAATAACTAAAGGTAAGCCCAGCTCCTCAAGAAGGACGACCAAAATAACGTGGCACCAACTAAATCAGCGACTAGCATAAGGGACAAATTAAACGCTTATTATCTTGACATTTCATGTCTTCGTGAAAAAATACAAATCACGTGATATTAAAAGTTTCAAGTTTCAAGTTTCTTTATTACTCCCAGGTCACACAGTGACATATGGGGAAAATTAAATATTACATAGTAGGCGGTGTTCTTAATTTGTACATTGATAATTCATTATTATTATTATTATTATTATTATTATTATTTTTATTATTATAATGGTCGTCATCATCATCGTCATCGTCAATTAATCAGTTCCTTATTTGTGTGTCCACTTTTATCGGCCTGTGCTTGTGCGGCGGTTTCATCCTCGTTGGAAATAAGTAGTAATCACTCTAATAAGGCGGCTGATTGTTGAAAGCAACTTTGCATTACTGGTGGAGAAGAGGTCGTGGAATTTGAAGAAGTTAGGTCTTATATAGTAATATGGAGGTAGTTAATCTTGCCGGGTTTGTTTGAAAAACCTACAGATAAATATGTAATGGAACTCGCCCACTATATCATCTTTTACGCAAATGGTGCATTTACTCTCTTCTCGTGGGGTTCAATCCCACCTCCCTTTCTCTATTGGGAGGTAGTGGTTGCCGAGTCTTAAAAGGTATTTTTCCATTTCCCAATTAGGATTGAAAGTATCATAGATTTTACCCTTCCAAGATATACCCTTATCTGTGTGCCATGCTTGTATGAATTGATCTTCTAGTGATTGTGTAATCGTTGTCTGTATTTGAGTGGATACGTTCGTTTGATTTGTCCAAATTTAGCCGTGCTATGTATTATCCAAAATAGCTTTGATGCAATTTAGCCACCTATATTGTGTTCTGTTTTGATGGTAGTCAGTTAGCGCATACCTGTACAGTGTAAGTGCTAATTTGGTTACGTTACCTGTTATCAGTTTTATCCAGTAGGTTATCATTCGTTTTTATGAGCACATTTATATGTGTTTCCCCAAGTTTCCCATATATCATATATTTCGTGGTAGTGCGTTTAACATTTAGAACATGTCTAAGGAAGTTTAAATCTACCTTTTCTAGGATATTGCCCTTCAATCCAAATAATTTCACACGCATAAAGTAGTATTGGCTCTATCATCAGATGGTATAGCTTTAATTGGCCATCAATTGGTAGGTCTGGTTGTCTAGCCTTTCTTTTTAGTACAAACATAGCCTTGCTAGCCTGTACAGCGATGTGCTTTTCGGTCAAAAGCATCCGTCTATTGTAAGAGAAGTATATTCCTAAGTATTTTTAGTTATGTACAATGCCTAGCTATTTCATATTCATATAGAAGGTTAGCTTCCTACTGTATGGTTTGGTGGTTCCAAATATGACGACGTTGGTTTTATCTGCATTTACTTTTAGTTTCCAGAGGGTGCAGTATTTTTCAACAGCGTCTAGTGCCTGTTGTAATTCGGCTGCGCTCTCGGCTAGTATAACTGTATCGTCTACATAGAGCAGGATAAGTAGTTTAAATAGGGTGATGAATTCGTCATCTCTATCTGTTAGTTCTATTTGATTACAGTTTTTCTCATGTAGAAAGGTTTCTAGGTCGTTTAGATATTTTGCGAATAATATTGGTGACAGGTTCTCGCCCTGGCGAACATCCCATGTACATGTGAGTGGATCAGAGAATTAATTATTTAACTTAATAATTGATTTTATGTTATTATACATGCTTTGAATTACCTTGTATATCTTTCCATTGGTACTATGTTGTAGAAGTTTTATCCATGTCGAGTCAAACGCGTTTTCAAAGTCGACGAAACTGCAAATAGACGTTTCCGTTTTGTTTTAAATAGTTAAATAATCGTAGAGAGTGTAAACATATGGTCTATTGTAGAGTCTCCCTTTCCGAAGCCGGCTTGATTTTCTGATAATATGTTGTTATTTTCCAGAGATTTATATATTCGGTTACTTATTATCGAGGTGAAGATTTTCCAAGGCGGCTAAGTAGGTGGCCCATAGTTTTTTGGTTCCTTGGGATCGCCTTTTCTTTCATATATCGGTATAATAATACCCTCAGTATTGCAGAATCTGATACGAGATTAAATAAACTTTTATAGATATTGACCATAACGTGTTCTGTTGCCTTTATATACTCATTGGTTATCCTATCTGTCCCAGCAGACTTATTATTCTTGAGGAGCTTAATACATTGCGAAATTTCTTCGAAATTAGTGAGTTCAGCTGGTGTTTTTCACCAGGTGTGTCGGTAGGAATATGCTCTATTTTTAACTCGATATCACCACCTTTTTCATTTAGGGCTTTGAAAAACGCGTGCATGCTACCTATATCTACTGGGCATGGTTTGGTTGGACCTTTTTCCTTGATTAATTTCCAGTAGTCTCATGCCTTGCCCTTGCTCATTGCACGGATCTATTGTTGTCGTTTTTGTTTATACTGCGCTATTGATCTTTTGATTAAAGTTGTATATGTCTTACTAGCAGTTACCATTTGTTGTCTAGTTATATCCGTCCTATTAAGTTTAAATTCTATTCTAGCTGAATGATATTTATTTCTAGCATTTGCACACTATTTATTATATCATCGGCGCTGTACTCTGGGCTTATGGTTGGTATGAGTCTTTCTCGTGGCACCAAATACTTGGCTGGCCGAGCTTTCAAACATATCTATGATGGCTGTTGTGACGTCATTTATGAATTGCACAGTTAGTGAACCATTTGCTATTTATATTAATCAGCGCTCGGTGAGCCTCTATGTGCTGAAAAAATTCGCGTATTATGTCTGCTTTCCATCTCTTCGGAGTTGACAAATTGTCATTATTTCTATTTTGGTGCTCAATTTTTAGTTTATTATTGCTTATATCTGCGTTAAAGAATGTTAGCTTTAGCGCGCAATGTTTATCAGACAGTATAGGGCAGAAGTCTAGGAAATTGAATTTGGATATAAATTGAAAACATATCATGCGCGGATAATCCATAATCAACGAGGCTGATGTATTGGCACGTAACCGTGCTTATATTAGCATCATCGCCTACTGTACCATTTAGTAAATATACGTTAGTATTTTGACACAGCTCGAGTAGTCTATACCCATACGCATTTGGCTGTCTTCTATCCTGCGACACACGCGCCGGGATGCTAACTTGTGGAGTATTTGTTAGGTCTTGGAAATCAATTTCGGCAAGCGTTAGTAGCCCCTCATCAAAAAGATTTATTTCCGGTATTTAGAGCGAGTACTCGTCTGCGACTCTCAAGCCGTGATTTGGACTCGGAACTCGAAAATTACTATATACGCAATAGTGACCGAGTATGTATGATTACTGTATTCTGCGACTGTAGTAGTAAAAACATCCTACAACTGCAAGCAGTCCTTCTTCACTTTTTTGCCCATGGTGTCTTGTCCTCAAACAAAATCCTTAGCTTCCTCAGGTCCATTCTTGGCTTGAGTGTACCTAGACCTGTTTTCTTGAGGTCACTTCGTAGCACGCCTCGGAGTTGTGCAATGATGTCGTCTCCTGGCTCTCTATTTGCTGGCTCATAGTAGGGCGAATTCCGAGGCTCTCTGCGCTGATGTGCCTTCTGGCATCCTTAGCACATGACCAAACATGGACCATCTTTGCTGGGCGACTTTTACACACGGTGGCGAGTTATTACACATTTGTACATGGCATTATTGGAAATTATACTGTCTGACCATCAGTGTCCAGTGATGGTGCGTAGGTGTTTGCGGTGGCAGGCGTCGAGTTTGTCTAGAGCTGCCTTTGGAGCTGCCCAGCTGTTACAGTTATACATCACCAAGGATACGCTGGTTGCATTATATAAACGTGGTCTTTTTATCAAAGGGAATTTTTATCTACGAATCCATAGCTTCCAGAAGGACTGGAAAGCTATGTTCCTCATGATGCAGCGTGCAGTAATGGCAGCAGTACTGCAAAGCAGTGAGCTCAGGATTTTACTTTTCCTCCATGGTTCGCTGCCACGGAGTGGATCGTCATTTTCTTTAGTTGCGTGCTTTGTAGATAGATATATGTGGGTGGGTTCATTCATAAAGCAATTCTCAAGATTTAGTTTGCTGGCAGCTATTTGGAGAAGTTCGTCAAGGGATTTCTTTTCCTCATCTATAAAGTCCACATCGTCGGCATATTCAATCTCTAGCATCTCTAGCGACATTCCCATTATTGACACCGCGGGGTGGAGGAGTGGGGATGGAGACAACGGGGGAGGGTGTGTGTGTGTGTGTTGGTCTTGTCGAATTTCCCCGAACGGATTTCAATGCATCAGCCAGGTAACAGGTGAAAGGCATAGGGGATAGACCATGTCCTTGTGGAGAGCCGATTGAGGTCTGAAACTCTACAAACTTGACTGACTTGACCCGTACTCACAGTTTGGTGTCTGCAAGTATTAGTTTCATCAGTTGTAGCTAATCTTCATTGCAACTGGCTGGCGTAGTACATCTAGGATCTTTGAGCACTTAATTCTGTAGAAGGCTCATGACAGGTCAATGCAAATTTTGTGGAAATCCCAGTTTTTGGACATGACTACCGACACAAGCATGCCTTGAGCCCATACACTGCCAGTGCGTCCACGTTTGAAGCCACTTTGACATGATACGGTGAGGTCATTGATCTTGTCTTGGATGTGGCATAGAGTAAAATTGGATAGGATTTTCTGTATGCTGTTAAGGAGCACAATGGGTCGCATGATCGAGTATAGTACCTTAAATCCGATCCGAGTTTCATCTTAGGATGTTGGGATCGCTCAGTTATCTTGATCTCTCGTGCTGGCGTATGAAATCTTTCAAGAATATGAATATGTGTCCTTGCGCTAACTCTTCCGTGAATAGTTCAACCATATATATATGAATTGTTTTCTAAATGGATCGATCGCGTGACCCGGCTGTTATTATTAGCCTGCTAAATTCGCCATGCTAGTCAGAAAGACACAATTGACGAAAATATACCCGCTTTCAACAGGCTATCAAACGTGTGTTAGATATTTAACACCATGTGTGTATAACGATTCAATGCGACACAGATCGTAGTGTCAACCACCATGTGAGTAGATAAACAATGTTCATTCGTTGGAAGAAAAATTATACTTCATCTGGTGATTGGGTAAATTTTGTCGTGCTAGCCGATGAGAAAATGGGAATGGAATTCTCAGCACGGATAAGTAAATCGTCCTGTGCCGTGATCGAAATATATCATTTCGAAGAACAGGATTGGCGTCACTTAATTATTGTGATGATTCCGTTTACTTAGTATTAACATATACTGAGGTGGTCTCGTTCAATTGATTAACCTCGTGTATTTAAACATATTTATCATAGATAATCCTATGATGGACTTAGATGATATAGATATGTCCCAGAAAACCCCTGTCTTAGGCATCAATCATTACTCAGTACGCTTGCCATGCGTATTGCTGGTTAGTATCTTTACCTACAGGGCTTTCATTATATATATATATATATATATATATATATATATATATATATATATATATATATATATATATATATATATATATATATAGTAGTTGGGGTGGGGTATGTGGTACTGAGATGAGCGGGATATGCTTTCATTTTTGACAATTTTGATATGAAAAAAAGAAAATATGTTTATATTCGGTTTTTCGATATTTACAATTATAAGCGGTTTTGAAACCGTCTGGGCGCCATATCGGTTTTACATGTGGTATCGGTATATTGCGCAGCCTTAGGTACCTGTGTATAAGTAAGGAATTGCACTGCCGAGCATACCAGTTTTGGCCACGTCAGGTGGAAGTTATCCCAGCCGGTGTCATCTACAAACCTGCAGGTGCTTCCTGCCTTGTACACACGCTTTTTCAAACCTGGTTTAAAGAAAGTTAGTAAGCAAGTAGCCAGATACATAAGAATAATAAAATGAAGGACTTTAACACCTGATCCGCGGGCAGAGTTTTACCGATCTTATCTATCGGGAGACTGTATACCGACTGGAATACACAGGATATATGCTGAATAAATGGGTGGCCAAGATCAATAGGCAGAATCCTAACAACGAAGATCTGTGACTAAACATCACTTATGAAACTTGAAAAGGATCCATGTGAATGTCAGTGATTGAGATGAGTCTCTTGGCGTGTGCTGCAGCTTAATCACTTGCGCTTTTCGAAGCCTCTTCCTTACTAACTGCAACATCGCAACATTTTCCCATGATCTATATTGTGCGCATTAACTATTGTTATTATGATAAACTTAGCTTCTTGCCAAACTTGACTTAAATTCACCTTTCCAGAGTATCCATCTATCAGTCTGACGTCATATGAAGTCTTAATCAGCTAAGCGGCGTGTAGGACGACGTCATAAGCATTACATTAGAAATGATTCTATATGGCCCGTCTTTAATTCTTAATTGTCCGACACGTTTTACGAATTGTATGTCCGTACTATGTAATAAACACGCTGTTGAATATTTTGAGACTAAATTAGTTTCAAAATATCCAACAGTTTACCTGTAGAGGTTCTGGAAATTGATAGTCAGGAAGTTCAGAGGTCGATTGATCCTAACACGAGCGAGGTGTGGGTGGAGCTTAGATTGAGATTCCCCAATTCAATGTCTTGGTGTGTGAGAGTATTGTCGGAATTACAGCAAACTTGGTACAAAATGAACCTTTCCATTCTAGCCATGTCCCGCCCATCTCTAGCTGAGCTCCACCCACCAATTTCTGGTGTTGGGATCGATCGATCTCTAAGCTCACTGACTATCAATTTCCAGAAATCTATACAGGTAAGCTATTTAATACTTTGGAACTAATTTGACTGGGCGCTGTTGGTGCCTATGACAGCAGCAGCGTCCAGTCAAATTAGTTTTAAAATATTCACCAGCATGTTTATTAAACAGTGTAGACATACAATTCGTACAACGTGTCGGAATATTAGTTAAAGACGGGCCATATAGAATCATTTATGATGTAATGAGTATGACGTCATCTTACATGCCACTTATCTGACTATGACGTTCTATGATGTCAGGTGATCGATGGATACTCTGGAACGGTGAATTCAATGTCTTGTTTTGTGATATTATTGGCAGCATTACAGTCAACCTGGTACAAAATTAAAGTTTTATTTATGCACATGGTATGTCGTCGTCACATGTGTAGTATGAATAGACAATGTTAGCTTTAGAATGGAACAACTGGCGATAGCGCCTAACGTCATAGCCCACAAACGCGACCACCTAGCCTATCCCACAAGACTCTTTATAGCTTCAGAACAATAAGGGAACGGGCATCGCTTTTATCTGTCCCATACGCACAGTTGTCACCAGTTTATCGGCAATTATGGAAAATGATAAGAGTCGTAGATCTTTTACCATCTGAATGTAAAAATTAACATGTCAACATAACACACGAAGCCTCTAGATTCCATGTTACTTTGGTAATGATATGCTGAACCCCTATATCACCAGAAGAATACTGAGATAAGAAAGACATCTGATAACGTGCCTGAACCGTCTCACCCGTTGGCATAGCGATCGATATCTCTAGTCATCATTGTCAATAGTTTTTACATAACTAAGATTAATAAATCGTCTTGTGTCGTGATCGAAATATATCATTTCGAAGATCAGGATTGGGGTCACTTAGTTATTGTGATGATTTGTTTACTTAGTATTAATATATACTGATGTGGTCTCGTTCAATTGGTTTTACCTCATGTATTTAAACATATTTACCATAGACAACTCTATGATGGACATCTTCTCTGATAACACAGGTAACTGGACCGGTACTGGGTCAATACCGTCCCAGGAGACTGTGTTATCAGGATTAGTTTTCAAGTTTTAGTAACTAGGCAACAATTTGAGGATAGAATAACACGTGAAACATCCCAGTCAACTGAAAAAATGTGGGTCACTAAACCAAACTAACATCGTCGTCAACTCAAATCAAACGAAGCACTAACCAAGATATTGAAATCTATGGAATCATCAGCTACCAGCACCATATGTGTTCTTAAAAACAACCGAACTAGGTATACTGAAGACCCTCTAGTAGTAAAACTGTCAGCAGAACAGAAAGCGTTATGGCTGCGCGTCTATCAAAGTGGCCGAAGTGATACCGCACAAAGCTGGGAGTGCAATAACATTCTGTGTCACATTAGCGAATGGGTAAAAGATCTTGCTATTCAACAAGCAGACTCCTTAGAAGATGAAATCACTACCATGGATGACTGTCACAAAATGTGTCGGGCAGCCCACACTCTGAGAGTTACTGACTATACACCACCACTTTCTGTACATAACAGTGAAGGACACTTTATCGAGACTGACCAGGAAAAAGTTGAGGCGATTCGAGAATGGTTCAAGGAACAGTTCACTGACCAAGATGATGAGCCTTTATACCCGTCAAAGATCTTAGATGTACTGCACCAGGTCAGTTACAATGAAGATGAGCTTGCAGACGCCAAGCTGAGAGTACGAGTCAAGTTAGTGGAATCTGTACAGTTTGAGACATCAATCGGCTCCCCACAGGGAGATGGTCTAACTCCTGTGCGTTTCACCTGTCGCATTGCTGCAGCATTGAAGTCCATGCGGGAAAATTCCACAAGACCAACACCTCCCCAAGCCACCCCCCATCCCAGTGTCAATACTGAGTATGTCAATATAGATGGAATATGACAACGATATGGACTTGATAGACGAGAAAAAGAAACCCTTGACGAACTTCTCCCCATACATCCAAGCTAACTAAAAATTGAGAATCTCTTTATGAATTAATCCAAAACAGAGTTCACCCACATATAGCTATCTACAAAGCATGAAACTAAAGAAAATGACGATCCACTTCGTGGCAGCGAACCATGGATGAAAAGTACAATCTGGGCTCAATGCTTTGCAGTACTCCTGACATTGCTGCACGCTGAATCATGGGAGAACACAGCTTTCCACTACTTCTGGGGGCTATGGATTCGTAGATGATCGATGTCCTTGATAAAGAGGACTCCGTGTATACAATGTAACCTGCGTATCCTTGATGCTGTATAACTGCAACAGCTGGGCAGCTCCAAAGGCAGCTCTTGGCAAACTCGATGCCTGCCACCGCAAACACCTACATACCATCACTAGACACTGATGGTCAGAGAGCATAATTTCTAATGATGCCATATACAAGATGTGTAATATCTCGCCACTATGTGTAAAAGTCGCCCGGAAACGATGTTCCATGTTTGGCCATGTGCCAAGAATGCCAGACGACACACCAGCGCAGAGAGCCTTGGAATTCGCCCTACAAGGAGCCAGCGAATACAAAGCCAGATGAGGACCTCATTGCAAAAATCTGCTAAGCATGCTACGAGGTGACCTCAAGAAAACAGGACTTGATACACTCAAGTCAAGAATGGATCTGAGGAAGCTAAGGATTTCGGCTGAGGACAAGACAAAAGCAAAGAATGACTGATTGCAGCTGTAGGATATTTCTACTACTACAGCCGCAGAATACAGTAATCATACATACTAAACAAAATCTGACAAATTAAATAATAATACTGGCCTACTTATTGGATCTATAATCCTATATTGAACGCTGTCAAAAACAACAGCTTGTCAAAATTCCTATAATATATCATAGATTGAATCACATCATGCGACAACGCAGGACACCATAATTTGGACGTTTATTCGGGGATTGGAGCACATATCCTCATCTAAGCCTTTTCATACGATCACTTGATACAGACATAGCTGTCATAGGAAGATGAAGTTCTAAAGTAAAATTTAACCCCTTTTGTGTCAAGGGGACCTCAACCCGCTCAATATACCACGTATATAGGCATGTTAATTAAGCATTTAACGGTAACGATTTGAAAAAAAGAAGAAAGTGTTGCTCATTGAATGCAATCCATTGCAGGCCAAGAGATATTTTGAAAGTTTTCCAATGCAATTTACTTGGTGCTTGGTGTACCACGGAACGCTCAGTTGGGTACAAACTGACCCCGGTTGGCCGCGTACAAGACAGCCTGGTCTGGGTTGCTCCAACCTCGCCCTCGTCGGTTCTATAGGTCAGCCCATATAGCCACAAAAAAGAGAGCTCAGATTAATAGAGTTCGTAAGAGCACCTATCGCGCATGCGCGCCAATAAGAGATAGCCTACCCACGCTGTATAGTGAGTGTGGGAGATGGCATCCTTATGTATATATATATATATATATATATATATATATATATATATATATATATATATATATATATATATATATATATATATATATATATATATATATATATATATATATATATATATATATATATATATATATATATATATATATATATATATATGTATATATATATATATATATATATAGCTGTATTTCTCAGCGCCATATTACAGAGGCTGCACTCCTCAGAGCCCTTAATGACATTCGCTGGACTGTGGACAATGGAAACATAGCTCTCTTACGCTTGCTTGATCTTTGCGCCGCTATCGACACAATCGACCACCAGACTCTCTTGACAGGCTTCAAAAACGAGTTCGGCGTTATAGGTTTTGCTTGGGAGTGGTTTCAATCATATCTGTCTGATAGATTCCAATCGGTTTACATAAACGGCGTATATTCTCACTCAGTAGAACTTGTATGCGGCGTGCCACAGGGATCCATACTCGGCCAAGTACTTTTCACACTTTACACGAAATCGTTGGCAGCCAATGCAGGTTACGAAGCACTCTAGAGAGATGTGTTCATATTTATCGGAGAGGGAGATAATTGTAGCCGCGGTATTCTGTACAGACTGGAGCTTATGAATGAGCGCCTTTGGAGCACCAGCGAGCAAACTATTATAGTAGTAGTATAAAATCACCATCGCACATGTGCTGGTAGGGTGAAGGTAGCGTGATCTCACAAACACATGTTCTCCTCATGCTATCCCCTCCACGAACTGCGCAATGATTGGTTCGCTCTGCTATGATGGCTGTTGATTGGTCTCCATGGAGTATATAAGGAGTTACACCGGCAGTATTCCTCAGTCAGGACGGGGTGACTGCCCAGTGTGGAAAACATTGTCTGAAGGTTTACTATACAGAGCTCGGTGTAAGCAATCTACACCAGCGTATTCCGCGCAGCATCTGAAACAATGACCGGGGCCCGTATTCATGGCGCTTTCTTAGCCTAAGAACGTTCTTAGCCACTAAGACCGTTCTTAGCTCTAAGAAAGTTCTTAGTTAAGAAAGTTCTTAGCTCTAAGAAAGTTGGAATTCATGGACCGTTCTTAGTCTACTTCTTAGCTAAGAACGCCCTAAGAACCGGAAGTTGCGAATCTCCTAATGCTACAACGACGTTGTGTGCGCGCGTGCGTTCGTTCGTGCGTGTGTGCGTGCGTGCGTGCGTGCGTGCGTGCGTGCGTGCGTGCGTGCGTGCGTGCGTGCGTGCGTGCGTGCGTGCGTGCGTGCGTGCGTGTGTGTATGAGTGGTGTATGCGTTAAATATTTTAATATTTTGCTTTAATCTGCTCGTAGGCCTCCACCAACGCATATTACGCACTGAGGCAGTCAAATATATGCATGTTCTTAAAGAATAAAGACCATTATGATATCATTTCACATTATGACGTCATATTACTGAAGCAGGAGATCAAACCTAGCGCAACATCGATTGTGTAAAAAACTAAAAAAATGACGAAGGTAGGGGTATTTAGTGGACTGGACGCAAAGAAGACAAAAATAATTTTAATCCCCATGTTTTTCGAAAGAAATTGAGGATTGTTTCGTCATGTGTGTGTGTGTGTGTGTGTGTGTGTGTGTGTGTGTGTGTGTGTGTGTGTGTGTGTGTGTGTGTGCGTGCGTGTAGGTGTGTGTGCGTGCGCGCGTGCGTGCGCGCGCGCGTGTGTGTTTGTGCAGTAATAGAGGGATCCATTTTTAGCCATGCTCCGCCCATCTCTAGTTAAGCTCCGTCCATATTTATGTTGGGTCGATTTATCGGCCGATTTATATTGACGATATATAGCCTATAGACCCTACTTTGAACCCGATATGACCAGAATCCCAATTTCATGGTAACTATGCATACAGGTAAGCTGTTGAATATTTTGAAACTAATTTGACTGGGTGCTTTGGCAAGCAGGCAATCAGAAATGTGTGCACACTCATTGTTTCCTATCGGCACAAATATAGCAATTGATATTGGTCCCGTGCGCCGTTGATCAACTGGCACGGTGATATCAAATTCGCTAATGGTCAACAGCACAAGACCAACGGCGCAAATTCTTATTGGCGCGTTGCATATATACGTACACACTCATGCACACGGGGCCTAGCCCTATAGGCCGATATGCAATTACGCGCGGGTGCGTGTGCGCGTGCATGTATGCGTACGTAGGCACTTGTATCCATATGGATTGGGAACTACATACACGTGCATATTACACTTGCACACTACAGCTCAGAAATAACTTTACATGTTTCCACAACAAAATAAATGTCGGCCTAATGCTAAATCTACGAACATAATTGGATAAGAACGCATCGCTGCCAATTATGTTCAAAATATTCGACAGAGCAATTCTTACTAACAACTACGTGTTTTGTTTTTGCTTTGGAAACATGCATGCTAACCTATAAATTTATGAGCTGTACTGTAGTTAATCACGTAGCCTATGCACATTTAAAGCCATACACGTGGCCTACATTTTCATGTCCACGCAGACACGCATGTATTCGCGCACGCACACACGCGAGCTCGCGCGTAGTTCTCTAGTTTAACAGCCTCTCTATAATGTTCTTCTAAATTGTATCTCATTGATATGATGGTGGGCAGGAGCGGTACTTGAATCATCGAAAACCAAATATTATTCACGCGATGACATCATACCACAACGATCATTTACACGATGACGTTTCTCCGTGATTGGCATGAGAAATTGAAAAAATTACCTTCCGTACCGAAATTTATTGCTAAAGTATTCGAAAATATGCAAACAATATTTTCTTTTATTTAAATTATACGAAAGCATAATTTTTCGGGCTTTGACCAACAAACAAATTAAAGTGTTTGGCGTCATAACTAGTCTTCAATAGTTCAACTATAAATGAATTCTGGGTCGCTCTGTGCATGCAGCTTGTCACCGCAGTATGACGTCACAATTTAACGTCATAATGGTGAGAAAAGACAAAAAGCATTCTGCTGCAAGTATATAATTACATGTATCCAATCTACATTTGTTTCAAATAATTGGAAATACAAATATAATTAGGGTGGGTTGTGCGCTGGCATGCATCAGGCGTAGCTGAACATACACAAAACAAGAAGAAATTTTCACTAAGAACTTTTTAGTGGATTTACGCCATGGGGGTTAGCTGTCGTAAATTAAGAAAGGTTTAAGAACGTTCTTAGGCCTAAGAACACGCCATAAATACCGATTTTTACTAAGACGTCGTTCTTAGCGCTAATACGGGCCCGGAGCCTTACTCCTCTTATGGCGCCGAATAATCTCTGTAACCCCTCTTCAAGGGTAAATAAAACAACTTAAAATCAGGTCGCCCCAAGCCAACTCGTACGCTCCGAGGGGGTTGCCTGAGCAAGCTACGATGGAAGACAACTGTTCGTTAACGTTAAGTATGCATAAGCCGTTCGAGGCCTAAACACCTATATGTCAGGACTCAATAACTAACTGTTAGTCTAGCTCCTCTCGAAGGACCGCCAAAATAATGCTGCAACAACTAAACCAGCGACTAGTATAGAGACGACTGCGTCGGCTTCTGTCGAAACCTGCTCACCACCTCCACGTAAACCACCATGCATCCCCATATATATATATATATGGATATATATATATATATATATATATATATATATATATATATATATATATATATATATATATAATTCAACACCACATTAGCATTGTTCTAGGTAAGGAGCGTGGTCTTGACCGTTTCTCCACCTCCACTTCATCGTGATAGGCGTTTTCCTGTGACGGAGGCCTGCGCGAGGCACTTTCCTCTCGCAAAACCAATTTATTGGTCCGCTTCAGGCATTAGTTTATATTAAACTAGTTAGCTGCGCTAGGACTTCTTTTTTACAGTGGTACCTTCCGTATATATAAGGATAGGCTTGATATCTTTGCCGAGATACAAAGGAAACGGTGCCAACAAGTCGCTCTTTTTATATCGCAGGAAACGAACCACTTTGTTAAACCTTGCGCCTAGACTTCTGCAAGAAGCCAGCTTTTGATTCGCTGGACTAACGTATCACTATATCTAAAATTCTATGTCTTCTAATGCATAAACCCACCGGTTACACGAATAGCCGAGCTGACACGGTGGTGTTCGTCGTTGGGGGCAATGGTCGTCCGGCCCCACTGGAATGCGAATGTTCTACCGAGCCTTGAGGCCGGTTTTTGTGGTCACCGGTTGCCCGCTGTCTCTCAAGGCAAGCTAACCAGCATCGTCAGGCTGAGGTACACCACGAGTATGAGTTGGGTTCCGAGGCAGAAACGGCAGAGCGGAGCGACGCCAGAGCTACAATAATCAGTATCCATTTGCAGGCCAAGAGGAGACCATTTTTTGAAAATTTGTCAGTGGAATGACTGGCTCGGTAACCAAGCCCGTCATTCCAGTGGTAAATTTTTTTTAAATAATCTTCTCTTGGCCTGTAGATGGACATTCCTCAACACCATTAAAGAGACTGTTTTGGCCATCTTTACCATTAAGTAGTTAAGTCGACACAAGATGGGCTAAATCTATAATGCATGTGATAATAGAATGGATATATATTAAGACCATTTGATAAAAAAAAATATAAATGATGATGGGTAATAACTGTCAGTAAATCAGAGACTGCCCCATTAAGATTATTATTTTTTCAATAAATAAGGGTGGCCTATTTATTGAATCTATAACCCTATCTTAACCGTTGTTAAAACAACAGTTTGTCAAAATTCCTATAAGTTATCATAAACTGTAGTCTTTGAATCAGGAAACAATGCAGGACACCATACTTTGGGCGTGCATTCGGTGATTAGAGCATATATCTTCATCTAAGCCTTTTCATTGTATCAATTGATACATACATAGCTCTCATTAGACGATGAAGTTCAGAAGCAGGATTTAAATCTATAAATCCATAAGGAATGCGATAATAGGATGGATATATATTATGAGCATAACAAATTTAAATGATCAGGGTTCAGAATTGTCAGTAAATCAGATTATTGCATCCGTGTGAAATTATGATGCAATAACCCTTTAATTAATCTTCATAAGTATTATTGTGTAATGAACAGAGCAGGGAAAAAGTGAACTTGAAAACACCCAATCCTAGCGGCCATGCTACTAGCTAACGAAGAGGAAAACTGCTATCTTATGGAATGTGCAGTTAATTTGGTATATATAACGTAGGTGGACATGTGGAAATGTATACAGCATTATATACCTTGGTGGATAAACCGTGTATATATGGTGTTATTTATAGCACATTATCTTAATTCATTCGACAGACAAGCATCTTCCATATTTCGGATCGCACAGATCCGGCCACAAACATGTAAACCCATGGATTAACTGCTGAATTAAGCGTGGTGATTATTTCAGAAAAGTATGACACTATACACACTAGCGGAGTATCCGAAACAGCATGCACACTTCGACGTATATAGAATACTAAAGATGGTAATATGAAAATGAGATACAGACTGACTATTATAGCGAGTGCGCGTGAGTCTGTTTGGGCACGCCCATGAGAGCCATTCTCTAATGATGACGTCATCACTGCTGATGCGGATCGATTATAAATTAAAAGAATCTGTTTGGACAAATGAAATCCGGTCGTAGTTAAAAATGGCAACATGACCCATGTCGATGCAATCCAGAGATCATATGAACGTCTGTCTATCAGGAGTGTGCAGAAGTAGATTGTTTCATTTATGTACTCTACATGAATAGTTCCCACGAAATACATCATGGCAAGAACTTGTATAATATTTGCAACTCAGATTGACAAGCAGATCTTTAACATGAGGCTAACGGTGACACGTGCCCGCGAAGCTAGTGGAAATATCAGCTGAAAGAATCTGAAAAGAAACAATGAAACACATAAAATCTGCAAAGTAAATCAGTCAGTTGGTTGGTCAATTGATCATTCTATCAGCCAGTCCTGCCGATGCCAACCAACAAGGATATCGTCTTAAGGTAAACGGATGAATCAGGTTTGTCACTCAAGTACACGACGGTATAATCAATTAGAGCACACATAGGCTGACGTCACAAACAAAATGCGTAATGATTTGATGTATCTTTGATCCCTCATTAACATTGAATAGTCCGTCAAGTGTACGAATTGTATAGCTTTACTATTTAATAAATATGACGTTGAATATGTTGAGGCTAATTTTACTGAGCGCTGTTACTGCCAGTTAAATAGGTTTCAAATTATTCAACACCCTACCTGTATAGTTTGCTTGAAATTGAGATTCTGAGAATTGAGGGTTCAAAGTAATATAAACTGATGCCAACACGCGCAAAGCTTAGGTGTGTCTTAGCTAGAAATGGGCGAAGCATAGCTAGACTTGGATCACCATATTACACGTACATAACTGGTTATCTCAACCAGTTCACGATATTCATCAGTCATCACTGTTAAATACAATAGCCCTTTCTACCATCATATGACGTTATAATCAACTATGTGGTGTTAAGAATGACATCATAATCAATGACGTAGATAAGTACGTCACGATCGCATATTTGAAGATGGACTATGGGTTGTTGTATGAATTGTATGTCTTTATTATTTAATAATAGGCAGCAACAGCACCCAGTCGAATTAGTTACAAAATATTCAAATGCTTTCCTATATAGTTTTCAAGAAACTGATAGTTAGCGCATTCTGGAATCGATCTATCCCAACACTGCGGCGTGTGGGTGGAGCTTAGCTAGTGTTGGGCGGAGCATGCCTAAAATTGGAAAGGTCCATTCTTAACGTGTCGGCAGTATAGTTAAGAATTAATGTCTTTACGTTTCAGCTCTCACCAGATTGTGAGTGGTTTACCATGAGAATTGGTTCCCGCCTGTCCACGACTTGAAAGTTAGTCACTAGGGTCATTCTATCGTCAGTCGTCTTACTGTTCAGATCGTTAAAATGTTTTATTTTTTGGCGCAGCATATCGTGTATTTTTCTTCGTAACCGTATGTCTTGGTTAAAATATGTCCTCTATTGGCAAAGTAAAAGACCACGTTTGTGTTCAATGGGTTGTGTTTATTATATCAGCATGTTATTGTAGTTTGTATTATTATGTTGTTTATCTAGTACTAATAGGTATTTTCCTGTTCACAGGGTGAGGTCTGGTTCTACACCCACCCCAATCCCACCCCTGAGGTATTCTAGGAAGGATACCGACACAGGTTTCCGGAAACAGCCATTCGGTTTTTCCTGGGCGTCTAGAACATCGATGACGGTTAAGAGTCATGGCATGTATATCTATATGTTGTTTCATTCTGTAAAATGAAAAGTTAGTGTCTAAGGCGGCTGATGACATAACCAAATTCTTATTTTTGTTATAATTTAGGGATATTGTATGTAGAATTGTAGAGACCACACATTTCCCATACTGGCGTGTTTTACGAAAATACTTTCCCACTCTGTATTGCTCAGCACTCCGCTTTCTGGTAAACAGTCCAAGACGATCGGGAATATTATCGCTTTAAGACTAGCCCGTGGTAGAGCACAGATTACGTTTTTTATATGAACAACTAAATAGGATTAGGCTGCAGAGTACAGTAACGTCATCATCATCATCATCATCATCATCATCATTATCATCGTCGTCGTCGTCGTCGTCGTGGGCGTCATCTGTATAGGAACAAATAGCATCATAATAGACAAGACGCAGTGGAGAAGGGTGAAGAAATCTGATTGCAGGCGTGCAGCTGAAATAAGCGAACGCTCCCTTCAAATGCAGAGTACCGTCACATCATCATCATCATCATCATCATCATCATCATCATCATCATCGTCGTCGTCGTCGACGTCATTGACTTGATTTGCCCCGCACCTCCAAGAATAATGATGATGCTGATGATGCTGATGCTGATGATGATGCTGATGATGATGATGATGATGATGATGGTGGTGGTGATGATGATGATGATGATGATGGTGGTGGTGATGATGATAATGATGATGGTGATGATGATGATGATGAGGAGTGTGTTCTGCAGCTGAAGAAGGTAAAACGTATCCACTGCGTCTTGTCCGCTGCATGCGTCCTAATATCATTTTGTTCTATATAGTCTTTACTGGTCCTAGATTACATTCACTACGGTTGATGGCAAAACACAAGTTGGTTTTGTGGCGTCCTTTGGTAGTCTGATACCTGTTGGCACCTATGACAACACATTCTAGAGCTTTCTGTGCATGTGTATTTTCTGGCATTCCAAGACTGTGTCCGAACATAGACGATCGCTAATGCGTTACCATCACAGATAGGGTCTCTAGTTTTTGTCGAATTCTGCACTTGATGTTAGACTATGTGGTCAGCGATGGTGGGCCGATGGTTGTGGAGACATGTTTGTTCAAGACTGCTGTTGGAGCTGCCTAGTCATACAACGTGTCGGACTATTTGAGATTTGATGACAGTCTATATGGAACCTTTTCTGGCGTAATGCGTGTGACGTCATCATACACGCGCTGAGCTTATTATAACGTCATACGTCATACGTCAGTAGTAATGGGGGGTTATGTTCGCTATTGTTCTTTTCGTTGGAATGTGTTTTTAACCAATCAAAACGCTCCATTTATATTCGCTATTGTTTGGAGAACAATGGCGTCCAGCGGTACACGCATTCTAGAGAACAATGACGTCTATAACGCCACGTTTTCTCTATAACAATGACGCACAGCCGCACATGTAGATTCACTCCGGAATGTTCTATTATTTTGAATTAGTTAACCATTAAAAATTTAAAAGTTGTGTATTTTACGCTTAAACGTAGTGGCGGCGGTCCCCCCCCCACCCCCTCCGTGGTTATCTACCGTTGTAAAAATAATAGAGTTTGATGAGTGATAATAGTAAAATAATAGAGTTTAAGAGGTGGTCCGATAACGGAGGTCGTAGGAGGATGATGATGAGGAGGAGTTTGAGGATGAATGCAATGCCGGCCGGCCGAGTGGTCTGATAGTAAACTGTAGAATATTTAGAGATTGCCTGTACGCTGTTGGTAAGCAACAGCTACCAGATAGATTAGTAACAAAATAGATTTTAAGAGGTGGTCTGATAATGGAGGTCGTATGAGGTTGAGGATGTATCCATTAAACATTTTGATAGTCAATATTTAAATTTCAGAAAACCGTTTGTTTTTTCATTTACCACTGAATTTTTTTTCCCGGCTAGACCATTAAAGGATTAATGGTAAAGAAAATTAAAGTTTTAAGTGTCTATCTGCAGGCCGAGAGAAGAGGATATTTTGAAAATGTATCACTGGAATGACTGGCTCGTTTACCGAGCCAATCATTCTAGTGGTAAATATTCAAAAAATCCTCTTCTCTATGTCTTTCAAATAGCCATGTCTGATGGCCACTTTGACACAAGCGGGATTCAAATAAAGTTATACTATATTAAGTCACTATATTAAGTCACTCACCCAGCTAACGAACTCTGGTCTGGACTTGTGCTTCCCTCAGTGACCGCAGCAACGAGCAATGCAGCTTCCAATATACGTATAGCTAGTATTTATCTACCTATAGTATTTTACTGGTAATGGGTTTGTTTGAACGAGCTTGTAATCGTGCTGTGTATGGATCTTTGTGTGTATTCTCACTTTGATGTTAACATGAATCATCTAAGCATCCATTATACAGTGACAATGGTTGATATAGTGACCAATAGCCTACCGGCCAGTGGGGATCTAAGTGTTTCTATTTTAGACAATAGATCCCCTTGTGGTGAGTATAATTAATATGATGGGGATGATGCCTTTCAATCTTCAATCTTTATATGATTAAATAGATAATCACTATTATTTTATAAATCGTGAAATTATATGATTAAAATTTAAATAACCGAAAAATTATGAATAATTTCTGTTGCATAAAATATTTCAATTCCAACCTTTTAATTACCTTTGAATGAGATCGGTCATATCACGAAATGTTACATTTTCTCAGTGCATGTATGTCCATTTGCAGACCAAGAGAAGATTATTTTGAAACGTATAACTGGAATGACAAGCGAATCAAGCCAGGAATTCCAGTGATACATTTAAAAATAATAGTCTTCTCTTGCACTGCAACTGGACCTCTGTAAACACAATTGCATCTTCCGCTGTTGACATACTTGTGTTGTTATGTGTTAGTAATGTGTACCGAAGCTGATTAATCGAGTAATCATTCTTCTTCTTAAATAACAGATCGTGATCACTCAAAGCAATACTCGCACCAGCCTACTTTGAGTCGGAAAGGATAGATAATTTATTTACAATAAGCCTGAGGCCCTTGAATGTACATTATGCAATATATGAAACCGTAGATTGACAAAATTAAATTAAATAAGTATTCCACTTATATAAGTACAGGTAGAAAATTTCTCCTAGCAGAATCAGTACTTTCCTTGTATTTCAATGACAAAATGAAACTATATGCTGTGTACGACTGTGCGGATAATAGATAGATCCAATCTGTCACCCAAGTATAAAACAATCAAAATGACGTAATGCTCCGTCTTTAATATAGGAATTGTATGGCTTTGGCGAAACTACAATTTACTAAACATTATGTTAAGAATTTTGAGACTAACTTGACCGGGCGCTGTTACTGTCTACGCAACAACAGCGCTCAGTCAACTTACTCCCACATTGCTCAATAGCTCATCTATATATACAGAACCAAAAATGTTTAGCAACACTGAGAATATTACTGTATAAATGTTATTTAACAAAAACAATAAATTGATTCAAATATATTATTTAATTGATAGGTCATTTTCCAATTTGAACAATAGTCTCTTGTTACTGTAATGCTAGCATCGCGCCTTTAACACGGCATCATCATTCAACGGAATGGTCCAATTTAAAATAATGACACTGAGCTGTCAATACCGGTTGTGATCTCCGCGCGCATTAATTACCGCCGTACATCGCTTTCTCATGCTTCGAATTAAGCACCTGCTGTCACGAAGAGGAATCGCATCCCATTCCTGGAGCAGTGCAGCTTCCAGCTCCTGCACGTTGTGAAGATGTGGATGGTTCTCACGCACCATACGGCCAAGAATGTCCCACACGTGTTCGATAGGAGACAGGTCCAGTGATCGCGCTGGCCAGTCCAACACCGGAACGTTGTTAGCCTCAAGGAAATCACTGGTGACCCTAGCTGAATGAGGACGGACGTTGTCTTGCTGGAACATAAAGTCTGCACGATGCTGCATAAAAAGGATAACAACAGGGGCCACAACTTCTTTACAGTAACGTTGAGTCGTTAAATTTCCGCGAATCACAATAACATCTGTTTTGCTATTTTCATGGATTCCAGCCCACACCATGACACTGCCGCCACCGAATCTGTCGTGCTGAATGATGTTGGCTGCATCATACCGTTCTCCTAGCCGTCGCCAACCCCGTTGCCTACCATCCGCCACATCCACACAAAACATCGACTCATCACTGAACAAAACGTGTCTCCATTGTTGAGCACGCCATCGCTTATGAGTTCTTGCCCACGCAAACCGATTCTCGATGTGACGCTCTGTAAGCGGAACAGCAACAAGTGGACGACGGGCATGCAGTCCAGCATCATGGAGTCTGTTTCGCACAGTTTGTGCAGGCACTGTAGTGCCGGTGGCGGTGTGCAAATAACGGGACAGCCGCGGCGCAGTCTCAAACCTGTGACGCCGCGATGACGTCACTAAGTAGCGGTCTTCTCGTGGTGTTGATGCGCTCGGTCTGCCAGATCGTGGTCGGTCATTAACATGTCCAGTTTCCTGCTCACGTTGGCGGAGACGGGAAATGGTTGAGGCGTGAACATTAAAATGTCGAGCAACAGTGCGAACGCTCTGCCCAGCAGCGAGTCTTTCCATTGCTCCATGGCGCTGATTTTCGGGTACCCTGGGCGGCGGCCCATGTTCGGTAGGGTAATTTTTAATCGTTTTCCGTTAACGTTCGTTATCTGCTTTTGCAATATGGTGAATTTTTGCCTTCGCTACCCGCCAATGTGGGCAAGTGCATGAAAAATGCATTTTCACATGCAGTAAGCGTGCGGCCGAGAAATGCAAGAAATGATTTGCATTTCTTCCTGATCAGCGAGACATTACATTGACGAAACATGCCTGCAAATTTGGTTATAAATAGACGCATAGTTTTAATACAACAAACCAAACTTCACTGTTGCTAAACTTTTTTTGGTTCAGTATAATTACCGTGAAATTAGATTCTAGGAAGTCATGGTTAAGAGAGTTAAGATTCCAACACGTCGTATTTACATCATATTTACCACATTACAGAAAAAATCTATTAATAAGAGCAAAGTTTGGCCATATCGTCCAATACTGATCTAAACCTCAAGTGCATTCATACAGGCATCGCTATAGTGGGATCCCACCTGCCACTCAAAATACCTGGCATCATAATCAATTACGTTACACGTTTGGTGGCGTCATAATCAGATTGACTTAAATGTGGGATAGTCCTTTACTAACTAACATCACAAGTACGAATTGTATATTTTGATAAAAGTACATTTAAATGAACATTATGTTGACCATTTTGAAACTAGCCCTACTGGGTGGGGCGGGGGGGGAACCATCCCTTCAGTTAATCTGGTTCCAAATGTCCAACACCTATGTATTTAGCTATGTATTTAGCTTGGACAGGTATGCATGTGTTTCTTTATTCATGAGGAGGTTTTGACTCAGCTCTCTTTCTCGGCTATTGCAAGAGGTTCTGCAAGCGGGCCCGTTTATTCATCGACGTAATCAGCAGCATCTCAAATTGTGCATGATGCTCCATTTCTAGTGCCATCCATTGCTTTCATCTACTCAACTCTTCTCAAACAAATGATGATCAGCACAGTTTAGTGATCTGATGCCACATACATTTTTCTCTTAATGGCCATTTTCAATTTTAGCTAGGCTCCGCCCATCTCTAGCTAAGCTCCAGCCACACCCCATTCGCAGTGGGATCGATCGATCTCTGAACTCCATGACTATCAATTTCCAGAAAACTACACAGGTAAGCTGTTGAATATTTTGAAACTAATTTGACTGGGTGCTGTTGCTGCCTATGGCCAATTCTTACAACGTGTCGGACTATCAAGTGTTAAAGACGGGACTAATAGAATAATAATTTTGACGTCATCCTACACGCCGCTTAGCTGATTATGACGTCATACGACGTAAAATCATCGACGGATGCTCTGAAAATGTGAATTCTCCTTTCCTACTACATACGTCCAACATGTGCTAAAGAGTTGAGAAATGCATTATACGTGCAACGTGCTATAGGTGTGTCTTTTCCCGCTGTGTTCAGGAATTTCAAACCAGCAGCCATATAGAACTACCGACTGAATGACAAGCCAACTTATACTAGTTGCAATTTCCAACTAAAATATTGTAACCATTGGGAAATATATTTTGTTCTCATCACAATGACCGGTTCATGGAACACGTGAGTATCTGAAACTCAAGTTTCTCAGTACTTGTTAGTTAAATCTGAATGTTTACTGCCGAGAATGCGATATATAGTTTTACTACGCAGAGAATCCCGTGCTAAAACTACAAATAACATGATGTGTTTTCGACAAAGGCACGAGACAAATGCCATTGCAAACATTACGCAATTGAACTGTAGGCAACATTCACTCCATGCTTTTTGGATTTTGCTGTTATTTTGGAGTGCACTTATAACAGGAAGCTTACCCGCATAATTACCTGTTCTTAATTGGAAGAGCTTTGTAAGGGCTCTACAAGCTGGATTGATGATATATCGAAACTGTTAGGTGAGAAGTTACATGAAAAAGATAAGTGAAAGTAAATGCCCATATCACACATCGTGATCATATGCGCATAGATTTCCAACCTGTTTCGTAAGGTGGAAGAGACAGGGTGTCCAATATCCCGGGTTGGGGCAGTCCACTGATGGCATACAGGTTGGGAGAAGTACCAGAACATAAAAGAAATCCAGGAGAGGTGTGATCTTCCGGATGGAGAAAGCAGTGTAGCTACTTAGCCTGGTTGCGGTATGTACCAGTGCAACTCAGACTTGTGAAACATTCTCCTCGGCAAAATGCTTGGCACGACACTGAATCAAGATGCTGAAGCTATGGCAGCAACGGCACCCAGTCAAAGTAGTTTCAATATGTTCAACAGCACGTGTATTAAATAATAAAGATATACAATTTGTACAACAACGCTTAGTCCGTCATCAAATAAGCGTTCAGTACGAACTTAGCTACATCATTCATAAAGTCATTGATTTTTAATACGCCATCCTACACGCCACGTAGTTGATTATGACGTCATATGAGTGATGGATAAACTTTAAAGGTATCTGATAAGGGCGGCCGGTGCGACTGATTGATGATTGCTGGGCAAATTCTATAGTTCTGTGTAAAGGTTGGGCTATTACACGATGCTGTATATTCCAAGCCAACAACAACTTTCTGTCTAAAATTGATATCAAATAATTATGCACTTTGCGAATTTAGTTCCGACAAAACTACTATTCTGCGAATTCAGAACGAAATGTGTCATACAATGAGATTTAATGAATGAATAATTGATTGATTTATTGAGTGATTGAATGAGTTATTTATGTACGTCCAGAGCATTACACAATGATGTATGTGTAATTTACACGAATGATATTTATATGGGGCAGATATTTTGACAATTGTATTGCTGTACAGGTATGGTCGCGACTATATACTTGTTGTACTGTCGTGACTATATAAGTGCTGCCTGTTTGTGACTATATAGCTTCTGTATATTGCTTACTTAAGCCGGAAAACCGACCAAATAAATACACGGACCTAATCTGCAATGGAAGAAATGTGTTTAATATTTTGAAATTAATTTAATCAGTTGATTCATAAAGCACTAATATCTTCCAGTTAAATATTTTCAAAATATTCACCAACTTAACTGTATGAATATCACATTATTAATATCTGTAATATCAGCACATAAAGGGTTAAGAAAGCAATTTAAGTGGCCAGTTTCCTGCTGGTCTCCGCCGGTCTTGTCTCAGTTCATAACAAGGCATCGGGATTTCCACACATGTACAAAGCCACGCGCAGATTGATTCCTGTTGGAATGAATGGGTAATTTGTGGTATAGAAATCAATTTTCTACAATCAGTGGACCTTTCCAGTTTAGCTATGCCCCGCCCACATGTCGCATGTGTTGTGATCGAGCGATCCCAGAACTACCTGACTATCAATTTCCGGAAAACTATACATGTAAGCTTTTAAATATTTTGAAACTAATTTGACTGGGTGCTTATGGCAGCAACAACGTCAATTCAAATTACTTTCAAAATATTCAAAGAATGTTTATCAAATAGCAAAGACATACAAAGTCATCCATGCTGTAATTGATTATGACGTCATCCTATGCGTCACGTAGTTGATTATTACGTCATATGACGTCATGTGATGGATGGATAGACTGAAAATCTCCATTGCCTGGTAATGACGACATAATCAAATACGTGACGTGTAGGCTGACATCATTATCAATTACAGCATGAATCACTCGTCTTAGTCTGTCTTAAACGCTTAATAGTCTGATACTGTGTACGAATTGTATGTCTTTGCTATTAGGCAGCAAATTAGTTTCAACATATTTAACATCTTACCTGTATAGTTTTCTGGAAATTGATAGTCAGTGAGTTGATGAATCGGTTGATCCCGATACGAGCAAGGTGTGGGTGGAGCTTAGCTAGAGATGGGCGGGGCATAGCAAAAAATGTAAATGCCCATTAAAGATGCATATTAACCGGAAACTGTGTGAAAATGTGTTACTATTGTATAGATTTACAGGCCTATACAGTGGACCTATATGTAATGAAACGAAATACATCTTAGCATATGATGGTTTTGTTCCGTAGAAATTAATATAATTTGTTTTGTTGTGACGTTGAATTTGGGACTCGTGCCTCTATTTCAATTTCTCAACTTAAAAAAAAAGTATATTAATTTATGCATAATGAAACCATCATAAGCTAACATTTATTTGGCTTTCTTACATCTAGACATACAATATAAGCCTCTAAAAGTATATAATGTAAACAGTTTTATTTTGAAGACAATTTGTTGTGAATATGTACCTTTAATGATCGTGGATTGTACCGTAACTGTTAACATCTTATCCCTCGAATATGGTCAAGAAAATTTACATCAAGAAAATGTACATTTTAGAAATATGTCCATTTGCGTGGCAAAAGAAGACTATTTTTGACATTTTACCAGTAGAATGACTGCCTAGATTGGTATTCCGCTGATAAACTTTTAAAGAAACGCCCGCTCCTAGTCTGCAAATCGACATTTTCAAGACCACTACAAAGGCCTTTTGGGCAGCTTCAGCGTTAAAGGCGTGACGTAGTCTAGCCACCTATCATACGGAACAAGAAACTCACACGCGTTCAGTAAAAGAATTTCATGACAGTTTTCTTGCACTAATATTTCAACACATAGAAAAAATCCTCCAAGAGGATTAATGTCAACCCTGGTAAATATTTTGAAAAAAATTTAAAATTAATGGCTGCCTTTTTCAAATTCTTTTTTATATTATCAGCAGAAAGTGCCCTAAAGGTTGTCATAAATAGAATTAATCTAGTCGATATAGAATGTGTCCGATGGAACTGGTCATTCCGTCACGTGACCTCTCCTACCAGCGCGGTGTGCTTTAGTAACTCGTAGGCCGGATGTTAGGATGTGTGTATTCGTCACTCCGGATACATCAGTACTCTCTGCAGGTGTAATCGATGCCATTAGCAAACCAATTCACATTAAGAAATCGCATTTTCTTTCAGATTACTTGTTGTCATGGCAATTTGTTCAATCTATTAACTTGCCATGTTGTGATTAAAGGGAAACACCAGACCCTCTATACTACTTTGTATAAAATGAATCTACAGACTGTAACGTTTTCAAAAATATAATTGTAAGCTCTGTGCTCAAATTAGAAATATATAACTTCGTTATTTAAATATGTGATACATTAGTTAAATTTCTATTCCAGTATGAGGCATATGACGTCATAAGTTGAACGTTTTTCTCGCTGTCATCCAACGCTATCGCAATAAAATTGCGAGTTGCGTTTTATAAGTGGTTTCTCTTCAGCGGTGTTAGGAATACATAAACTGTATTTGTGGAAATGTTGAAGAATATATAATAACAGTCCTTTATCTGATTTCTCTGATGGTGTCGATTTTGACATCAAGTTTTGGTCTTGAGATAAATGAATGACGCGATAGTATAGGTATATCAGTGCAATTGCCACTTTTGAATCAACACTCTTACTGGCGCTACGGCAGATAATGTTATTATAGTTTCATCTATTAATATGAGAGATTAAATCGGTCTTCCATACATCCCGATACATATTTGGGTATTTGTTTTCATACTAGCCTCAAAGCTGCCCGAGATATTGTATATTCATGTAATTGGCAGGCAGCTTCATAGAAAATGGTCATCTTAAGGTTCGGCAACTAATGTATGAAAATAACAAATAGATTCCATAAATTTGCGATAGTGTGATAAACGTCTTAATCTCTTCAATCCGTACATATATAAATGATGTCTATAGCATTATCACCGATAGAGATATCACCATCCAAATGCACGCGCTCCCATCTTCTGAGTGCCGTTATCATAGCTCTTGTCGGATGGGATTCAACCTATGACGTCATAGGTCTAATTAGCTGCCAGAAAATTATAGTAACATATGCGTTTTAACACCATTTTAATAGGATTTATATATAAATGTCGCAGGAAAGTTTTACAGAGTAGCTTAAATATGGGGTCTACGATAGAACTGTGTGTTTTATGCAAACGATGGTTACCATTCTTGTATTCCCTTTAACACTTAAAAAGTGTAAAAAACGATCACGAGTGACATATTAAGCTGCGTGTAGGATGTCGTCATAATCATAAATGATTCTATATGGCACGTCTTTACGTCTTAATGGTCCGACACGTTGTCCAAATTGTATGTCTCCCATATTTAATAAACATGTTCAATATTTTGAAACTAATTTGACTGGACACTGTTGCTGCAGCGCCTAGTCAAATTAATTTCAAAATATTCAGCAGCTTACCTGTATAGTTTTCTGGAAATTAATAGTACGAGGTGTGGGAGGAGCTTAGGTAGAGATGGGCGGGCCTAACTAAGAATGGAAATCTCCATTCAGTTAGTGTCTTGTTGTGCAGTCCACTGCACCAATTACGTGATCAAATTCTGTTTGTTGTCGATTATAGTGTTCAGTCAATTCAAATAATATATTGACTTAGCATGTGTCGGATTAATCGCTGTACAAATGCACCATCATTCCTGTCGGTACATTTCTACTACCATATCGGCACCAGTGACGTGTTTATTGAACCAATAATGTTAACTACTGAGAATCGAATATGGATGGATAGTTCAGAACCTGTAGTGCTACATGCATGTAGAAGGGCGTATTCTAATTAATATTCTAGCGACAAAAGCTGACGAACCTGGTGTCATCCCAGTTCCCAGGTACATATGTCCTTTACTATCGGTTCTGGAACCAGAACGGAAAACGATCGTACCCGTCTGCATGGATGTTTAAATGGTTCTGGTAAGAAATGTATCATTTGGCCCTTTCTCAGGAACCTGTACGGCTAGACAAGACTTTCCATACCTTGTTTCCGGTCCTAAACACATCTGGCCTCTTACCGAGACTCAGTTAATGGTTATTAATATATGGGGTGACATGAACGTCCAGAGTCTGGCAAGTAGAATCGACCCTGAACCGATATATAGGACTACTAACAATAGCTTGCCCAACCTTTACAGTGGACTTAAATAATAATTAATCTACAGAAATGAGTACTGGTTTATAATCCCGATATCGGCCCTAGGACATTTCCACCGCTGGTACCGGTCCAGGATATGGACGTTCTCATCTACACTTCGTTGCCGCTGGCATTCTAATGTCGTAAAGCTATGGACGCCGCCATTAACAATAAATAACTAAACAAATTACCAGAACACAATAAAACTAATGTGCCTTGAACGATCATTCCTCAAACCTACTGGGAACATGATTGGTGATGAGCAGAGCCTGCGCTGCTGAGAGGACCTATAGACTCCCGAAGTTTTCAAGAAGACCTTATAGACCTAACGCATTTGGTAAGTATAGACGCCATTACCAGGCTCGTGACCGCAGGGGTTGGCGTGTCATGGGGCATTGGCTTAGCTCCAGAACGGTATCACGGCCAGTCCACAACCTTTGTCACAGATAAAGCAAGCCCTAGTACAGCTGATCACGCACATACAGACTTGGTTTAACCGTAATTTATTTCTTGATTAAATGGGAACACGATAAGATTATGTTTTATGACCATATCCCCTGTACATTCTATGCAATTCAATAAATATATCGAGTGGCGGAATAGTAAAGACAAGAACGCTGATGCGTACAATGTCTCGCCTGTAAAGGCATGGATAGTGTTGATTGGTAAAGCAAACTTGGCATGGTTTGTAATACACATATTCAGTAATGCACCAACAAACAAGTGTAACCAATCAAACACGGAATTTTTTTACCAAACTGCGGATAGCCTGATCTTGGAATTTAAAAAAAATGAAACTAGTAATGATAGTACTTCTTGCATAGTATATAACTCTGCTGTAAAATTGTGTTGATATCTCGTGAGGCACTGTTGAAAAAATGGCCAAGTCCAAAACCATGAAAAATATATCAAAAATGCCCCAAAATTAAATCTATTGTTTGTAGATCACATCCCTGTATAGTATGGATCACTTCTGTAAAGTTTCATTGAGATCGGATGAGCCAGTGTTGAAAAATAACTTGATTAAAAAACGTTAAAGAAAACTGCACTGGCAAAATACATGAAAAAAGTCAAAGCCCAAAACCGTGAAAGAAATAGTTAAAATGCCCCAAAATTAAATCTATTGTTATGTATATCACATCCCTGTATAGTATAGATCAATTCTGTAAGGTTTCATTGCAATCAGATGAGCCAGTGTTGAAAAATAAGTTTGACCCCTGGCCACTGCCCTCAGATTTACTCAAGAACAAAGAAATGTGCTGTCCACTAACTACAAGCTTCAAAATGATATGTGGCATGACCACATTTGCTAAAATTTATTTTCTGCCCACCATTTCCCCCACCCTTGTCCCCGGGTTGATATCAAAATTGCAATGTGTCATGCACGTCCCTGGCCATATGTGTAATCATACAGAATGTTACAAATTTCTATCTGAAATGGTCTAGGAGGAGTTGCGTTACAATAGATTGGGGCCCACTTTTGACCCCGTCCCCACCCTCAGTTTGATCCAAGATCAATATAATTCCCTGTACTGTCGTCTACTCATTACTGCCTTGAAAATGATATGCGACATGACAAGCTTTGGAAAAATTTCATTTTAACACCGCATTTCCCACCCCAGGGCCGTAAGTGGAAAAATTTCAAAAGTGTCATGCACATCCCTGGCCATATGTGCGATCATTCCCAAAGTTTCAAGTTTCTATCTGAAATGGTCTAGGAGTTGCATTACAATATATTGGTGCCCACCTCTGACCCGCCACCTCCCCCACCCTCACCCTACCCTCAGTTTGTGACCCAAGATCAATATAATTCCTTGTACTTTAGTCGACTCATCATTGGATTGAAAATGATATACGACATGACCTTTGGAAAAATTTAATTTGTGACCCCAAATTCCCCACCCAAGGCCCTTGGCCCTGGTTATGCCAAAATTCCGAAAGTGTCATGCACATCCCTATCTATATGTGCAACCATCCCTAAAATTTCAAGTTTCTATCTCAAATGGTCTAGGAGGAGTTGCATTACAATCGATAGTTACAGGCCAAACCTGCACTTGCCAAAACACATTAAAAAGGTCCAAGGCCAAAACCGTGAAAAGAATTGTTAAATGCTCCAAAATTAAATGTGTTGTTATGTAAATCACATCCCTGTATAGTATAGATAGATCACTTCTGTAAAGTTTGATTGAGATCGGATGAGCCAGTGTTGAAAAATATGTTGATTAATAAACCTTAACCATAAGTACAGATATGGTGACGCCGACGACGCCGACGACGACGACGGAAATAGTGATCCCTATGGCTCGTCTTCTGCTTCGCAGGCAAGACAATAAATAACAATGAAAAGGAAATAGCAACAGGAACAATAGCAATCATACTATGGTATTTAGTTAGATACTTTAGGTGGAGTATAAAAGCTGCTTGTATTATCTTGAACAGATTTGTTACAGTGTAATGAGAACAATCTGACTATGCAGATGCGTGTTAAGGACCCCGAACAATGGCTACTTAAGACGGAAGACCTCCGTGAAGTGGCCCGAGCCAGAAAGGGATATTGTTGGCAGTTCTGATCTACTTAACAACATTGGTACTTGGAAGGTAAACGAAAGGACTGGCGTGTAAAAGTGTGCTGTGCCGTTCTACTCAACATAATCAATGAAAGCTTCTATAAATTCCCTTCATGATGAGATAGTTAGGCTAAAGTACCAGGAAACTTTCCGCCAACCAAAGATGTACGTGTCATTCATGCCAAAAAGATAGTCAGCGTCAGTCCATAGACGCACGCCTCATCATGTACTAGAGTATGGGAGGGAAGAGGGTAGACTACTAATTGACAACTTCAACTACACTGGCTAACTCATAATTCTGTTCCAAAACTTGCAAATGCAAATTACAATGCTGGACTATGAGTTGCAGTTGTGTCAGAATTATATTGGGTACATTAGGTCGTATATGTTATTGCAATAGATATAACAATACAACAGAAAGCATTGTAGCACAGCGTCATAATCGGCTCAGCAGCGTGTAGGATGGCGTCATAATCATTACGTCATAAATAATTCTATTTGGCCCGTCTTTAACTATTAATACCCCGATACACTGTACGAATTGTATATCGCTACTAATTAATAAACATGCTGTTGAATATTTTGAAACTAATTTGACTGGACGTTGTTGCTGCCATACGCAGTTGAACGGTGAGTTTCAATTCAGACACAATGGCTGCGTCCATTATAGCCACACAAGTAATGACTAGACGCTATGTTCAAATTATTCTGATTCATTCCGCTTATTTTACTGGTGGTAGTAGCTATGTTACTATCCGATGACAGCATTCAAATTACATTTGGTATTTCCAGCGTCTCTTCATGTAATGCTATACGCAGACTCAAGCTAATATGGCGTCCAATAGTTACACGGATTATGGAGTCACAGCATGTTGCATACTGAATAAATGGTACAGAAATCACGAGGCATCCCATAGCGCGTACAGAGGCTCCTCTATTTAATGGAACGCGTGCACTATAACTTTTCGATAAAAGATGAAAATAGGCATTCAGGGAGATAACATTTTACCACCAAATAATAAGATCTGAAAGAGTGATCTCCCTTACATCGAACTAGCCGCCAGACTGTATCTGTAGCATAACCTGTTCTCGACATAAGTAGGATAGAAGATACTAATGTAATGATCCGATCTGTCACGCTTGTTACTTATTGTCTGACGTCACAATCAAGTGATGTAGGCCCGACAGGAAAGCAGCCGGCAGTGACCGCGTGAGGTTAATTTAATAAACTGAATATTTTGAAACTAATTTGACAGGAAGCGATTGCGGTCAGAGTCAGCAACAGCCACCACCCCCTACCCCAGGTGAATATTTTGAAACTAAGTTGACTAGACGCTATTGCTGTCAGAGCTTGCAACAGCCACCAGGTGAATATTTCGAAACCAATTTGACTGAGAGCTATTGCAGCTATAGTCAAATTAGTTTCAAAATATTCGACAGCGTACGTGAATAAATAACTCTTTCTGCCAAATCCGGCCTCTTCAGCTTTCGTTTGGAATATTCATTTGCATTCCAAGAGAACACTATTTTTGAAAATTTACCACTGGAATGACTGGCTCGATAAACGAGACAACCATTTCAGTGGTCGATAAACGAGACAACCATTTCAGTGGTAAATTGTCAAAACCTCTCTTGGCCTGCAAACAGACATTCAATAAGCAAATATCTGTAATTTTGGACCAAATTTAGACATTAAAGAGTTAACTTGAAGGCTAGATTCTGTGAATTCAGGGTTCCAATGATAAAATCGATTCAGACGTACGTACAGTGGGCGGTACATGGCTAGAAATGGGCGGGACCTCTTTATTAGGGTATTTAATCAAGGACTGCCATGTCGTTGCGCTATGAGCAATCAATACATTTCATAGTCAACATAGTGGCAATTTAAACGGTGGTAAAACGTATATGATAAGATTTATTTCATTATTAACCGTGATAGACAAATGGACCCGATCATTAGATGATGGGGATGCTGTTGATGTGGCTTATTTTGATTTTTAAAGGCTTTCGACAAAGTGCCCAATCAGAGGTTAGGATACAAATTGGGTTTATATAGCATATGTCATACAGTTGAGAAATGGATAGAAAACTTTCCTTCAGAACGCAAGCAAAGGGTGGTTATTAATGAACACACTTCAGACTGGAAACCGGTAATAAGTGGTGTTCCACAGGGATCCGTACTTGGGCCAATTCTTTTTGTTCTATACATAAATGACTTACCTGAATGTATATCCCGCAATAGTGAAGCCTACCTATATGCAGATGATACTAAATTGTTCCATAACATCACGTCCGAAGATGATAGTAGAGGAATGAAATATGATACAAACTTACTTTATGAATGGTCTAATAAATGGTTGCTAGAATTTAATCATGACAAATGTACGACTATGTAGCTTGGAAACTCCACACTTGAAAATCATAGTTATACTTTGATGGTAAATGGGCTTTCAATCAATCAAATTGAGGCAGAAAATGATATTGGTGTAATTATTGATAATAAACTGTTTTTAAAAAACCATATATTAGATAAGGTAAACGAGGCAAATAGTGGTATGGGGATAATAAGGCGTACATTCACATTCCTGGATATAAAGACCTTTAAAACTGTATACACATCAATGGTTAGGCCGAATCTTGAGTATGCCAATCAGGTTTGGAATCCATACTACAAAAAGCAATCTGATATATTGGATAATGTACAACGCCGCGCGACTAAAACTGTTCCAGGTCTGTCTCACCTAATGGCACTCAAATTACTAACACTAGCATATCATAGAACGATTGAAGAAATTATTGAAGTGTACACAATTCTACCATATAAGTATGATCCGGATGTGTGTGATTTATTCCAATTAAGAGACACTTTCATAACTAGGGGGCACCGACCAAAAATATATAAACAAAGCGCCCCATTAAATACAAGAAAATACTCATTCACCCACAGGGTTGTCAACGTATGGAACAGCCTCCCTGACAAAGCAGTAGCTGCAGAACTATTCTTTCATTTGAATGCATATTGGAAAAGGTGTGGCCGAGCCAACCCCTGTTTTACTACTGCCAAGCCATAGATATAACCCGAAAATTATATCCCACAACCATAAATTAACCACGCTTATGTAAATAACACACTATATAATTGCAAGTTTATAGTAATATGTCATTACATCCCAGCGTAACCTTCTCACAGGAAAGAGAATGTGACTCATTGATTGATATTTAATTCGACATTCTACAACATTCAATGGCGATATGTCTGTGAATATGTATTAGTTTATTGTTTTACAATTTAACACTCGGTTCTTTGACCAATATTTAAGCAAAGCAACAACAGTAAATAGGATTATCTTATACAAGTAAACGATCATGCATGTTAGCTATTGGCTAATTGAGTTACACGCTTATTAGTCCGCTCCGTCTACGCTGTGTGAGCTTTCTGGAACTCATTTTAGCAATGTCAGCAACAGATTTCGCCAACATTGTTTTCAAAATGCATCACAATTTTCATTCAAAGTTATACAATTGCATTTTTAAATGTTCATATAATTAGTACATTAGACAACAGTCGAAATAAGAATGATGTATGTTACTGAGAATAGATGGAATAGGTTCGCGGAGAATATAAATTTCTAATTTTCCCTAGGGAACCCGGGATATCACCACCCCACCTCATCCGAAGCTACCCACCCACACTACTCTATGGAACGGGACAGCTCATTAAAAACATGCATACAATTATTATTTACAATTTCTGGAGGACAGACCTGCGAGGCAAAGTCCCGTGAATATCATCTTCGTCACCAGTTAAGTAAGCTCGGAACTCGTCAGTCATATGGTAGTTAAAATCATGTGAGTATCATCTTCGTCACCAGTTAAGCAGCCTTCGTCAGTCATAGGGTAGTTAACACCATGTGAGTATCAAGTTCGTCACCAGTTAAGCAACCTCGGAACTCGTCAGTCATATGGTCGTAATTCCCACATTGTTAGCTTTCGACTTTCAACAACACCGACAAAGAACTGCTTACCAAAATATACCAACTGGTGGTCCTGTTTGCTGGAAGCGGGATGTCCACTTACCGGGTCACTTACACAAGTGTGTACACCATAATATGCCGTCAATATAAAAAATAGAGGCGTGGCTTCGTACCGAAAATACAATCCTTTACGTAATGACCGGCCATCTTGTTACGTCATCAAAACGATTGGACTGTTGCACAGACTCCACTTCGTAAATCAGACAGGTCAGGACCCAATAAACCCCGTATTGGGCCTGAAATACACCGGTATGCGTCGTGTTGCCTTTGGTATTATCTTGACCTATATACCACTAGCTACATAAAGTCATTAAAATCGACTTGGTCCACTTAGTGATTCATGTGATATCAGCATCTAAGCAATACGCAATGGCAACGCAATGTATAGCGGAAATATGAGGAAAAAGTTGCACTTTTATTACTATATCCTATGATGATTTATTACTATATCCCATGATGTATAGCATTAGCTCTCGGTTTCAGCGTAGTGATAGCCGATGCGAAAATGACGGCCGTATTCTGATTGGCCATTATAGAATTACTTTTCCATGCTAACAACCAATGAAAATACTTCGTTGTATTATTAACGGGGTTAATATTTCTAATATTAAATGTGATGCAAGCCTTTGTTCATATGATAAATGAAGGAAAGACATTCAGGTTTGTTGCACAGAACAATCCTAGGTCAGGCATGTAAGCTGGTGAATATCTTCCAAATATAATCCCACTCACAGACAGCAACATTTTTCAGTACAATTAGCGTTAACATATTGAAATTTAATTTCAATGTATCAAATTGCAAAAAATAGTATTTCAATCTACATCTCCTTGACTATCGGCCTTCTTAACTATTAGTTCCTATGAATTGAAAGGGTTAGATTTACTTAAACCCTTCACCGATAAATTCCCTGTATCTCAATCGCAGGGCAAACAAGCAGGACAGCTGTTGAATATTTTAAAAATCAATACGACTAAAAGACATTGCTGCCTTAGTTTTTTTATATTTTAAAAATACTCAACATAGTGTGCGATAAATGGGAAAGTATTTACTTTTCTATGGATTTGTCGTTAGAAGGGTTAATTATCTCGATATTTTATCCTCGTATGACTTGGGCATTCATGCCCCAGAAGGAATGCTTCCTCCCCATAACGATATGCTCACGTAAGTCAGGATTCGTCTCAGGGAATCGCTCGTGGAACGTCTTCTGGACGTCAGATTTTCTGAACGCATTTTGTAGTTCCAGAAGCGTGGTCTGCGGGCGTGGACTTCCAAACCCTGGCAGCCAGCTGAACCTTGGGTCGTCTTCTCGGTACCTGATGTCGTAGAAGGCGAATTGACTCTGGTATGCTGAATCAAAATTGCTGGAATGACGTAAATCCTTAGGGCCAAAATTTGATGACAAACTTTGGAATTGATTCCTGGATGTGGTCCCGTCTGATGTCATTGGCCGCTTCGAAGGAGCAGTGTAACTTGGATCTGCTGCACTCTGATGATCGCAATGATTGCTATAACTTGGGGTAGAATCTGATATTTTTGGTAGCGGGTGCATGCTAATATACGGTTTGTAAATAATCTTATTTCCCTTATCTGTTATTTCGCTGCGATTTTTTGCGAGTGCATCTTGGAATAAATCTAGTTTCGTCATCGGCTGAGCATGAAATGTGTCTGAAGAAAATCCATCTGCAAAAGTGACTGTTTTCTTGTTTCGCTTCGGTAAAGCTGCGACCATTCTTACATTTTCAAGCCTCTGATTCTCCAGTGACATCACGGCACGAGGATCGCGTCTCGCGCGAGCAGGAACTTGATTTTCCTGCAGAAAGTTCTTCACGTTATAATCGTCACCGTATAAACTATCCCGGCATACTCTGCCGCCATCTTGTACTTGTGACGCCACTTCCGCTGAAGACGGTTGTAGTTGTAATGAAGCTCGTTGCGCCCTGCGTGTTTTAATGTAGGCTTCAAATACTTCTTCCTCTTCAGCCTGCTTTCTCAGATATGTGTTGCTGTAACTCTGTGTTCCTGATTGGTTCTCTGCAGCGAGCCTTAGTTCATCGAGGCTCGAATGTGACCTCGTGAGAAGAGAATCCGGGTATATTCTAAGCGGCTCCGACATACTTCCGGTTAAACTATGTGGGTTGTAACTGGTTTGATACATACCAGCTCGTTCTTCGTTATACTTATTTTCATGGTTGTAGAAGGTCCTTGGTTTTTGTTCGGTATCTACATGGTCATATTTAATCTGGAGCAGGTTGATATTATGGGCGGGGGTTTGGGCTTCTAATGTCCTCCAGCGATTCTTCGCCTCAATCTCCTGTATATCATTGTACCGGATCGCCTTCATCGTGTTCAAGTACGACTCTTCAGATGTCGGACCTTCTGCAGGCGGGCATGGGATTGCTGATGGAGAGGACTTAGCCTGGGCAACACTCACTGTGGAGAGATTATATGCAGGGTGGGTGTGCGCATTCATCGTCTTCCACATTTTCAGGTCATCATCGTCAGGCTCGTCATCATTGTCATCTGGTAAGTTTGCATGCCGTTTCCCGTGCAGAAGTCTGTCTTCTTCGATTTCACTCGGAACCATCATTCTGTAAAATAAATGGAGAGAAAATGATATTTTAAATTGAAATACAAATAGATCAATAGAGGTGCACACCCTAAATGGTATCTTAAAATCGCGTCAATACCAACCACAACCTGGCATTAATAACGATAATGAGAGCGACATGGATGGTGATAGCAATAAAGCTCTATTCACACAGGCGCGACGCGACACGACACGACACATGTTTGTGTTTGGCTCACACACACGTGGCGCGACAGGCGACATGCAATACGTGGCAAAATTAATTTTGTATGACGTAGAAAAAAACGCGTTCGTGATTGGCTAGCTTGTTAATTTGTCGCGGCGACAGGCGATAAGATCGCTCTGGATTTGATTTTGCCGCATGTCGCGAGTCACGCAGCGACATGGTCGTGTCGTGTCGCGCGTGTGGGAACAGTACAATGAAAATACGTTTTGAGCGATTTTGTAGTGTCGTGTCGCGTCGTGTCGCGTCGTGTCGCGTCGCGCCTGTGTGAATAGAGCTTTACGGTGATGACGACGACGACAACGCCGGCGGCGGCGACGAAAACGTAGGCGGCGGCAGCAGCGGCAATGTTGGCGGAAGCGGGGCGGCGGTGGTGGTGGAGATGGTGGTGATTTTGTTGTTGCTGTTGTTGTTGTTGCTTGTTGTTGTTGTTGTTGTTGTTGTTGTCGGTGACGGTGGCTGTGGCTGTTGTGATGATGCCGACAAGGACACGGAAAGCAATGATAATAACTACCCTGATATCACCACCAAACACCAACGACGACAACGACGGCGACGACGACGACGGCGGCGGCGGTGCCGGCGACGGTGCAGGCGGCTGCGGCTGCAGCAGCGGCGACGACGGCGGTGGCGGCGGTGGCGGCGGCGACGACTGCGATGACGACGGCGCCAGTGGCGGTCGCGGCGGCGGCGGCGGCGGCGGTGGCGACGAAGAGGAAGAAGAAGAAGAAGAAGAAGAAGAAGATACCTTGTATATGACGGTTCTTGAGATAATTCGGCTTCCTCATTGCCTCGTTCTCGGCCAGTTATCTGACGAGCAGTGCGACCTTCTACAGGTCTCGCCGGATCAAAGGTACTTATAAAGCGCTGGTACTGAAATTGAACCAGATAACTAGATAAGGGTCATGTTACTAAATTAAATGCAATATATATGAGCTTCTAACAAAGCATTTATGATTAACGCTTTTACCCTCATAGACCAGGAGTGGTACGTTATTTTTGATGTACAGAATAAACCTTTCAATACGCCAACAACAGTTTTCGTCATGTTTGTTTCAAAATATTCAAAAGCTACGCTTTCTTATATGGATGTAAAGAAAATATCTGTTTTGAAATTGAAACGCTGGTTATGATATTTGTTTGTCATTTGCAGCTTAAGGTTATCATGAAGCAATACGATTAGAACACATTTAACGAGTCGGCGATTCCAGTCTCAATAACATATAGGCCTATATGGCACGGGCTTAACTAAGTATATATAAATATATATATATATATATATATATATATATATATATATATATATATATATATATATATATATATATATATATATATATATATATATATATATATATATATATATATATATATATACATATATATATATATATTTGTTAGCTAACGAGATAAAGTGGCGCCACAGATGAAGACGATCATCAATGAGTATGTCCCAACATAATTCTAATAGGCATTTATCATTATTATTGCAATGGACCTTTCCAGTTTATCCATCCATCACCCAACTAGGTGACGTGTAGGATGATAGCATAATTAATAATGGCACGAATGGCTGGATTTAGTCTGTAAAGCTTAATTGGCTTGTGTGCGAAGTGGGTGTCTTTTAATTTAATAAACATTCTGTAGAATATGTTGAAACTAATTCAAAATATTCAACAGCTTACACTATAGTTTTCTGGAACTTGATAATAAGGGAGTTCAGGTGCTTAGCTAGAGATGGGCGGGGCATGGCTAAAATTGGAAAGGTCCATTTGATTGAATGTTCATCTAAAATCCTTACAGCTCATCGAGAAATGCTATTTTGAAAATGAGCAAAGCAGACAATCTAATACTTGGTGTCACATTACTGGCTGCTACATTGGCACAGACACATAAAGTTACATACCAAATAACACACGCATTGGTACCCATAGATTTATAATCTAGCAAATGCAAGCCCCTAATTGCCCTATTGTTTATCATAGAAATGGTTCATCAGACTGATGGCAATCTCAGATAACGTATTTTACGACAATGCACGGATTCATGCACATTTTACGCGTGATGAAATCAATTTAATGCATGGAAACATGAATTCCCAGAAACTAAATCTCAATGTAACTATACAGGTGAGCTGTTGAACATTTGAAACCAATTTGCCTTGAGGCTGTTGCTGCCAAAGTAGTTTCAAAATATTCAACGTAAGGGTTTTTAAATTGTAAATTCGTAACAGACATACAACTCATAAACTCTAGTGACGGGTTTTTCACTTTTCGCGACGGAGCTACCTCATCCTGATTGTGACGTCAGCTAACATATGACGTAGTCGATTAAGACGTCATGTACATAATTTACTGATCGGATCCTTTCACTACCGTATTTCTCCGCTGTTAGCTTATACATACCAAATTGTCATCCTGAAGACGAAAGGCTTCCCACTTAGCTTTCTTATCATCCAAATTATCCAGGTCCAGGGTGTTGACTGGCCCTAGTCCCGCATGGTTCAACCCATAGCTTGTCTCCCATTGATTACGTTCCACATTGCGTAATGAATTAGCAGTTCTCTCCGATAACCTCATTTCCACAGGTCGTGTCTGTAGGTTGGGTACCGCTGTCTGCGGTGCGTGTGGGTAAAACGGTTGGCTACCGCCATGGGCTTTGACGAGCTAGAAAGAGAATTTTGGCAGGTATTCAAAACGAAATATGTTTAAGAATATGAAATTGCGTTGAACAATTAATTTGAGCTACTATGAGATTCGCCATAATAAATAAGCAGCGGCATCCACAGCTGTAACAACAACAGGAGCAGCAGCAGCAGCAGAAGCCACAGCAGCAGAGTAGCAAAAGCAACAGCAGCTGCAGCTGCAACAGCAGCAGAAGAAGAAGCAGCAGCGGCGGAATATTATTCTTGATATTTATTGTTGGTGGTGGACTTCGTCGTCGTCGCCATCGTCGTCGTCGCCATCGTCGTCGTCGCCATTGCAGTCGTCGTCGTCGTCATCGTCGTCGTCGTCGTCGTCGTCGTCGTTGTTGCTGTCGTCGTTATTGCTGCCGTCGTCGTCGTGGTGGTCCTCGTCGTCGTGGTGGTGGTCGTCGTCGTCGTCGTCGTTGTCGTCGTCGTCGTATTCATCGACTTCCCGGGAACTGCCAGTATTGTTCAACGTTTCTCAGATAAAAATGTATGTTCGTTATAAATTGCTATTGTTTTCTCCCACCGCTGTAAATCCTTGAGTTGACGTTTGGGGGCACACAGTCGAGAGATTGTGGATACCTTGCCAACGATGGCGTCCATGGCACTCTTCTCAAAGTTAACATCCTTCAATATTCATTTAGGTTCCAAGATATAACGTGCGCTGGTGTGTTCGATGGAAGTACACTTATAGACGAGGTGCTCACAGTCCTCAACAGTAGCGTTGCATAGTGGGCAGTACGCTTTCACTTAGTATTGATTAAAATTGCTGTTGCTGACTTGTAGACTATATATTCCGAGCATAAGCTTACATTTTCCCGAAGCCTTGACGATGTCCATTAATGTACTGTCCCACGTGTTATGTATCTTTCCCAATTCAATTCACGTTTATTCGGTAACTTCTTCATAAGAAGAGAGCATATATACAGGATGTATACATATAATGGCGGTTGCATATGTTATATAGATAATTAAATCATATAGGTTTCTCAATGATATAAATAAAAGTGATGATAGATGACATTCAAATAAATACTGGAATTCGTCGCCTAGTAAATTTAGGTCACATAGATTGCAAAAACGTGCATGTCTGGGAACAATACCTGCATACCCTCCACACACCCCCCACCCCACACCCCACCCCACGTCTGTATCGGTAGACGGTGGTTGCTGGTTCGAAATTTACAGAGTATTTTTAATAGTTTTTCAAGGGGAGAGCGATTAAATATTTTTAGAGTTTTTAATCCTCTTTGTAAATCTTATATCTAATGAATAATCAGCTATTTAAGATTTCCCCGCGCCACTCTTACATATACTGATCAGAGAGCTGTTGATTTAATACTGATTTTAGCCAGTCTGTATGGCACGGGTCCTGATTTGTCCATATCATCGACAGGCCAGTATTATCTAACACTTTTTAATCCGCAGAATCCATGGTATCACGAATATGTGTTATTTGATAAAAGATTATATAGTAATCTATAGTTTAAATCAAATTTTGCATTCCCTGCCTGTTATTTATTTTGCCCAAAATAGTACCATTTCTTGCCTATCGCTATGCATTAGGGGGTACTGGCCAAGTTCACCATAGACCATCGCTGTATGGGTAGTATTTCTACACTGAAGAGAACTTTACAAAAGCGCGTATGAAGATTTTCGACATGGTTAATATTTTCAAAACCCCAAATTTCACACCCATAGAGAAGAATAGGAATGGTCATGGTGTGAAAGAGATCTAGCTGTATATCAATTGGCAGATGAAGGCTTTTAGCTCTTGACTTTATCATAGTTAGGTTTGATGACTTTGGTGAACTTGCCATTATAAATTTAACGCCCAAATATACATAATCATGAACCATCTCCACATCTTCGTTGCTCAGTTTAAATTGTGGTAGTTTTCTGGTTTTACCTCTCGAAAATATTAGTACTTTAGTTTTTGATACATTAACGTAAAGTTTCCATGTTATGCAATACTTGTTTAATGTATCTAATATATTTTGCAGTTCTTTACGAGATTCTGCCATTAGGAGTGTATCGTCCGCATACAATAGAATAAATAGCTTTAAATAAATTACATACTCTGAGTTTTCGTTCATTCCTGTATCTATCTGTGTAATTTCTGAAAGCCCATTCTGGGTTGTGGCCATTGTACTTTCTAAGTCGTTTAGGAACAATGCAAAGAGTAAAGGAGGCAAGGTTTCTCCCTGTTGCACGCCTATAGAGCAAGCGAATAGAAAATGAGTGTGTCGCGGCATTTTTGATACACTGTTTAGCATCGGTATAAAGATTAAAAATTAATAAAAACAATTTATCATTTATGTTATTGAGCAAAGGTTTAGTCCAAAGATGTGTTCTGTTAACTGTATCAAACGCCTTCTTATAGTCAACGAAGAGAGGCGCGGTACAATCGCTTGCGCTTTGATAAATAAATGTCAATTAAAGCCTTTAACGAAAATATGTGATCTAATCTGGAGTACCCTGCGCGAAAACCAGCTTGTTCCTCCCCAACTAAGTCAATCTGCTCTACATATGCCGTCAGTCGTTTATTGATTGTTGTAAATAGCTTAGAGAAGCATCTGAGGAGCGTGATACTCGATAGTTTTCGGGGTCCGCCTTTGATCCTTTATTTTTATATAATGGTAATATATTACCTTTTGTCCATTCTCCGGGTATGTGTCCGGATTCCAAAATTGCATTAAATAATTTTGTATATAGCTGTAGCATAAGTCCTTTCGATGCTTTTAGAAATTCGTTGTTAGTAGGTCAGTACGACAAGCGTTTATTGATTTTGAGCTGGTCAATAGCAGAGTTTGTCTCATCTACTTCCCATTACTATGTTCTGAATGTCCGTATAGGTGGGAGATGCCATTTTAGCTGACCCGGCTCTCAGCGTGTATTCGTATTGATCTATAATATGGCCTTTGTAATAGTGATGTTTTAGTTTCCCTTCATGGCTAGTGATTAGATAAATTCACACGACGATGGAAGCTTTATGTTATCACGGCGACCCAGCTGTATGGTGTTTTGGTTGTTGTTGCAAGTTGTTGCTCAGCTATACTGTGTCCGGCTGATCATGGGTTACGAATACAGTTTACAAAGATGGTTTGTATCCTTTTATGAATTTCTCCACCAAGCCGAATCTGGCCAAACCTTATAAAAACTGCATCTGCCCTTCTCTCTGGGAGAACAGGTTTTAGACAAGTCTTAGGAGGAACGTGTCGACTCGTCCCCCTTGTGTGAGATCTTTCGTTGTTAAACGTATTCTTTCCAGGCGATGGATGCACTGTGGGATGATAAACAACTTGAGTAGGCGTCGTGATACTATGGTACAGATGACGGGAGAGTTTCAACACACGCACAACGACATGCTCAAGAAAACACAAGTGACCACACGATTCATAAACTGACATATACCACATGCGCACCAGGACACGGAATATATACAGCACACTCCAGGATAGAAATGGATATATATACACACGCACGCACACGCACACTAAAGGAGCACACAGAGGACCCCAGGCACGCGCACACAGGACAGTCACATCACACGCATGATTAAACGAACACGCCCGGCCAACAGACACGCCAACAGATAAACACACAAGTGAACTAGCATACATCGACAGCGACACGCACACCGCCATTGTCGTACACACACACACTACTAGGGATTATATACACGCTAGGCCTATACGATAGAGGATTGCCGAATATACTCTGTCCATGCTTTAATGTTGTACTTAATCTATAAATATTTACTGTACATACTGAATGTGTTGTCACGGATCAGGTGAAACTGTTTGACACCAAGGTGTGTGACTATGGACTGACGTCACATGTTTCTAATAGAACATGGGATGGCTGTCAGTTGGAGTTTGGCGTTGGACACGGTCACTTGTAGTTTTGGATAGTTGGTCCCACTCCACGACGTGAATATCAAACTGTGGATTGGGGCCAACTGTACAAACGAACCAGTGACAGTGTCACAGCGTAAGTTGTATATCAATAAAGTATTACCGTAACTATAACGACACGTATGTGTTATCTCATCAGCCAGATAAAAAATCATGATGTATAGGCAAACAAACGGTTTTAGATTGGTCCTCTCGCCCATCTAATACTGTTCCTTTTCCCATACATCTGGAGCTTTCATTTGACTGGTGAGAATACCTTTTAATTACGACGGGTAGAGCCATGGCGACCAGCACCCATTAAGTTAATTCTCTCTGTGATACTATTTTCTCTGCCAAACTTGCATTAATTATCCCGTTCAAGGCAGATGTGTGGCTGTGTTAGAATTGCGAAGAGCTAATTTATTAATATGAGTGTCCAGTTTGATATCATGATGATAGCAACAAACAGCTGAGGATTTACGCTCACTGACGATGTAGCTTTCTCAATTGGCATAATCATCTTTTATATTGAAAAGCGACTGTACGTCCTCTATGCTAGATGTAAGAAATCACACGTCATCTGCAATGCTAAATGAAATATATATGCTTATATCAATACTGCTCCCAATTATTTGTTTTAAAATATGTTCAGCAGTGGGTTGCTCTAAGGTTTATAGACTGTTGGATACCAGACTCCACCTTGATAAACTATGATTGATGTTCTAGGAATTTAGGCGATAGCGCACTTTCGCATTTAACCCATGGTGACCGGTTTCTCATCAGTAGCCATTTACCGCGTTCTATATGAGGTTAGTGGAGTTTTCCTATCATTTGAGTCCTGCCACACCAGATAGAACGCCTTCTGTACATCCAGAAAAAACGATATAAAGTTATTGTCCTTGGCGTCTGTCATTAGTTCTGTTCAGATGATGGCAGCATTAGGCGATGGTGTTCCTTTAGGGATACACACCTAACGGGTTTTTGTCTGTATTGATGACTCTTTTCTATGGTTGTACGTGGGCGTCAGGTACCATTTTTGCAACTATGATTGTGATCTATTTATGTTTGAGCTAGGGTCGTTCTTTTGATTACCACTCGTCTTGCATATTGGTGTAACCCGTTCATCTTTATAACGTTCTCTGGGATTCAATTCTGACTGAATATTAAGTTAACAGGGATCATTACAGTTGTTATAACAACGTCGCCACAGTATCAAGTACTCACTTACGTGCAGGTGACCTTGAGCTGCCTTACCATCTCATTGTCAGACTATGATAGTATCAGTGGTGCTCCCTGTACTCTCTATTTCAGGTGGGCCAGCTGTGTTGACTATACCCATATCACTGGTGCTCGCTGTACTATCTATTTCTGGTGGACCAGCTGTGTTGACTATACCCATATCAATGATGCTCCCTGTACTCTCTATTTCGGGTTGGCCAGCTGTGTTGACTATGCCCATATCACTGGTGCTCTCTGTACTCTCTATGTCGGGCGGGCCAGCTGTGTTGACTATACCCATATCACTGGTGCGCTCTGTACTCTCTATTTCGGGCGGGCAAGCTGTGTGGACTATACCCGTAGCACTGGAGCTCCCTGTACTATCTATTTCGGGCGGGCCTGCTGTGTTGACTATACCCTTATCACTGGTGCCCCCTTGTACTCTCTATTTCGGGCCGGCCAGCTGTGATGACTATACCCATATCACTGGTGCTCCCTGTACTATCTATTTCGGGCGGGCCAGCTGTGATGACTATACCCATGTCACTGATTCTCCCTGTACTATCTATTTCGGGCTGGCCAGCTGTGTTGACTATACCCTTATCACTGGTGCCCCCTTGTACTCTCTATTTCGGGCCGGCCAGCTGTGATGACTATACCCATATCACTGGTGCTCCCTGTACTATCTATTTCGGGCGGGCCAGCTGTGATGACTATACCCATGTCACTGATTCTCCCTGTACTATCTATTTCGGGCGGGCCTGCTGTGTTGACTATACCCTTATCACTGGTGCCCCCTTGTACTCTCTATTTCGGGCCGGCCAGCTGTGATGACTATACCCATATCACTGGTGCTCCCTGTACTATCTATTTCGGGCGGGCCAGCTGTGATGACTATACCCATGTCACTGATTCTCCCTGTACTATCTATTTCGGGCGGGCCAGCTGTGATGACTATACCCATATCACTGGTGCTTCCTGTACTCTCTATTTCGGGCTGGCCAGCTGTGTTGACTATACCCAAATGTAGCAACAAATGGAGCGCAGCTTGCGATTTATAATCGTCATCAAAAGTTACCGTTCTAGTGGAACTGCTAACTGGTTGTCCACTTTTTCTGATGCCGTCTGGAGAGTTGTGCATTAAAATATCTACAGAGATGCAAGGTATGCGTGCTGTACAGGGTTCCTTCCTGTGTTGGTTGATGAGTTTGTAGACTAAGCTATTGCCATTCATATTTCCCAGCACTATGTATTCATATGTAGCCTTCCTGTTTATTTACAGGAATGAGGTTGCTCGCTATTTCGGGAGGTATGTATGGGCCCAAACATATATCCCACATCTAGCGATCCAGTGTGTGTATTTGGTAGTTGTGCTGGGGCGTTACACCGCGAATCCGTATATTTGTGTATTTATGTGTTTGCTCGTATATATTCAGTTTTCTATTTGTTAAAAGCGTATAGTTAGCTACTCACCTGATCGAACCCATTATCACCGTGCCAGAATAATGCTTCCTTCTCGGAATTCCTGGGGAGTTTGTGGATTTCATGTCGTATACCAAAACCTACAAACGAAGGTATCATATTTTGAAAACCAGACTGACGCGTAATATAATAGCATTTTGATCGATTTGGTTGATTGAAATTTAAATGATTGATGATTGATGGAATGGTCTGTCGGTCGGGCAGTCAGTCAGTTGATTGGCCGATTGGTTGGTCAGTAAATCAGATGTTCGGTCAGTCAGTTGGTTGGTCAGTTAGTCGGTTGCTGATAGCAAATCTGTTACTAACGAATTTGACGCCATAATCAATATTGGTTACAATCAAAATGATATAAATTTGTCATGAAAGTAGCATATGCTTATCACCAATCTGACTGAATGGACCTTTCCAGTTTTAGCTATACCACGCCCATCTCTATCTAAGCGCCACCCACACCGCCTCCGTGTGGGATCGATCGATCTCTGAACTCCCCAACTATCACTTTCCAGAAAACTATACAGACAAGCGGTTAAATATTTTGAAACTAATTGGCCTGGGTGATGTTGCTGCCAATGGCATCAACAGTGCCTGGACAAATTAGTTTCAAAATATTCAACAGAATGTTTATTAAATGATAAATACATATAATTCGTACAAGGTGTCGGGCTATTAAGCGCTAAAGACGTACTATTTCTAATCATTCATGACGTCATGATTATGACGTCATCATACACGTCGCGTAGTTGACCATGACGTCATATGATGGATGGATAAACTTGGAAAGGTACATTGTAGGTCTTTCATTAATTTCCAATTTCACAAGCATTATGTAGAATATTTTTATTAAGCTAATTTGACTGAGAGCTGCCGCTACCATAAGAAACAACCGTCCCTATTCAAATTAGCTTCAAAAGGTTCACCAGCTTACCTGTATAGTTAGGTTGAAACTTAAAGTCTTGGAATTTAGGTTTCAAAATTTCAAATCAATTCTAACACACTTTGACTGAGCCTATCAAGAAATGCGCGTGGGATAGCTAGACGTGGATCGCTCTATTAACACCTCTTGTGTCAAATTAACATTTTAATTGTCAAACTGACCAAAACAACTCGGCGGTGGTCTTGAGGCATGTCTATTAGCAGGTCAAGAGAAGAGGATTTATTTTTAATTAACCACTGGAATTCCATTGGTAAATTTCCAATAAATACTCTTCTCTTGACCTGCAAAGAGATAATGGGTATAAGCCAAAACTGGAATGGCCTTTACCATTACCCCTTTAATGGTTAAGCTGCTCGAAACTTTCAGAGGTAAATTTACAACAAAATTGTCTTCTAGTATTAGAATTTCTTGAAAGGTGTTAACCATAAAATGCTTAATTGATATTTAAGTAGTATTTGTAGCGCTTTGAGGCGCTGTTGACACAAGAGAGGTTAATCGCTAGATGTCGTCAGGTTTCCTTATTGTCTTCCAGGTTAACCCGCTAGATGTCGTCAGGTTTCCTTATTGTCTTCCAGGTTAACCCGCTAGATGTCGCCAGGTTTCCTTATTGTCTTCCAGGTTAACCCGCTAGATGTCGTCAGGTTTCCTTATTGTCTTCCAGGTTAACCCGCTAGATGTCGTCAGGTTTCCTTATTGTCTTCCAGGTTAACCCGCTAGATGTCGTCAGGTTTCCTTATTGTCTTCCAGGTTAACCCGCTAGATGTCGTCAGGTTTCCTTATTGTCTTCCAGGTTAACCCGCTAGATGTCGTCAGGTGTCCTTATTGTCTTCCAGGTTAACCCACTAGATGTCATCAGGTTTCCTTATTGTCTTCCAGGTTAACCAACTAGATGTCGTCATATTTCCTTATTGTCTTCCAGGTTAACCAACTAGATGTCGTCATGTTTCCTTATTGTCTTCCAGGTTAACCCACTAGATGTCGTCAGGTTTCCTTATTGTCTTCCAGGTTAACCCACTAGATGTCGTCAGGTTTCCTTATTGTCTTCCATTAACGCCCCAACCAATATCCGCTAATGAATGATTAACCCAATAGATAATGATTTCTAAGCTTGATTATGCGATCTGGGTAATCAATTGTGGTAAGGAAGAGGTGAATTCCCTTAGCGGCCATCTCTACAAATTGAGTCATCTTATTTAGGGAGATTGCAAAGCTGGTCATTCTATCACTTAACCCTTTAACATTCAAGCTGGCGGAAGGCGCCATTTCATTTGAGAAATGAACCATTTGCTTACCCAGAGGCTTTTTTTAAATTTAATACCGGTATGATTAGCTCATTCCAGTGGTCGATTTTCAAAAATACTCTATTCCTGTCCTGCAAATGGACGTTTTCTGTGAGAAATCGAAATATCCTTGAATGAATTTGAGGTTTAAAGAGTTGTACAAATACACGCGTTACGCAAATTTGCGTTTGTACCTTTAGTTTTATTAACTAATATGACGTCATGAGGCATAGCTGGCATCTCTGCATTGATTGGTCGCTCGTTTCGCGCAGTCACGCCTCTTGTGGGGTCTTCTGGCGAATCAAATTTCGGAATAACTGCTAGTCGTGGGATGTGGGAGCTGAATGGATGCTCTGCCGGGAATGGCTTGTTTATTAGGATATTTCTGAAAGAAAGCCGTGAATTAGAAACTGATGAAAATGTACAGTACAGCGCAATAATACCATAGATTACCTCCAAAACAACAGAAACGTACTGTTGAATATTTTGAACATAACGGAGGATTCCAGTGTATCCATCAATCATATGACGTTATAATCAACTACGTGACGCGTAGGATGACGTCATAATCCATGACGTCATGAATGCCATGGATAGGTTCGTAGCGGACGCTCAATTGATGACAGACTAAGCGCCGTTTTACGAATTACATGACTGTACTATTTATAACCATGTTGTTGAATATTTTGAAACTAATTTTACTGAGTGGTGTTGCTGCCATCAAACAGCACCTAGTCAAATTAGTTTCAAAATATTCAGCAGGTTAGTTTGCTGGAAATTGATAGTCAGGGAGGTCAGAGATCGATCGTTCCCAACATGGACGCAGTGTGGGTGGAGCTTAGCTAATGATGGGCTGGGCATAGTTAAAACTGGATTCTTCCATTGGATCGGAAGACACTGCTGCCTACGGCCCCGGTTGTCGCTGCCATAGACTTACAAAGGTAATCAATACATCTTACGACGATATAGTGCTAGACAGATTATTAAAGTTAATAGCACACATATAAGGTGATCTTCTCACTAAAGGTTCAATCTGAAGTAAGTCCTAATTATGCTTGAAGTAAGTCCGAACGAAGTAAGTCCGGTCCGTTTATGTGTCATAACTTATGTAAGCGTGCCAGCTTGCATGAGCAAAACGAAATTGTGTGATGGATTGGACGATTTACTTCGGATTAGCTATCTGGTGTGAACATGGCCTATGCGTATTATGAGTGGTTAATTCAGAGATAGGAATGCTATCTTCCATTTGTTTAATGAACAAACTCACCCCATTACTGACTCCTGAGGCTTCGGTAATCTGTGGAGATAAAAAACAATTTGTGTTTAATATCACATTCGTCATACAGCTAGCGCTGCTTAATCCGTTAACCAGAAACGACAACTTGTATAAACAGAAACGCAAAGGTTTTTCTCGTGGTTATTGTGTGACAAGTATGCCTCCCTCTGGTTTCAAACTTTGCCATGGAGTACCCCACGCTGGTGTGCGCGCCATGATATGGGCACGCCCTCTTGTGATAGCGAGTACTCCGGAGACGATGAACGATAGTGAACATTCTGGTAACGCTGAAACCGTTACCGATTGTGACTTCTCTGACGTCAGTCAGTTTGTACGAATTGTATGTCTTTACGATTTAATAAACATGTTAAATATTTTGAAACTAAATTGACTGGGCGCTGTTGCTGTCATATGCATCAACTGCATCAAATCAAATTAGTTTCAAAATATCAACAGCCTACCTGTATAGTTTTCTGGCAATTCAGATTCAGAGTGCTGGGATCTAAGGATTCCATCACGAACAACGCGGGGTTGGAGCTTAGCTAGAGATTAGCGGGCCAGGGCAAAAACTCAATTCGTCGATTGAGAAAGAGAGTGTACTTGTTCAAAATTCAACGCACCCGCATACAGAAAAACACACGGACGCATTGATTCTACTAATCATGCATCCATCATTATATCGCTCGGACGCACATGCGCACTCATCCTTCTATCGCGCGGATTTACGCAGGCACGCACTCACTCACGCACGTACGCACCCAAATGTATAGACATTGTCGCAGAGTACTTACAGCTGATCATTGCTTCTGTTGTCGCTCAGTTTTAGCTTTGTAAGCGCGTACGGCTGCACCAAGGGCTCGCCTCTGAATAATAATAATAATAATAATAATAATAATAATAATAATAATAATAATAATAATAATAATAATAAAATTAATAATAATAATAATAATAAAATTAATAATAATAATAATAATAATAATAATAATAATAATAATAATAATAATAATAATTTAATAATAATAATAATAATAATAATAATAATAATAATAATAATAATAATAATAATAACAATAATAATGATAATAATAATAATAATAATAATAATAATAATAATAATAATCTGGGGCCGTGGTGGTGCTGGCGGTGGCGGTGGCGGTGGTGTTGGTGTTGGTGTTGGTGTTGGTGTTGGTGTTGGTCGTCGTAGTGATGGGGGTGATCGTGATGAGTGGTGGTTGTGGTGGTGGTGGTGGTGGTGGTGGTGGTGGTGGTGGTGGTGGTGGTGGTGGTGGTGATGGTGGTGGTGGTGGTGGTGGTGGGGGAGGGTGGTGGTGGTGGTGGTGGTGGTGGTGGTGGTGGTAGTGGTGGTGGTGGTGGTGGTGGCGATGGTGGTGGTGGTGGTGGTGGTGGTGGTGGTGGTGGTGGTGGTGGTGGTGGTGGTGGTGGTGGTGATTGTGGTTCAGGTGTGAGTGGTGATGATGATGATGGTGATGGTTATAGCGAAAGTATTGGCCGTAGTGGTAATGGTGGATGTCGTTGTTGGGGTGGCCTATGATGATTGGTGTTATTGTTGGTGTTGTTAGTGGTCGTGAGTTGGTGTCGGTGGTGGTGGGGTGGGGTGGGGGTGCGATGGTGAAGGTGTGAGTACATAACTCGATGCGTAGTTGGGTGACGTATATATTCCCATTTTGTGGAAATCCCAGTATTTGGACATGACTACCGACACAAGCATGCGTTGAGCCCATACAATGTCTGCGCAGCTGCGTCCATGTTTGAAGCCGCTTTGGCATGATCCGGTGAAGTCATCGATCTTGTCCCGCATGCAGCATAGAGTAACATTTGATATGAGTTGCCGTATGTTGTTGAGGAGAACAATGGGGCACAGGTTGGCTAGGGGACCAGGTGGCTTCTTGGGCTTTGGTAGTGCAATAAGGGTACTTTGTCCTACAGCGTCTATGGGAAGGTGGTGAATAAAAGCTGAATTGATTAGGTGCGTGATCGGTTTTGAGATAATGTCACTTGCATACTTGAATAGTTCATTGCTCATGCCATCAGGTCCAGATGCACGTCCATTTTCAGGGATTTAAGTGCTTTCTCCACTTCTGCTGTCTTAATTGCTGTCAGCAATTGCCTGAGATCTCGTGAGGACGGGTGCAGGGGTTCATCATCGGGATCAGTGAACTGTTCCTTGAACCATTCTCGAATCGCCTCGACCTTTCCATGGTCAGTTCCCATAAAGTGTCCTTCAGAGGTGTGTACAGTGAGGGGTGGTGTGTAGTCAGTAACTCTCAGGGCTCGGGCTGCCCGAAACATTTTGTGGCAGTCATAAAATTATTGCTATATAGTTTCAGAATAGCGAACAGAATGCTTTTTAATTGCAAATGTATCAAATCCATACAATTCGTACACTTGACGAATGTGTTTATGTTTATGACAGGGTAGATACGACATTGTGACTGTAGTATCATATAACTAGTGACGTAATTGATTATGATGCCAAATAGTTGAGTGACATATCGGATTCCTCCATTTCCTTGTACATTGTGCTCACCTGGATCATAGGCATTACAGGTAGAAAGGTCATCGGCTATATGCAGTACCCTAAGGTTTTGGCCAGAATGGACCTTTCCAGTTTTAGCTATGCCCTGGCCATCAATAGCTAAACTCCACCCACACTTCGCCGGGTTGGGATTTATCGATACTCGAGTGCCCTAACGATCAATTTCCTGAAAACTATGCTGGTAAGTTGTTGAATATTTTGTAACTAATTTGACTGGGTGCTGTTGCTTCCTATGGCAGCAACTGCGCCCATTTAAATTAGTTTCAAAATATTCAATGGAATATTTTTTAAATAGTAAAGGCGTACAATTCGTACAACAACGCATAGTCCGTCTTCAACTATGCGTTCGTGACGTACTTATCTACGTCATTCATGACTTCATAATTACGACATTGATTGTGATGTCATTATATACGTCACGTAGTTGATTATGACGTCAGATTAATAGATGGATACAGTCATTTTAAATTTTCCAATGATTTTATTATGAGAGTTGTGTTGGGGAAAATCTCCAAGATGGCTGCCAACCTGTTTATACGACAATCTAGAAAGTAGCAAACTTGAAATCAACATAGCCAAAAACATGTAAAACCAATTTCGGCTTCAATACCCATCAAAAAATAAAATCCAATATGGCCGCCAAACACGATACATTTTGATTGGTCCGCGGCGACCATGTTTTTTACGTATCAAACTCTCTTGAACAAACCTTAATGACGCTTAGTCCCTTTAGCATATCTCTCAAATTTCCGCCCGATCCATTCAGTGGATCTGGAGCACTCATTTTCGCGAATACTAAGTCATTCAAGATGGCCGCCAAAGCATTTGGCTAATCAAGTTCGCTATAACACGTTTGGTTAATCTCCGGCTCTAGATGCTGTTTCGGGAGACTAGAATCCGTCCTCCAAGTGGTTTAGGAAAAGAAGATTTTTAAATACGTTTCTAAAATTCAGCCAAAATCCCGTATGGCAGCCGGGCTAATTTTCCGATCTGCTTTCTTTGAACAACCTTAAATCTCGGTACTCAATGACTACTTTCTGCCAAATACAATTGAAGTCGGCGAAGAAGTTCTCGATGCAAAGCCATTTTAAATTTTCTATTACTTTACTATGAGAGTTTTGTCGGGGAAAAAGAGCCAAGGTTGCCTCCAAATCGTTTATCCGCTTGTTTCGATATTGGCAAATTTGAAATCAGCATGCGTAAAAGACGTAAAACTAATTTCGGCTTCAAAATCTATCAATTAAATAACTCAATATGGGTGTCTTTTCTTTTTAAACATATTTTATTGTATCAAATGTACAAAGTGATCGGGAGCAAGTTCTAGCAACTTAATAGGGTCCTCTCCCTACAGATATATCAAATGGCAGCATATAAATAACGTTTAACTTATGTACAATTTAAATTTACATAGACTAATCTTAGTAGCAGAGAGACGGAAAGACATGCCGAAAGAGGTCGAGAAAAAGAGAGAGAGGGAGAGAGAGAGAGGGAAAGAGGGAGAGGGAGAGAGAGAGAGGGGGGATAGGGGGAGGGTGGGAGGGAGAACGCGAGAGGAAGGGAGAGAGAATGAGAGAGAGAGAGAGAGTGGGGGAGAGGGAGAGGGAGGGAGAGAAGGAGGGAGAGAGGGAGAGTGAGAGAGAGAGAGAAGGGAGAGGGAGAGGGTGGGAGGGAGAGAGGGAGAGAGAGAGGGAGAGAGGGAGAGAGAGAGAGAGAGAGAGATGCAGCATGCTTCACTAGTGATAATTATTATTATTACAATAATTATAAAATAAAACCTGTTATAATCAAGGCATATGTTACTGTCAAGGCATATATTACTGGAAATTGAGGCAAGGTTAAGGAGTCTACGCCCACGTTCTCGAAGCTATCCCTTTGACAGCGAGACAGTCACTCAGCGCGTAAAGATAGTAAGTAACTGTATCGCTATCACAACGATATCCCCAAGAACATGGCTACTGGAGTACTTGTAAGCGCTAGCATGCTACTAATTTCCGTCAGTGACCTAACGCGAGTCACATTGACGTCGACATCATGTCAGTAGCTTAACAAGATCACGAACAGAGACACACACACAACACACAACACACAACACACACGCATGCACGTACGCGCGCGCAAGCACGCACGCACTCACTCGCTCGCTCGCTCGCTCGCTCGCTCGCTCACTCACTCACTCACTCGCTCACTCACTCACTCACTCACTCACTCACTCACTCACTCACTCGCTCGCAAACTAACTCACTCACGCACGCACGCACGCACGTACGTACGTACGTACGTACGCACGCAGGCACGCGCTCACGCACGCACGCACGCACGCACGCACGCACGCACGCACGTACGCACGTACGCACGTACGTACGCACGCACGCAGGCACGCAAGCACGCACGCACGCACGCACGCACGCACGCACGCACGCACGCACGCACGCACGCACGCACGCACGCACGCACGCACGCACGCACATCAGTGCACCCACATTTTCAACAGCAGCAGCAATTCAATTTTTTTCAGAGGCATCTGTACCAACCCCTCACACTATACGTGTGCACGTGTTATCTTTAGATAAATCCTTGACAATAATATTTGTAAGATATATCTATCTAAGATATATATATGGGTGTCAAACACGCTACATTGTGATCGGTCTACAGCAGCCATGCTTTGGCGTATCAGCTTCCCTTTAACAAACTTCAATGGCTCTTAGTCCCTTTCAAATTTCGGACTGCTCAGTCCATTAAGCGGCTCTGAAGAAGTCGTTTGAGATCGCGAAAACTGGACCATCTAAGATTGCCGCCGAAGCATTTGGAAAGTTCCCTTGAATAAATTTTGTTCAGCTCTTGCCCGAAATAATGATTCATAAGTTTGGAATCGATCTCCCAAACAGTTTCGGCGAAGAAGATTTTTAAGACGTTTAAAAAAATCGTCCAAAATGCAAGATGGCCGCTGGCTACATTGGCCGATCGGCTTCCTTTTAATACACTTGGATCGCTATGCCCTAAAGATGGATCCGCCGAAATACATTTGAAATTGGCTGTGGATCTCGAGAAGGCGGCGCTTAAATAACAAGTTGACGGACGCCGGATCCCGGACGGGGGACAGACGGACGAAGGGTGGTCGTCATGGCATAGAATGGCCAAGTAAGCTAATAAATGTAAATACTTTCTTAATGTTTGGGTGGGGGGTGGGAGACAAATTAGTTATGCCATATCTTGCTTTATTTAAATGAGTCCCCTTGATCGCTGCGCATTGTATATTATTTAACTTTAAAACAGTTTTCGATAACACTATAGTTGTGTATAATGTGCTAAATAGCCATTATCAATGCTCCACATGTCTCGTATATGGTTATCGATATGCTTATAAAGGGAACGTTTGTATTCGCTCTATACAACATAGTGAATAAATTGCCTATGCAGGGTGTGCGTTCGATGAATTATAGTTAATTATATTCGACTACTTGCCAGTCAAACACATCATCTAGTCGGATAAGGGCGCGTTCAATCGCCAGATAGTCTCCAAAAGATAATTATAGGTCGTCAGGTAAGCGTTTTATTGAATCGATCTAAGAATTATGTAGATATTATCCTGCAATATGGCATATGTTGGTCTAGAATTCATTGCAATTAAAATTCATGTGATATTATCATTGGTGAAAAATTGATATAAAATCGTCTACTTATACAGTTTTAAAGCATGTTAATGTATTTCCGCATTGAGTGTTAACTCCTCTTGCGTCAACACCGCCTCAAAGCGCCCAAAATACTACTTAATATATCAATTAAACAGTTTGACGGTCAATATTTTCCAATATATTTTAATTTTAGAAGACTATTTTTGTAAATTTACTGCTGAATTTTATTTTTCGCCGGCTTGATCATTAAAGGGGTGGTGGTAAAGAAAATTAAGGATTTTACTTAAAGGGAATCACCAGACCCTCTATACTACTGTGTATAAAATGAATCTACCGACCGTAACGTTTTCAAAAATATAATTGTAAGATCTGTGCTCAAATTAGAAATATATATCTTCGTTATTTAAATATGTGGTACATGGGTTAAATTTCTATTCCCGGATGAGGCGTATGACGTCATAAGTTGAACGTTTTTCTCGCTGTCATCCAACGTTATCGCAATAAAATTGCGAATTGCGTTTTTATAAGGAGATTCTCTTCAGCGGTTTTAGGAATATATACACTATATTTGCGGAAATGTTGAGGAATATATACTAACAGTCCTTTGTCTGATTTCTCTGATGGTGCCAATTTTGACATGAAGTTTTGATCTTGAGATAAATGAATGACGCGATAGTATAGGCAATTCAATATAATTGCCACTATTGAATCAACACTCTTACTGGGGCTTCGGCAGATAATGTTATTAAAGTTTCATCTATTAATATGAGAGTTTAAATAGTTTGTACATACATCCAGTCCATCTTTAGGTACTTATGTTTTCATACCAGCCTCAAAACTTCCTGAGATTGTGTAATGTTAATGTAATTGGCAGGTATCTTCATAGAAAATGGCCATCTTAAGGTTCGCCAATTAATGTATGAAAATAACAAATAGATTCCATAAATTTGCGATAGTGTGATACACGTCTTAATCTCTTCAATCTGTACATATATAAATGATGTCGATAGCATTATCACCGATAGAGATATCACCAACCAAATGCATGCACTCCTGTCTTCAGAGTGCCGTTATCATGGTTCTTGTCGGATGGGATTCAACCTATGACGTCATAGGTTTAATTAACTCGCAGAAAATTATAGTAACATAGCGTTTTTTTAACACCATTTTACTCGGATTTATATACAAATGTCGGGGGAAAGCTTTATACAGTGGCTTAAATGTGGGCTCTACAATAGAACTGCGTGTTTTATGCAAACGATGGCGACCCTTCTTGTGTTCCCCTTTAAGCCAGTGTCTATCTGCAGGCCGAGAGAAGAGTAATTCTTAACATTTACCACTAGCATGACTGGCTCGGTTTCTAGTGGTAAATATTCAAAACTTCTGTTCTCTAGGCCTTTCGAATAGCCATGTCTGAAGACCACTTTAAGTTGTTTTTGGTCAGTTTGACAATTAAAGGGTTAAGTTGACACAAGAGGGAGGTTAACAAACGTGTCTGCACTGGCTAAGACTGGCGTGAAGGTGAACTAGAATTGATACCTGCTTGGCACTAATCATATCTAATACGCAGTAAACAATTTGCAATTAAGTGCGCTGCGTGCTGATTGTTAACTATAACAGCCTTACTAATTATGCGTATTCAATAAATATTAGAGTGGGGTTCTGTCGCGATTAATTACACCGTGACGTCATACGAATGGCTATGTGAGTAGTTATGCAATACGAACGCTAAACTACTGAGCAGATTGGTGTTGATAAAATCGCCCAGCTCCCACCCACCAACCAACACGACTGTCCATCCACCAACCATGCTCATCCATCCACCCATCACGCACCCCCGACAATCGAAACGCACTCGAATAATCCACGGGCATAAACAGGCGATATGTACAAGGTTGGCGAGATGTGTAGGATTTGGAGAAAGGGCGTGGTGTCTGTTTAAGACATGTGTTGTTTAGATCATCTCTTTTTAGGAGCTACCATGTGTTAGCCATTGGAAAAGGACAGCTCATCTCCTGAGACTGGTTAACGGCGTTGTAGGCTGTCTCTAATAATGGTGGCAATGCTGGCGATATAGACGATGATCACGAGGAGAAAGGTGATAATAATGATATTGAAAACATGTTTTCTCTTTTAGAATGTAGTGCGTGCGTGCGCTGTCGTGCGCGCGCGATGCGATAACTCAGGTTCTACTGATCGGATCTTCGCCGGTCTTTATTGGAGGTTGAGCTTAGGGTCCCGAAGATGTGTTTCGATTTGGGGGCTAAATGATCAGAGGTCAAGTTATAACACAAGGTAAATACGTGGGCCGCACAATAACTCAAGTTCCGCCGAAGGATTTTTTTACCAAACTTGGCGTCACGAAAATTAGCAACGGTCAATCTTAAAAAGGCTGGAGGACGAAACTCTGAATTCTACGTACTGGTTTTAATTTCATCGTCGTAGTCGGGGGCGGCGTCGGCGGCGGTGGCGGCGGCGGGATCGCTGATATATTGTGGTGTTAAAGTGTTGCGCGATGATGTTGTGCGGCGCTTAGTTAACTAGTGAATGTTGTGACAATGCCGCTACTGCTGTTGTTACCCTCGCAGCGTAAGGGGAAGAGAATATTACGATCTGGTATGTGTGCGTGCGTGCGTGCATGTGTGTGAGCGCGTGGTTGTGTGGGTGTGTGTGTGGTGTTTGTGCGTGCGTGCGTGCGGATTGTGCGTGTGCGCGTGCGTACGCGCGTGAGTGAGTGCGTGCCTGAGTGAGTTCGTGCATGCGTGCGGGTGTCCACGCCTATATCTGAAAAACCTCTGGTCCGATTTGCATCACATTTTAGCACAAGCAGGAAACCTGCGGTGCAAAAGGATTTTCCGACTTTCGCCAAGATCCGTATAAAAAGAAGCCGGATAGGATTACATTTTTAAAATTAAAATGGATATCCTGGAAACTACTCGTCCAATTTTGCTAAAAAAAAATTAACATAAGAACGGGCGTGACAATGCGCGAGGATTCCACACCAGTGGGCGTGATCCGAAGAAATCAGGAAAATCTGAAAAGAATTCGGGAAATCTGAAAGCTTTAAACAATGTTGCAAAAAACAGGAGGGCGAGGGTCTGCAATCTCTGATTGCTCATGTTTCAGGTTATGTTGTTGTTGATGATGATGGAATCATGGAGATGGTTCGAGTGTTATTATTGCTGGTCGTATTGATGCTTGCGTGTTTTCCGTTGTTATTGTGGGTTGTGTTGATGACGCGGCTAGTTCTGTTATTACAATTGTTTATTGCGTTGTGTTAGGTTTAGTATTTGTTCTGGCGATGTTGTTAATGGAGGATTCCAGTTTCTCAGTCAAGCATACACGTCATAATCAGCAACGTGATACGTAGTATGATGGCAACATGAATTGTGTCATGAATAACGCAAATAAGTTCATCACGAACGCTTGATGACGGACTATAGCGTTGCTGTCCTAATTGCACGTCTTTATTATTTAATAAACTTGATGTTGAATATGTGAACACTAATTTGATTGGGCACTGTTGCTGCCATAGGCAGCAACAGCGTCCGGTCAAATTAGTTTCAAAATACTCAACAGCTTACATGTATACTTTTCTGGAAATTAATAGTAAGATAGTTCAGTGATCGATCGATCCTAATACGGGCGAAATGTTGGTGGAGCTTAGCTAAAGATGGGCGGGACATACTACTAGAGTCACCCATTAGTATTGCTGATGACGACGTTTCGGTTGTTAATGGTGTTTGACATGTTAGTAATGTAATGAATGATTGTAATCCTATGTTGTTGAAATAGTACGAACCTTGTATGCCAGTTGGGTGCTATAACCGGCTCCACTCGCTCCTCTCCTTTCTGCCGTCCCGTACCCCAATCCTCCAACATATTACTATCATAGTCAGGGTGGTGATAAAACTGCAGTGACGTCATTCTTCTCGACGCAGACTATCATTCAATCAAAAGCAACACAGTCTAAACCTCTGTTTGACACCTGTATGTGACGTCACACCTGTAAAGCACACGTTTAGTGATCTAACTCGGTTACGCTTATATCTATGTGTTAATGTGGCTATACGGTGCACCTAAGATGTGTGGTACGGTATTAACTAAACCCTTTAACACTCATATCAGCTACAAAAACGGCTTCTGTAGTGGTCTTGAGAAATGCCCATTTGCAGACCAAGAGAAGCCTTTATTTGGAATTTACCACTGGAATGACTGGCTCGATAACCGAGCCAGTTATTCCAGTGGTAAGTTTTCAAAAATAGTCTTCTTTTGGTTTGCAAATGGACATTTTCTATGAGAAATTCGAAATTTTCTTGAACAATTTCGAGGGTTAAACGGTTACCCGGCATTCGGTGACATATGATCTGGCATTCTGTTATAAAGGATAGTGGATCGTTAACAACGTAAGACCGAAGCTGACAAAATGGTGTTGACACATGTCCATTTGAAGGACAAGAGAAGACTCGTTTTGAAAATGTGCGACTTGAAGGGCTAGCTCAATAACCAAGCCTGTCATTTCTGTGGTAAATTTTCAAAATGACTATTCTCTTGTTCCGCAAATGGACAGGATCTACAAGAAAATTGAAATTTTCTGGACTAAATCTGATGATTAAATGGTAGGGCATACGTTGTAGGCCTACTAACGGCTACCTCTCTTAGAGAACCACATGATTCATTGTTATCAAAATACTGGTGCAAAATACAGGCGCTTGCTTGTGCAGTTAGATATATTAGTCTATGTATAATGTATAAGCACGTGACACCTTCAAAAAACAAATATCAAATTCTTTATGATGTACGGGATGTTTGTGTTGCACATTTTGAAACTAATTTGACTGAGACCCGTTAATATCGATGCCCATGTCATGAAATGTTACAGTCAATTTCGTTTCAAAATATTCAACACCTTTACTTAAAATTGAGACATTGAATTTCAGAGAATTTCAAGGGTTAGCGGGTTGACCGGTAAACACCACAATGGATAAAAGTGTATTTGAAGAAAAAATACAGAATAAAAGTATACGTGCATTTTAAAGATGCCAGTATCTCATCCTGTTATGACCATGCTACAACATGTTGCTGCGCAAATAGGCAACATGATTCACAAAATGAGCAACGACATTTTTAAAATGAACATGAATTATCAAGAAACTAGTCAGCATTGTAAAGTGGCAATTCGTCTACTATTCTAAACAAGGTTCTAAACACGTTGTAATTCCTGGCAGTGGTCAAGCGTACGAACACGAGTAGCAGTACACTTACGAATTACGTAGCGTCTTTGATTACTAACAGCGAAAATGAATCATTCAATAAGTTTAGTATTAACAAGTTCTATTACGATTTAGTGGCAGCATGTGCTTTTTTCCAAAAATAAGAAAAATTAGACCGACCGACAGACAAACCGACATATAATAGTTACTGGCGTGTTTCAGTTAATGACTACACATTTAAATAACATTATGGTTTTAGATGTCGCCTGCTACTCAGTATTTCGAGCTATAAGTTAAGATTGTTGTATTAACACACTCATATCGGCGGAACGTACAATTATAGACTTGTTAACGGCCACACAACGCCGCCAGATATGCCCGTGTATAGGCCTTATAGACAGAGGCTAACAAGACATGTTCTCCTAAAATGTAACGCTTTTTCTCATCAAATGCATACGAAATTCGCATTAGGAAGCTAAAGACGAAACAGACTAAATTTACGTAAGCCAATTTAACTTAAAGCCGTTGCTGTCTAAGCCAGCAACAACTTTCCGGCAATTGTTTTCATACAAAATAACGACATTTTACTGATTGTCTGTATTCGATATCACGTACAATGTATAGGCCTAATAATACCTCGAAATTTGTTAATAATCCCCCGCAGTCGTTCTGTATAGCGGAACATTTACAGTTACAACGCGTCCCAGTACTAGCTTAGTAACGCTTAGCGTCGTTAGAAACAGGTGGCACTCCGCCATTATTGTTGCGGGGTGTTTAGGGAGGGATGATGGGCGGGGTAATTAATCAGTCAGAGAGCTGCACCCGGATCAAGCAATATCGATCAATAGTTGCATAAAAGATTAACTATTCAAGTGATTGGCGAAGCCTAATTCATATTTGATTCAATGTGTAAAGGTATTGAATTGTTGCGTGTTCGCTAGCGGACAGGAACGTTTATTAGGCCGACTGTGCGCATGTCATCGTAGGTGCTTGTGAGTAAGTGCGTGCTCAAACGTGTGGTTTATCCGTGCATTAGCGTTGAGAGTTCAGTGTCTGCCCGAGTGCGCGTGAGAATATGATCGTATTACTATTACTATCGGTGCGTTGGCACCTGTGCGCGATTACCGAGTTCTCCAAGCATTCGAGGTTCCCACCGCCAAGACTGCTAAAGGCTATTGTCCCATGTGTACGTATCTATGGTTAGTGCGTGTTGTGTAATGGCATGCATATTACGACGCACATGCGACGTGGAGCCATAGATACCATCTATACTATCTAGATCGCCCATGGCCCTCTCAAAAGCGGTATTTCAGAGTTCAGTATTTTATTGTGGGAGTGTGTCTTGGGCTCATCCCTGGGGAGCAAGTACATGTATTATCGGGACCGGTCTGTTGTTAACCCCTCTCGTGTCAACAGCGCCTCAAAGCGATCAAAATCCTACTTATATCAATTAACCCTTTAATAGCCAAGATTTGTCAAGAAAATTATTTTTACAATAAAATTTACAAAAATAACTTTCTGTTGTTGTGCAAATAGACATTGCTCAAAAACACTACAGGTGCTGTTTTTTAGCCGGCTTGACGATGCAAATGGTCAAGAAAATCCAGCTTTTTTGTCTCGCCTGCGAAGAAGAAAGCGAAACATAGGGATCACTAATTCCGGCAGCGTCGTTGGCGGCGGCGGCGTCGCCCGTCATGTGTGCAGTTTTGCTTAAGGTTTTTAAATCAACTTATGTTTCAACAATGGCTCAACCGGAGCTATGAAACTTTACAGATGCGATCTATACTATACAAGGATGTGATCTACATAACACTAGATTTGATTTTGGGGCATTTTAACTATTTTATCCACGGTTTTGGACTTAGAATCTTTCGTGTATTTTGCCAGTGCAGATTTGGTTACCGGTTTTATATAAATGTATTTCTCAACAATGGCTCATCCGATCTCAATGAAACGTTAGAGAAGTGATCTATACTATACACGGATGCGATCTCCATAACAATAGATTTCATGTTGAGGAATTATAATTATCTTCTCATGGATTTTCATGTTTTTTCTGGTTAAGGTTTTATTATGAACCAATCTTTTTCAACAACGGAGATCAACAGAATTTTACTGCAGCGTTATATACTATGCAGGGGTACTATCCGCATCATTACCAATTTCATTTTGGGAAATATCTCCTGCTTTTTCACAGTTTTGGAATTTGAATTGTTTCCATGTTTTTGTGTTAAGGTTGTCTATGGCCCCTGTAACTGAACGATGGGCATTCCAATTTCACTGAAACTATACAGAAGTCTTCATTGTAATACAGGGATACGATCTGCATCATTACTGATAAGCTTTTGTGCAATTTTTACTACTTTTTTCACGGCTTTGGACTTTGAACCTTTTTCATGTTTGTTTTGTTGTAGTTTTTTATGGATCACTAATTTTCAACAATGGCTCACCAGATATCAACACAATTTTACCGCAGAGTTATATACTATGCAAGAGTTCTCTCTGCATCATCACTAGTTTCATTTGGAAACATATTTCAAGATCGGACTATTCGCAGTTTGGTAAAAAAATGTCCATGTTTCATTACTGAATATGTGTATTAAAAACCATGCCAAGTGTGCATTGCCAATCAATACTACCCATGCCTTCAGAGGTGAGACAGTGTACGCTTCAGTGGTCTTGTTCTTAGACAGTGTCTATTTGCCAGTTGGGAGAGGACTATTTTTTTATTTGCCAGTGGGGCGACTGGCTCGGTTACCGAGCCAGTCATTCCAGTGGTAAAATTTTAAAAACCATATTCTATTGGATGAAAAATTGATATTCTGCAAGACTACTACATAGTCCGTGTTGGTGGTCTTGGCCATTAAAAAGTTAAGTTAACACAAGAGGTACAAAAAGGATGACATTTACTAAAATAATCCTCAGGTGAAAAACGCGAATGGCATCCTACTAGACCGTGTCACGAGCATATTGAAATGTAGGTCAAGGTCGCCATTGTCAACAAATCACCGTATTTCACTTAGAATTACCTCAGAAACGTGTCATGTTAGATATATGATTTCCACTGATTAATATTAAGTCCTATGGTGACTTAGACATAAAAGATTAATACTCGGATTAACGCTTTAGGCCATATTCGGATTATTCTTTGTTATAACGTTTGTTAAATGTATTGAAATATACGTGGGCTGGACATTTCCGCCAAAGCAAAATCAGTAACAGCTCGCTGTCAAATTAGTTTAAATATTTAACACGCTACATTATGATGATTCAATTAAAATTAGAGGCGTGGTGGCTGAGTGGTTAGGAACTTGAGCTCGTAACTCCAGGTTCGCAAGTTCGCTTCCTGGCCGGTCTGCTACGTTGTGTCCTTGAGCAAGTCACTTAACTCTGCGTTGCTCCAGTCAACCTAGCTGTAAATAGTTACCTGTGATGGCATAGCTCTCTGTGCGCCGTATGTGGCTGCCGGACCACTGTCAAATGAACAGGGGATCAGATGTACAGCGCTTAGAGCATGCAATCGCATGGAGTTCAGCGCAATATAAATGCACTATCTATCTAAAATCTAATTCCGGGATTTCAGGAACAAAAGGGCATAAATGCTTTGCATGCTAAGAAATTTCCAATGCCTGTACGTGAGATTAATTTCATTCAAAATAAATTGCATCCGATATTACAACATTACACGATATATGCCAATGTAGTTTTTCGCAAATTATTTGAACAAACTAAAACATAAACTGTATTTTGAACTGTTTCAATCCTTCTGGTATAATAATAATAATAATAATAATAATAATAATAATTATTATTATTTAACCCGTTAGTGACCAAATTTGATCAATCAAATCCACATATTTCCTAATTGAATGCCTTTTTGCAGGTCAAGAGAAGACTATTTTTGAAAATTTAACAGCGAAATGGCTGGCTCGGTTATCAAGCTAGTCATTTCAGATATAACTTTTAAAATATAGTCTTCCATTGGCATGCAAATGGACATTCCTTAAGACCATTGCAGAGGCTGGTTTTGGCCGGCTTCGTCATGAAAGGATTAAGTAGGGTAAATCTTCAGTAGCCTGATTTTGTAACGGCCCTCACAGGAATAAAGTAGCCCTCGTGCAAAATATATAGGAAAGATGACACAAAATGTTACAATCACTTTTTTTAACATGCAGCTTATCTAGGCCCTCTACAAGCACTGTAATTGGGTTTATCACAAAATGTATTAAGTGAGGAATCAAGTTTATCAGTTAAGCATATGACGTCATAATGAACTACGTGACGTGTTTGATGAAGTCATAATCTATTACGTCATGAATGGCGCAGCTAAGATGGTCGCAAGCGCTTAATTGATGACGGACTAAGCGTTGTTGTAGGAATTGTATCTTTACTATTTAATAAACATGCTGTTGAATTTTTTAACCTAATTTGATTGAGCGCCGTTGCTGCACCCAATGAAAGGTTTCCAGACATACTCACAAATGCTTAGTATACCTGCTTGTATTAGTCCAGGCATACTCACAAATGTGTAGTATACCTGCTTATATTAGTCCAGGCATGCTCACAAATGCTTAGTACACCTGATTGTATTATTCCAGTCATACTCACTAATGCTTAGTACTTTTGAAAATTTACCACGGGAATGACAGGCTCGGTTAACGAGCAAGTCATTCCAGTAATAAATCTTCGTAAATATTCTTCTGTTGAACTGCAAATGGACATTTCTCAAGATCACTGCAGGTGTCGTTTTTGACCAACGTGAAGGTAAAGGGTTAAGTTGACACAAGAGGGGTTAAGCATCGCTGCTAGTGACGAAATGTTTCAGTTTTATCACTGAGTAGACCTACACCAGCCAAGTACAACATAATATCCGCCTCTATATACTTTTTATAAATGAGTAGACCTACACCACCCAAGCAGAATATAATATCCTCCTCCATATTCTGTTTCATCAACTGCGTAGACATACACCAGCCAATCACAATAGAATATCTGCCTCCAATATACTGGTTTAACACTGAGTATACCTATACCAACCAAGCATAACACAATATCCGCCTCCATATACTGTTTTATTATTGAGTACATATACATCAGTCAAGCCCAACAGAATATCCGCCTCCATATACTATTTTATCGCTGAGTAGACCTACACTAGCCAAGTATAACGGTAAATCCGCCTCGATATACTGTTTTGTTAGTGAGTAAACCTACACCAGCCAAGAGCAACAGAATATCCGCCCCTATATATTGTTTTATGACAGAGTAGATCTACACTAACCAAGGACAACAGAATATCCGCCTCCATATACTGTTTTTTCACTGAGTAGACCTACACCAGCCGAGTACAACAGAATATCTGCCTCCATATTCTGTTTTATCGCTGAGTAGACCTACACCAGCCGAGCACAACAGAATAACCGCCTCCATAAACTGTTTTATCAATGAGTAGAGCTACACCACCCAAGCAGAACAGAATATCCGCCTCCATATACTATTTTATCGCTGAGTAGACCTGCACCAGCCAAGTACAACATAATATCCGCCTCTATATACTTTTTATAAATGAGTAGACCTACACCAGCCAAGTACAACATAATATCCTCCTCCATATTCTGTTTTATCGCTGAGTAGACCTACACCAGCCGAGCACAACAGAATAACCGCCTCCATAAAATGTTTTATCAATGAGTAGAGCTACAACACCCAAGCAGAACAGAATATCCGCCTCCATATACTATTTTATCGCTGAGTAGACCTGCACCAGCCAAGGACAACATAATATCCGCCTCCATATACTATTTTATCCCTGAGTAGACCTACACCAGCCAAGTACAACATAATATCCGCCTCCATGTACTATTGTATCACTGAGTAGACCTACACCAGCCAAGTACAACATAATATCCGCCTCCATATACTATTTTATCACTGAGTAGACCTACACCAGCCAAGTACAACATAATATCCGCCTCCATATACTATTTTATCACTGAGTAGACCTACACCAGCCGAGTACAACAGAATATCTGCCTCCATATTCTGTTTTATCGCTGAGTAGACCTACACCACCCAAGCAGAACAGAATATCCGCCTCCATATACTGTTTTATCAACTGCGTAGACCTACACCAGCCAAGTATAATAGAAAAATCTGCTTCCATGTACTGTTTTATCACGGAGTAGACCTTTACCAACCAAGCATAACACAATATCAGCTTCCATATACTGTTTTATTATTGAGTAGATATACATCAGTCAAGCCCAACAGAATATCCGCCTCCATATACTATTTTATCGCGGAGTAGACTTACACTAGCCAAGTACAACATAATATCCGCCTCCATATAGTGTTTTATCACTGAGTAGACCTACTCCAACCGAGTACAACAGAAAATCCGCTTCCATATACTGTTTTATCAGTGAGTAAACCTACACCAGCCAAGTGCAACAGAATAGCCACCTCCATATACAGTTTTATCACTGAATATACATACACCAGCAAAATGCAATAGAATTTCCGCCTTCATATACTGTTTTATCACTGAGTAGATCTACACCAGCCAAGCACAACAGAACATCCGCCTCCATATACTGTTTTATCACTGCGTATACCTACACCAGCCAAGCACAACAGAATAACCGCCTCCATATACTGTTTTATCACTGAGTCGACTTAAGCCAGCCAAATACAACCAAATATCTGCCTCTATATACTGTTTTAATACTGAGTAGACATACATAAGCCAAGCACACCACGATGTCTACCCTTATATACTGTTTTATCACTGAGTAGACCTAGTCCAACCAAGTACAACAGAAAATTGGCCTCCCATATACTGTTTATCAGCAAATAGACCTACACAAGGCAAGGCCAATAGAATATCTCCCTCCATATTCTGTTTTATCGCTGAGTAGACCTACACCAGCCGAGCACAACAGAATAACCGCCTCCATAAACTGTTTTATCACTGAGTAGACCTACATCAGCCAAGAACAACAAAATGTGGACCTCAATATACTGTTTTATCGCTGAGTAGACACACACCAGCCAAGCACAACAGAATATCCACCTCCATATACTGTTTTTTCACTGAGTAGATCTACACCAGACAAGAACAACAGAATATCCGGCTCCATATACTGTTTTATCCCTGAGTAGACCTACACCAGCCAAGTACAACATAATATCCGCCTCCATATACTGTTTTATCACTGAGTAGACCTACACCAGCCAAGTACAACATAATATCCGCCTCCATATACTGTTTTATCACTGAGTCGACTTAAGCCAGCCAAGTACAACATAATATCCGCCTCCATATACTATTTTATCACTGAGTAGACCTACACCAGCCGAGTACAACAGAATATCTGCCTCCATATTCTGTTTTATCGATGAGTAGACCTACACAACCCAAGCAGAAAAGAATATCCGCCTCCATATACTGTTTTATCAACTGCGTAGACCTACACCAGCCAAGCACAATAGAAAAATCTACTTCCATATACTGTTTTATCACGGAGTAGACCTTTACCAACCAAGCATAACACAATATCCGCCACCATATATTGTTTTATTATTGAGTAGATATACATCAGTCAAGCCCAACAGAATATCCGCCTCCATATACTATTTTATCACTGAGTAGACTTACACTAGCCAAGTACAACATAATATCCGCCTCCATATAGTGTTTTATCACTGAGTAGACCTACTCCAACCAAGTACAACAGAAAATCCGCCTCCATATACTGTTTTATCAGTGAGTAAACATAGACCAGCTAAGTGCAACAGAATATCCACCCCTATATACTGTTTTATCACAGAGTAGATCTATACTAACCAAGGGCAACATAATATCCGCCTCCATACACTGTTTTTTCACTGAGTAGACCTACACCAGCCAAGTACAACAGAATATCCACCTCCATATACAGTGTTATCACTGAATAGGCATACACCAGCAAAGTGCAATAGAATATCCGCCTCTATATACTGTTTTATCACTGAGTAGATCTACACCAGACAAGCACAACAGAATATCTGCCTTCATATACTGTTTTATCACTGACTATACCTACACAAGCAAAGCACAACATAATATCCGCCTCCATATACTGTTTTATCACTGAATCGACATAAGCCAGACAAACACAACCGAATATCTGCCTCTATATACTGTTTTATCAATGAGTAGACATACATAAGCCAAGCACACCGGAATGTCTACCCTTATATACTGTTTTATCACTGAGTAGACCTAGTCCAACCAAGTACAACAGAAAAGTGGCCTCCAATATACTGTTTATCAGCGAATAGACCTACACAATGCAAGGCCAATAGAATATCTGCCTCCATATACTGTTTTATCACAGAGTAGACCTACATCAGCCAAGAACAACAAAATGTGGACCTCAATATACTGTTTTATCAATGAGTAGACACCAGCCAAGTACAACATAATATCCGCCTCCATATACTATTTTATCACTGAGTAGACCTACACCAGCCGAGTACAACAGAATATCTGCCTCCATATTCTGTTTTATCGCTGAGTAGACCTACACAAGCCAAGCACAACATAATATCCGCCTCCATATACTGTTTTATCACTGAATCGACATAAGCCAGACAAACACAACCGAATATCTGCCTCTATATACTGTTTTATCAATGAGTAGACATACATAAGCCAAGCACACCGGAATGTCTACCCTTATATACTGTTTTATCACTGAGTAGACCTAGTCCAACCAAGTACAACAGAAAATTGGCCTCCCATATACTGCTTATCAGCGAATAGACCTACACAATGCAAGGCCAATATAATATCTGCCTCCATATACTGTTTTATCACAGAGTAGACCTACATCAGCCAAGAACAACAAAATGTGGACCTCAATATACTGTTTTATCAATGAGTAGACACCAGCCAAGCACAACAGAATATCCACCTCCATATACTGTTTTTTCACTGAGTAGATCTACACCAGACAAGCACAGCAGAATAACCGGCTCGATATACTGTTTTATCAATAAGTAGACCTATACCAGCCAAGCACAACAGCACATCCGCCTCCATATACTGTTTTATCACAGAGTCGACTTAGGCCAGCAAAATACAACCACATATCTGCCTCTATATACTGTTTTAATACTGAGTAGACATACATAAGCCAAGCACACCACAATGGCTACCCTTATATACTGCTTTATCACTGAGTGGACACACACCAGCCAAGCACAACAGAATATCCACCTCCATATACTGTTTTTTCACTGAGTAGATCTACACCAGACAAGCACAACAGAATATCCGGCTCCATATACTGTTTTATCAATGAGTAGATCTACACCAGACAAGCACAACATAATATCCGGCTCCATATACTGTTTTATCACTGAGTAGATCTACTCCGACCAAGTACAACAGAAAATCCGCCTCCATATACTGTTTATCAGTGACTAGACCTATACAAGGCAAGTGCAAGAGAATCTCTGCCTCCATATACTGTGTTATCAGTGAGTAGACCCACATCAGCCAATCACAACAGAATATCCGTCTCCATTTACTGTTTTATCACTGAGTAGACCTAAGCCAGCCAAACACAACCGAATATCCGCCTCTATATACTGTTTTATCACTGAGTAGACATATATTAGCCAAGCACAACAGAATATCCACCCTTATATACTACTTTATCACTGAGTAGACCTACTCCAACCAAGTACAACAGAAAATCCGCCTCCATATACTGTTTTATCACTGAGTAGAGCTACACCAGGCAAGTGCAATATAATATCCGCCTCAATATACTGTGTTATCATAGTGTAGACCTAAAGCAGCCAAGTACAACAGAATATCGGCCTCCATGTACTATTTTTTCAATGAGTAGACCTACATCAGCCAAGTACAAAAGCATATACTCCTCCATATACTGTTTTATCACTGAGTAGATCTACAACAGCCAAGCAAAACAGAATATCCGCCTCCTTATACCGTCTTTCACTGAGTAGACATAGACCAGCCCCGCACAACAGAATATCCACCTCCATATACTGTTTTATCACTAAGTAGACATAGACCAGCCATGCACAACAAAATGTCCACTTCCATATACTGTTTTATCACTGAGTAAACCTACACCAGCCAAGCATAACAGAATATCCACCTCCTTATACTGTTTTATCACTGAGTAAACCTACACCAGCCAAGCAGAACATAATATCCGCCTCCATATACTGTTTTATCACTGAGTACACCTAAGCCAGCCACACACAACCAAATATCTGCCTCTATATACTGTTTTATCACTGAGTAGATTTGTATTATCCAAGCCCAACAGAATATCCAGCCTCAAAACAGTGTGTCCGCCTCCATATACCGTTTTATCCCTGGGTAGACTGAAACCAGACAACTTCAACAGAATATCCGCCTTCACATACAGTTTTATCACTGAGTAGACTTACGCCAGCCAAGTACAACAGAATATCCACCTTCATAAACTGTTTTATCCCCGGGTAGACTGAAACCAGACATCTTCAACAGAATATCCGCCTCCATATTACGTTTTATGAGACAGTAGACCTACGCCAGCCAAGCACAACAGAATATCCGCCTCCATATACTGTTTTTCACTGAGTAGACATAGACCAGCCACGCACAACATAATATCCGCCTCCATATACTGTTTTATCACTGAGTAGACCTAAGCCAGCCAAACACAACCGAATATCTGCCTCTATATACAGTTTTATTACTAAGTAGACATACATCAGCCAAGCACAACAGAATATCCACCGTTATATATTGCTTTATCACTGAGTAGATCTACTCCAAACAAGTACAACAGAAAATCCGCTCCAAATACTGTTTTTCAGTGAGTAGACCAAAAGCAGCCAAGTACATAAGATTATCCGCCTCCATGTACTAATTTTGCACTGAGTAGACCTACATCAGCCAAGCACAAAAGCATATCCGCCTCCATATACTGTTTTATCACCGAGTTGAACTACAACAGCGAAGCACAACAGAATATCCACATCCATATACTGCTTATCACTGAGTAGACATGCACCAGCCAATCACAACAGAACATCCGCCTCCATATACTGTTTTACAATGAGTAGACCTCCACCAGACAAACCCAACAGAATATCCGCCTCCATATACTGTGTTATCCCTGAGTAGACTGAAATCAGCCAACTTCAACCGAATATCCGCCTCAATATACTGTTTTATCACTGAGTGAGTAGACCTACACCAGCCAAGCACAACAGTACATCCTCCTCCATATAATGTTTTATCCCTGTGTAGACTGAACCCAGACAACTTCAACAGAATATCCGCCTCCATATATCGTTTTATCAGTGAGTAGACCGACGCCAGATATGCACAAGAGAATACCCACCTCCATATACTGTTTTATGAATGTGTGGACATAGACCAGCTACGCACAACATAATATCCACTTCCATATACTGTTTTATCACTGAGTAAACCTACACCAGCCATTCAAAACAGAATATCCACCTCCCTGTACTGTGTTTATCCGAGTAGAACTACATCAGCCAAGTACAACAGAATATCCGCCTCCGTGTACTGCTTTATCACTGAGTAGACCTAGACCAGCCAAGTACCACATAATATCTGCCTCCATATACTGTATTATCACTGAGTAGACCTACACCAGCCAAGCACAACAGAATGTCTGCTTCCATATACTGTTTTATCACTGTGTAGACATAGACCAGCAACGCACAACAGAATATCCGCCTCTATATTCTGTTTTATCACTGAGTAAACATTCGGCCAAGCATAACATAATATCCGCCTCCATATACTGTTTTATCACTGAGTAGACCTACAATAGCCAAACACAACAAAATATCTGCCTCCATATACCGTTTTATTACTGAGTAGACCTACGCCAGCCAATCACAACAGAACATCAGCTTCTATATACTTTTTCTCAATGAGTAGAGCTACACCAGCCAAATGCAACAGAATATCGGCCTCTATATACTATTTTATCACTGAGTAGATCTACACCAGCAAAGTACAACAGAAAATCCGCCTCCATATACTGTTTTATCACTGATTAGACATACACCAGCCAAGCCCAACAGAATGTCTTCCTCCATATACTGTTTTTTCACTGAGTAGACCTACACCAACCAAGTGCAACAGAATATCCGCCAGTATATACTGTTTTATCAATGAGTAGATCTACACTACGTAAGCATGACAGAATATCCGCCTCCATATACTGTTTTATCACTGAGTAGACCTACACCAGCCAAGCACAACAGTGTATCCGCCTCCATATACTGTTTTATCCCTGGGTAGACTGAAACCAGACAACTTCAACAGAATATCCGCCTTCATATACCGTTGTATCACTGAGTAGACTTACACCAGGCAAGCACAACAGAATATCCGCCTTCATATCACGTTTTATCAGTGAGTAGACCTACGTACGCCAGCCAAGCACAACAGAATATCCCCCTCCATATACTGCTTTATCACTGAGTATTCCTACACCAACCAAGCATAACATAATATCCACCTCCATATACTGTTTTATCACTGAGTAGACATAGACCAGCCACGCAAACCAGAATATCCACGTCCATATACTGTTTTATCACTGAGTTAACCTACACCAGCCAAGCATAACATGATATGCACCTCCATATACTGTATTATCACTGAGTAGACCTAAGCCAGCCAAGTACAACAGAAATCCGCCTTCATGTACTGTTTTTTTACTGACTAGAAGGACATTAGCCAAGCACAACAGAATATCCACCTGTATATACTGTTTAATCACTGAGTAGACGTACTCAAACCAAGTACAACAGAAAATCGGCCTCCATATACTGACTATTAGTGAGTATAAATACACCAGGCAAGTGCAATAGAATATCTACCTCCATATACAGTTTTATCACTGAGTAGACCTACACCAGCCAAGCACAACAGAATATCCGCATCCATATACTGTGTTATCACAGAGTAGACCTAAAGCAGCCAAGTACAACATAATATCCGCCTCCAAATCCTGGTTTATCACTGAGTGGAACTACATCAGCCAAGTACAACAGAATATGTACCTCCACATACTGTGTTATCACTGAGTAGACCTACACCAGCCAAGCACAACAGAATATCCGCCTCCTTGTACTGCTTTTTCACTGAGTAGACCCACACCAGTCAAGTACAACAGAAAATCCGACTCCATATAGTGTTTTATCATGGAGTAGATCTACACCAGCCAAGTGCAACAGAATATCTGCCTCTATATACTGTTTTATCACTGAATAGACATACACCAGCCAAGCACAACAGAATATCTTCCTCTATATACTGTTTTATCAATAAGTAGATCTACACCACCTAAGCACAACAGAATATCCGCCTCCATATACTGTTTTATCACTGAGAAGACCTACCCCAGCCAAATTCAACAGAACATCCGCATTCATACACTGTTTTGTCACTGAGTAGACCTACACCAGCCAAGCACAACACTATATCCGCGCCCATATACTGTTTTATCCCTGGGTAGACTGAAACCAGCCTAGCACATCAGAATATCAGCCTCAATATACTGTTTTGTCACTGAGTAGACATAGATCCGTCACGCACAACAGAATATCCACCTCCATATGCTTGTTTTATCACTGAGTAAACCCACAACAGTCAAGCATAACATAATATCCGCCTCCATATACTGGTTTTTTACTGAGTAGACCTAAGCCAGCCAAGTACAACAGAAAATCCGCCTCCATGTACTATTTTTTCACTAGATAGACATACATCGGCCAGGCACAAGAGAATATCCTCCATAATATACTGTTTTATCACAGAGTAGATCGACTCCAACCAATTACAACAGAAAATCCGCGCACCATATACTGTTTTATCAGTGATTAGACCTACACCAGCCAAGTGCAATAGAATATCTGCCTCCATATACTGTTTTATCACGGAATAGACCTACACCAGCCAAGCACAACAGAATATCCGCCTCCATATACTGTTGTATCACTGAGTAGACCTGAAGCAGCCAAGTACAGCAGAATATCCGCCTCCAAATCCCGTTTCATCACTCAGTAGACTGACATTAGCCAAGCACAACAGAATATGGGCCTCCATATACAGGTGTATCACTGAGCAGACCTACACCAACCAAGCACAATAGAATATCCGCCTCCATTTACTGTTTTATCACTGAGTAGACATACACCAGCCAAGCACAACCGAATATCCGCCTCCGTGTACTGTTTTTTCATGGAGTAGACCTACATCAGTCAAGTACAACAGAATATCTACTTCCATATACTGTTTTATCACTGAGTAGACCTACACCAGCCAAGCATGACAGAATATCCGCCTCTACATACTGTTTTATCAATAAGTAGATCCACACCAGCCAAGCACAACATAATATCTGCCTCCATATACTGTTTTATCACTGAGTAGACCTACACCAGCCTAGCACAACGGAATATCCGCCTCCATACACTGCTTTTTCCCCAAGTAGACTGAAACCAGCCATGCACAATATAATATCCGCCTCCATATAACGTTTTCTCAGTGAGTAGACCTACGCCAGCCAAGCACAACAGAATATCCACCTCCATATAATGTTTTATCACAGAATAGACATCGACCAGCCACGCACAACAGAATATCCGCCTCCATACACACTTTTATTACTGAGTAAACCTACACCAGCCAAGCATAGCATAATATCCACCTCCATATACTGTTTTATCACTGAGTAGACCTAAGCCAGCCAAGTACAACAGAAATCCGCCTTCATGTACTGTTTTTTTACTGACTAGAAGGACATTAGCCAAGCACAACAGAATATCCACCTGTATATACTGTTTAATCACTGAGTAGACGTACTCAAACCAAGTACAACAGAAAATCCGCCTCCATATACTGACTATTAGGGAGTATAAATACACCAGGCAAGTGCAATAGAATATCTACCTCCATATACAGTTTTATCACTGAGTAGACCTACACCAGCCAAGCACAACAGAATATCCGCATCCATATACTGTGTTATCAGAGAGTAGACCTAAAGCAGCCAAGTAGAACATAATATCCGCCTACAAATCCTGGTTTATCACTGAGTAGAACTACATCAGCCAAGTACAACAGAATATGTACCTCCACATACTGTGTTATCACTGAGTAGACCTACACCAGCCAAGCACAACAGAATATCCGCCTCCTTGTACTGCTTTTTCACTGAGTAGACCTACACCAGTCAAGTACAACAGAAAATCCGACTCCATATAGTGTTTTATCATGGAGTAGATCTACACCAGCCAAGTGCAACAGAATATCGGCCTCTATATACTGTTTTATCACTGAATAGACATACACCAGCCAAGCACAACAGAATATCTTCCTCTATATACTGTTTTATCAATAAGTAGATCTACACCACCTAAGCACAACAGAATATCCGCCTCCATATACTGTTTTATCACTGAGAAGACCTACCCCAGCCAAATTCAACAGAATATCCGCTTTCATACACTGTTTTGTCACTGAGTAGACCTACACCAGCCAAGCACAACACTATATCCGCGCCCATATACTGTTTTATCCCTGGGTAGACTGAAACCAGCCAGGCACATCAGAATATCAGCCTCAATATACTGTTTTGTCACTGAGTAGACATAGATCCGTCACGCACAACAGAATATCCACCTCCATATGCTTGTTTTATCACTGAGTAAACCCACACCAGTCAAGCATAACATAATATCCGCCTCCATATACTGGTTTTTTACTGAGTAGACCTAAGCCAGACAAGTACAACAGAAAATCCGCCTCCATGTACTATTTTTTCACTAGATAGACATACATCGGCCAAGCACAAGAGAATATCCTCCATAATATACTGTTTTATCACAGAGTAGATCTACTCCAACCAATTACAACATAAAATCCGCGCCCCATATACTGTTTTATCAGTGATTAGACCTACACCAGCCAAGTGCAATAGAATATCTGCCTCCATATACTGTTTTATCACGGAATAGACCTACACCAGCCAAGCACAACAGAATATCCGCCTCCATATACTGTTGTATCACTGAGTAGACCTGAAGCAGCCAAGTACAGCAGAATATCCGCCTCCAAATCCCGTTTCATCACTCAGTAGACTGACATTAACCAAGCACAACAGAATATGGGCCTCCATATACAGGTGTATCACTGAGCAGACCTACACCAACCAAGCACAATAGAATATCCGCCTCCATATACTGTTTTATCACTGAGTAGACATACACCAGCCAAGCACAACCGAATATCCGCCTCCGTGTACTGTTTTTTCATGGAGTAGACCTACATCAGTCAAGTACAACAGAATATCTACTTCCATATACTGTTTTATCACTGAGTAGACCTACACCAGCCAAGCATGACAGAATATCCGCCTCTACATACTGTTTTATCAATAAGTAGATCCACACCAGCCAAGCACAACATAATATCTGCCTCCATATACTGTTTTATCACTGAGTAGACCTACACCAGCCTAGCACAACGGAATATCCGCCTCCATACACTGCTTTTTCCCCAAGTAGACTGAAACCAGCCATGCACAACATAATATCCGCCTCCATATAACGTTTTCTCAGTGAGTAGACCTACGCCAGCCAAGCACAACAGAATATCCACCTCCATATAATGTTTTATCACAGAATAGACATCGACCAGCCACGCACAACAGAATATCCGCCTCCATACACACTTTTATTACTGAGTAAACCTACACCAGCCAAGCATAGCATAATATCCACCTCCATATACTGTTTTATCACTGAGTAGACCTAAGCCAGCCAAGTACAACAGAAATCCGCCTTCATGTACTGTTTTTTTACTGACTAGAAGGACATTAGCCAAGCACAACAGAATATCCACCTGTATATACTGTTTAATCACTGAGTAGACATACTCAAACCAAGTACAACAGAAAATCCGCCTCCATATAATGACTATTAGTGAGTATAAATACACCAGGCAAGTGCAATAGAATATCTACCTCCATATACAGTTTTATCACTGAGTAGACCTACACCAGCCAAGCACAACAGAATATCCGCATCCATATACTGTGTTATCAGAGAGTAGACCTAAAGCAGCCAAGTAGAACATAATATCCGCCTACAAATCCTGGTTTATCACTGAGTAGAACTACATCAGCCAAGTACAACAGAATATGTACCTCCACATACTGTGTTATCACTGAGTAGACCTACACCAGCCAAGCACAACAGAATATCCGCCTCCTTGTACTGCTTTTTCACTGAGTAGACCTACACCAGTCAAGTACAACAGAAAATCCGACTCCATATAGTGTTTTATCATGGAGTAGATCTACACCAGCCAAGTGCAACAGAATATCTGCCTCTATATACTGTTTTATCACTGAATATACATACACCAGCCAAGCACAACAGAATATCTTCCTCTATATACTGTTTTATCAATAAGTAGATCTACACCACCTAAGCACAACAGAATATCCGCCTCCATATACTGTTTTATCACTGAGAAGACCTACCCCAGCCAAATTCAACAGAATATCCGCTTTCATACACTGTTTTGTCACTGAGTAGACCTACACCAGCCAAGCACAACACTATATCCGCGCCCATATACTGTTTTATCCCTGGGTAGACTGAAACCAGCCAAGCACATCAGAATATCAGCCTCAATATACTGTTTTGTCACTGAGTAGACATAGATCCGTCACGCACAACAGAATATCCACCACCATATGCTTGTTTTATCACTGAGTAAACCCACACCAGTCAAGCATAACATAATATCCGCCTCCATATACTGGTTTTTTACTGAGCAGACCTAAGCCAGCCAAGTACAACAGAAAATCCGCCTCCATGTACTATTTTTTCACTAGATAGACATACATCGGCCAAGCACAACAGCATATCCTCCATAATATACTGTTTTATCACAGAGTAGATCTACTCCAACCAATTACAACAGAAAATCCGCCCCCCCCCATATACTGTTTTATCAGTGATTAGACCTACACCAGCCAAGTGCAATAGAATATCTGCCTCCATATACTGTTTTATCACGGAATAGACCTACACCAGCCAAGCACAACAGAATATCCGCCTCCATATACTGTTGTATCACTGAGTAGACCTGAAGCAGCCAAGTACAGCACAATATCCGCCTCCAAATCCCGTTTCATCACTCAGTAGACTGACATTAGCCAAGCACAACAGAATATGAGCCTCCATATACTGGTGTATCACTGAGCAGACCTACACCAACCAAGCACAATAGAATTTCCGCCTCCATATACTGTTTTATCACTGAGTAGACATACACCAGCCAAGCACAACCGAATATCCGCCTCCATGTACTGTTTTTTCATGGAGTAGACCTACATCAGTCAAGTACAACAGAATATCTACTTCCATATACTGTTTTATCACTGAGTAGACCTACACCAGCCAAGCATGACAGAATATCCGCCTCTACATACTGTTTTATCAATAAGTAGATCCACACCAGCCAAGCACAACATAATATCTGCCTCCATATACTGTTTTATCACTGAGTAGACCTACACCAGCCTAGCACAACGGAATATCCGCCTCCATACACTGCTTTATCCCCAAGTAGACTGAAACCAGCCATGCACAACATAATATCCGCCTCCATATAACGTTTTCTCAGTGAGTAGACCTACGCAAGCCAAGCACAACAGAATATCCACCTCCATATACTGTTTTATCACTGAATAGACATCGACCAGCCACGCACAACATAATATCCGCCTCCATACACACTTTTATTACTGAGTAAACCTACACCAGCCAAGCATAGCATAATATCCACCTCCATATACTGTTTTGTCACTGAGTAGACCTACACCAGCCAAACACAACCGAATATCCGCCTCTATATACTGTTTTATCACTGAGTAGACATACACCTCCAAGTACAACAGAATATCCGCCTCCATATACTGTTTTATCACTGAGTAGAGCTACACCAGCCACATGCAGCAGAATATCTGCCACTATATATTGTTTTATCACTGAGTAGACCTACACCAGCCATGTACAACATAATATCTGCCTCCATATACTGTTTTCTCACTGAGTAGACCTACACCAGACAATCACAACAGAATACCCCCTCCATATACTGTTTTATCACTGAATAGACCTACATCAGCCAAGTACAACAGAACATCCGCCTCCATATAATGTTGTATCGCTGAGTATACCTACACCAGCTAAGTTCAATGGAATATTCGCCTCTATATACTGTTTTATCATAGAGTAGATCTACACCAACCAAGCACAACAGAATATCCACCTCTACACACTGTTTTATCATGGAGTAAGCTAGCCCATTTATGGAAAATTCAAAGAAGAAATTAGGGCTGTAACGAACATTTGTTGGTTCGGAAAATCACAAACCAAGAGAAGATGAACCATGATTTGGTTCGCCTGCATGGGATTCATGTCGTTTGTTAACCATCATACATGCGCTAACAGTTTCACCAATGAATTCCCATATCTAAATTTAGGAAGATCATATAGGAAATCTGCTGAATATTTTAAAATTAATTTGACTAGAATTTCATTCAAATTAATTCCAAAATATTCAACAGAGTAAGTTTTATATTATAAAGAATTTACTTTTTCAGGGATTTGTCGGTGAAATAATAGACATGAAATCTCTGAAGTCTGATTTACGAATTTGACCATGAATGGGACTTATCTGACTATGAATCTTAAATTATTTTCGGACATTTGTTGTCAGAACATGTCATTTGTGGTTTTCTACCATTTAGCCAGTAAAGCCACTTTCCTGTAAATGTCATTTTCTATTAGGAGTAATTTCTCACATACAATAGCATATAAAAAAGGTTCGTGAACCAGTTCGTGGTTCGGACATCTGTATCGTGAACCAGATCAGTCCATGAACATCCCCCACGAACCTCAGCCCTAAAAGAAATCATCTCGATCATGAGCCGAAAAAAGATCCATGACAACTAAATCGTAGTTTTTCAAGTTGCAGTTTCCAATTTGCTATTGCTTTTCATTTTCCATCAAATTGCTCTATTTATATCAAACACTAGTGAAATGAATGTTTGTTGTTTCACGTGGAGTCGCCGTTAGAAGTTTGAATTTATACCGGCTTGCAATATACCTTTCCAATTTATTCATCCAGCATATGACGTCATAATCAACGATGTGACGTGTAGGAAGACGTCATAATCAAATTAGTTTCAAAATATTTAACAGCGTACCAGCTAACCTGTAAAGTTTTCTGAGAATTGATAGTTAGGGAGTTCATGGATCGAGCGATCCCAACATGAGCAAAGTTGGGGTGGAGTTTAGCTAGTGATTGGTGGGGGCATAGCTAAACTGGAAATATCTATTGTGGTATACAGTTTGTCCTTATGGTATGAGCATTTCCGGATTAGATGCATATCATCTGTAACAAAATCTGTTTTGCAGTCTTCATTGGGAAATTCATGCAGCACTTTCTCAATAGTGTTTTAACAAGGTTGGACTTTATTCCATGACTGTGCATCGAACTGTCATTTGTGATGAACGAAGGGGGAATCTCGTTGCATTTACCCTCACTAATGGAATGACCTTGCACACTGCATGCTACAATCTGTGCGATCTGTATCAATCTGTGATGTGTGCTTGTCTGACATGGCTTGGCTGACCTTTTACTTTTTATTTGTTGTGCATGACATGTGTCGAGCATTACAATTTTCTGTTCATGGTGTGGTGTAAGTGTTTCATGGAGGGGCCTGTGGCCTGTGGCATCGACATTGGTGATGCCATTCTGTACTTGGTCGGCAGCAATTACACAAGTGCTGATATTTATATAGGTGTGTTATGGGCCCCTTGAATCGATTGTATTCAAGACCACTATGCATTGTTCAATGTTTTCTCAGTGTTTAAGGTTTTACTACAACCTTGGTGGCTCTGTGCCAGGGCTTACATTGAGCATATGTAATTCACCTTCCCAGATTATCCAACTCATTTCAAGAAATTTTAATATTAGAGGACAATTTCCTTTGTAAATAAACCTCTCAAAGTTTTGACCGGTTTGACCATTAAATGGGTAATGGCAAAGAAAATTCAAGCTTTTGTTTACCCAGTATCCATTTGCAGATCAAGAGAGAAGAGTATTTTTTGAAAATATACCACTGGAATAACTGGCGCGGTTACCGAGCCAGTAATTCCAGTCGTTGATTTTCAAAAATACTCTTCTCTTGACCTGCTAATATAACAATAATGTTCTTTTGTTGGGCATTATGATCGTTTGGGGCCCACCTTGTATGATTGAAGCCTGACATTTTCGTATTTCAAAAGAAAATGAAGGGCTTCAATCATACAAGGAGGGCCTCAAACGATCATAATGCCCAAGCAAAACAATGTTATTACTATTATTATTAATATATATCCACTACTATCTGAGATACGGGCTTGTTAGTGTAGGATTTCTCTGACGTCCTCAGTTCGCATTACCAGATAGCTTAGGTGGCACAGAGTCGCCAATAATAATAATAATAATAATAATAATAATAATAAATAATAATATAAGAGAAGTAAGCTAACGAGAAGTACTTTTGATGTAATTTTAATCTCAACACGTATGTGGAATACTACGCATCCGATTCAATTAATATTTATGGTACTGTTTTCCATTTTGCACAGCGATCGAAAAGAAGAAGAAGATGAAAAGACATTTCTGATGTCCTGTACGTGTTTCCGTCCGAGTTACGGTTGACTGGGACATGGTGGAGCAGGTGCGTTCCTCGTTAGAGTTATGTGAAAATGGACTGCTTAGAACATCTGAACAATTCTTTTTCTGTTCCGAGCTCATATCAGCGATATAGTGTTTTAGACTGGATTCATTTTTTCACTTTGTCACTCCACATATCATTCAGCAGTCAATGCCAGCTTGAAACAGTGTTGTTATAGTTGGTGTGCGCACACAATGACAGGTGTAGATCTCGCTCAAGCCAGCCTTTGTTGATATACATTGCATAATCTGTGACAACATGTTTTTACCCATAGGTTCATTTTGGTACCACGTACCATCGGCAGTATACGTTTGATATCCTGTTTGGAAAATGGCACCACATTTTGAATTTAGTTTGCTAACATATAGTTTGAATGCTTCGACCGGGTTTAAATTGCCTGAACACTCAAACATTCTTTGGTCAGAATAGTCTTGTTCACATTGCCAATGTCCACCCCGGTAGTTTTTTGTTTGTTCTGTTACCGCAAAAGTGATATATTCCCGACCCTTGTCATCAGCTTTAGCGTCGAACAACATCTTAGTGAACTCTCTCCAGCCCTCGCGTCCATGCCGACCAAAATAGTAACACAGAGAGATCCATACATACTCTAGTAGCACTGTCGGGGCCGTTCTGAACTGCGAGAAGTACACTGACAGTTTGTCCATTTCACCTTTAGCTATTGCAGATTTATGCTTTGGTTTTTGATGGCCACATTTATAATACAGTTTGCATTTTGCTGTGAACATTTGGTTTGCGGTCGTGAATTCTTTGTCATTGATAATGTTGATATAACGAGACAGGGGCGGTGATGTTAAATGCTGATGCATCGCTGCACGAGTTCCCGTCAAAGCACTAGGGGTTAACGTTTGGCCATTCTTGCCTTTCACTTCGGTGTAGAATTTACGCAATTCCATGCTCAGCCCCTGGACGTCATTGCTGTCTAAATCAATTACCTTGTTTCTTTGCCACACCACTCACGAAACTTCGTCACACCCCAGTTTGTAGAATGTAATGTATTGTTTGATTTAGTTTCGGTTACCATATCGTCGAGTTGACGGATGATCATTTAGTTCTGAGTTTTGACTATTTCTAGCATTGTCTTCCTCATCATCACTATCCACACTGACCACAGGAACATCGAAATATAAATCAAATGTGATAATTTCATCGCATTACTTATCCATTTCGTAAATTAACTCTGATCAAATTGAACGCCGTCTGCAGCTGTCAAAATACTGTCACGGATCACGTGATTTCTATAGAAATGGTTACCAGGAATTCTGTGTTGCCAGATTGTGTAACGGGCGGCTTCATTCTAAACATGAGATGCTAACTACGTACTGATACTTTTGATCTCCTATGGTAGTCGGGTGATTTCTGAAGAACAAATGGTAGAGAGCGCCATTGAGTATTTGAGATCGTCAATGACATCATAAGTGGACCGTTATGGTGTATTTGAGGCCCGACGATGACGTCAGGGGCGAGCTGTTATAGAGTATTTGAAGCACGATAATGATGTCAAGCGATGTTTACTTTCATTTGAGTTCATACACTCGCATTAATCGCCATGTACAATTCTTAATAATAATAGACAAGCCTCAAGACCACTGCAGAGTTGTTTTGGTCGGTTTGACCATTAAAAGGTTCAGTTTACACAAGAGGGGTTGAAACTGATTTAGAAAATGCCTAATATCGACATCCAACACAAATCCGTGATTTTCCTGTAGCCACTCTTCGAAGGCCTCTCAGTACAATGAATGACATGATAAATCTCCATGAGATATAGTTTTCCCACAAATAATAGAAGTCATTTTGCAATCAACATCATAGATGATCGTGTTTTGATTTCACTGTTTAAACCAGAAGTACAATATTCGCATTCTGTAGATGGGTTATAGTTTATTAGATATTGGTGTTGCTGCCTTTTTGCCACACTCTTTTGAGAGAGAGGGAGAGAGAGAGAGAGAGAGAGAGAGAGAGAGAGAGAGAGAGAGAAAGAGAGAGACAGAGAGACATCATTAATAAGCTCTCTGTGATTACAACAGTTAGGCGGCATATCTGATTTGTTGAAAGATTCAAAATGTGAATTTCTTCAACACCCTTTAACATATATGGGCATGGATTGTAGCCTCTGAAGATAGCATGGATAATAAAGAAATTCAAATTTTGAATCTCACGCGCCGAATCATATGTCTACCCGGATGCATATACTTTTCTGAGTGGTTGGAATAACTTTGAACAATCTTTGGGGTTTTTTCTGGAGTTGAGCCACTATTGTCTATAGGCCTATTGATTACTGAACGGTAGTTGTTTCTTGTTTCTGTTATTTGTATCAGTAGTAAAGGAGTGGGCTGTGTGCCATTGTTATGCAAATGAGCTCTTGACCTATTTAAATACTGCGTTCTGATTGGTTGTTCTGAATGAGTGGGTGGAGTCAATCATTCTAAATGAGCAGGTGTACGCTCTGCGCTATTGTTCTAGATGAGTGGCTGTGTGCTGTTTTTCATGCAGGTGGTCAGTATGTGCTATTATTCTAAATGTCCGGCCACACGCCATATATGAATGTATTTTTAAATAGGTATTGACATGCCTGCATAATGATGAGCATGTTCTGGCTGATCATGTTTAACGTATTAATTAGGTGGGGGTAGTGTCCCCCTCATGGTTAAAAAGATATTTTGAAACTAAGTGGCCCCCTATGTCACCAGTCACTTAATTTACAAAAAAATCAGAGCAAAGTACAGCGTTACACGGGTAATATATAGGTAAACTAAGCGATGTTGTATGTATAGTATTATATAGATAATAATCATGTATCTGTCATACTTAAGGAGATATATGTCTTTAATGTGGCAGTCATTTAATTATTAAATTTTCGAAAAAAATGTTGCGGCGTCTCCCAATCAATCACACAGTTACACGGGCTGTTATTTAATTATTAAATTTTCAAAAAAATGTTGCAGCCACAATTTTATACAGGCAGCTGCACATCTATACATGCGGCAACATGTGTATGTATATGTCCGGACACACAAGCATGCCAAAATGCATGTGTACATGTTGCGGATTTGTGGATGCATGTTGCTGATTTGCAGCCACATATTGCAGAATTTCAGCCGCCTGTTGCGGATGCATGCAGCCACATATTGCGACCCCATGTTGCATTTTTGCGTCTGCATGTTACAGATTTGTGGCTGCATATTGCGGATTTGTGGCTGCATGTTGTGGATTTGCTGCTGCATGTTGCGGATTTGCGGCTGCATATTGCTGATTTGTGGCCGCATGTTGTGGATTTTCAGCCACATGTTGCGGATTTGCGGCTGCATATTGTGGATTTGCACCTGCATATTGCGAATTTGTATCTGCATGTTGTGGATTTGCATCTGCATGTTGCAGATTTGTGGCCGCATATTGCAGATTTATGGCTGCATGTTGCAGATTTGTGGCTGCATGTTGCAGATTTGTGACCACATATTGTGGATTTGCAGCTGCATATTGTGGATTTGCAAATGCACATTGCAGATTTGCATCTGCATGTTGCGAATTTGTGGCCGCATATTGCAAATTTGTGGCTGCATATTGTGGATTTAGATCTGCAGGTTGCAGATTTGTATCCGCATGTTGTGGATTTGCATCTGCATGTTGCAGATTTGTGGCCGCATATTGCAGATTTATGGCTGCATGTTGCAGATTTGTGGCTGTATGTTGCGGATTTGTGACCACATATTGCGGATTTGCAGCTGTATATTGTTGATTTGCAACTGTATATTGTAGATTTGCATCTGCATGTTGCGGATTTGTGGCCACATGTTGTGGATTTGTAGCTGCATATTGCAGATTTGTGGCCGCATGTTTCGGATTTGCTGCTGTGTGTTGCGGATTTGGGCTGCATCTTGCAGATTTGCGGATGCATGGAGCCGGCCGCATGTTGTGGATTTGCAGCTACATGTTGCAGATTTGCGGCTGCATATTGTGGATTTGCACCTGCATATTGCGGATTTGTATCTGCATGTTGTGGATTTGTGGCCGCACATTGCGGATTTATGTCTGCATGTTGCAGATTTGTGGCTGCATATTGCGGATTTGTGACCACATATTGCGGATTTGCAGCTGCATGGTGCAGACGCATGACCGCATGTTGCAAATTTGCGCCCATAGGTGGTGAATTTGCATCTGCATATTGCAGATTTGCTTCTGCATGTTGCGGATTTGTGGCTGCACATTGCGGATTTATGTCTGCATGTCGCAGATTTGTGGCTGCATGTTGCGGATTTGTGACCACATATTGCGGATTTGCAGCTGCATGGTGCGGACGCGTGACCGCATGTTGCAAATTTGCGCCCATACGTTGTGGATTTGCAACTGCACATTGCAGATTTGCATCTGCATGTTCCGGATTTGTGGCCGCATGTTGCAGATTTGTAGCTGCATATTGAGGATTTAGATCTGCATGTTGTGGATTTGTATCTGCATGTTCTGGATTTGCATCTGCATGTTGCAGATTTGTGGCCACATATTGCAGATTTATGGCTGCATGTTGCAGATTTGTGGCTGCATGTTGCGGATTTGTGACCACATATTGCGGATTTGCAGCTGCATATTGTTGATTTGCAACTGTACATTGTAGATTTGCATCTGCATGTTGCGGATTTGTGGCCACATGTTGTGGATTTGTGGCTGCATATTGTGGATTTGGAACTGCATGTTGCGGATTTGTATCCACATGTTGCGGATTTGTGGCTGTATATTGCGGATTTGCAGCCACAGTACATATAATCCTATAAAACAGTTCAAATTCAATCCCTTTTCTCACTCCAGTTTAAACATCACAAAGTGGTTGGACATGTATTTAAACTTCTTATCTCCTGTTGTATTGTATGTTTGTATTTTGGTGGTGTGGTTTTATTGGTAGTGATATAGGCTCCGGTGCTAGTCAGAATCTTACATCATTTTGTATAGGTTTTCATCTAGTCTCTGTTTGAAATCCTCACAGTATTTTGCTTCAACTGTATGGGTGGAAAGAGAATTCGAGAGAGTCATATTTCGTTTGGTAAAAAAGCTTCTTCTAATGATCTTGTTGCACCGGTCTACTCTTAACGTGTATGGGTGGCCTCGTGTTACATTTGTGTAATGTTCTTGAGAAAAAGTATGCGCTATTAATGTTGTATTTGTTTTTAATGATCTTGAAGACTTCAATTAGGTCCCTGCGCAACCTGCGGTAATTTAATGACATTAGGTTTAGTGATCTTAATCTCTTTCGTAGCTTTGATTTCTTAGTTTTGTTATAAGTTTCGTAGGCCTTCACTGTACATTTTCCAGAGTTATGGACTGTCTTTTGTATTTGGGAGACCATACAGCATTGCAATATTCCAAGACAGGTCTCACAAGTGATCTATCTATACAGTAAGTTGAATGTTGTTGGTTGTATGTGTGTTATAGTTCATTTGATTACACCCAAAAGAGAATTTGCTTTTTTAACTATAGTATTTATATGTGTTTGCTATCGATGTAAATGCCAAAATCCTGTTCACAATCAGTGAACATAATTGGGGAGGTTAACCTATTTCCTAATGTATTTTATCGTCGGCCTGGAGTGTTTGTACCTAATAGTAAGCTGCCAATCTTCTGCCCATTTGTATGCGCTGTCAATATCCTGTTGCAGATCTGATAAGAAAGGATTGCCAAACACCTTTGTATCATCGGCGAACATCTTACAATCATTGGTTAGGTTATCTGGTAGATCATTTATATAGACCAGGAACAGAACAGGGCCAAGAACAATGGCCTGTGGTACTCCGCTGGCTACAGATTGCCAGTCTGATTTAGCTTTTTTATTTTGACCCTCTGAATTCGATTGGTTAAGAAGCATTCAATCCATTTATAATGTTCTCACCTATACAATATGATTTAAGTTTTGAAAGTAATCTTCCATGCGGAACACTATCAAAAGCCTTTAGATTACGTCCCCAGGTTCATTGTTGTCTAACATTGATGTTATGGTGTCTAGGAATTCCAATAATCGAAATTTACGTCACCTTACGGTGCTCGTTAGTTGAAAGCACACGGAAATTAGGATAATATATACAGTACGAAAAGAAAATATAAAAATGCGGTCTTAAGAACGGGAAGGTATCTATTAGTCATCAGTACCTATTGCAGAAATAATGAATAGCACAATAGTATAGTTACATGAGTACCTATTGGTCATCGGTACAGTAAGAGTTAAAAAATGATGGGAATTGATGCGCTAAAGATGGATAAGGTGAGGTGGTACAATTCCAAAGTTGCTGGGAAGATTTCCGCAGGCAGACTGTTGATGCGGCTCACTCTCAAGGTGGTGAAGGAGAACGGTTATAGAAAGATGCTCATTAGATGGTCAGTATAACGAATACATAAATTTACACAGTAAATTGTAAAGTGTCTGTCCGGCAACGGTAGATGTAAAGTTGCCCATAACATGGAGGGCTACAGTTGTAATTAAATATGCATGTACATAACTGGGTACACCGTACGGGATACATCGCATAGCTCTTGCGATGCACCATGCAGAGTCCCACTAGACTGTGATCTAAAAGTTAATTAAAACACACGACATGCTGCGCAGAAGTTTGATACCACTTTCCAGCATGGTCCAGAAGATCAAGCAAGCTATCCACCAAGAATCACCTCGGCTCTACATCCTGTAGAATTTACATCTGGCGCACAAGGCCCATCTGCAGGGAAGCTCCTCTGTGAGTGTTCCAGAAAGGGAGTCCTTCTTATTTAGTTAATGTGCCCTCGGATGGCCATCCGAGAGCATACAAAAATTTAATGCGGATGTTCAAGGCTACTCACCGGTGCAGGAAATCTGAATTCTGAAGGGCACTGCTGTGGTGTAGGTACCACAATCAGTAAGCAGTTAGCCCACGTCTAGCACTGCAGTGGTCCAGCAACCTTGCCGTCTTGTCGGCTTCCTCGCCGAAGTGTTCCCGATTCTTGATTTTTGGCTACTTTCCTACTACACGTGACGTCAGAGGCAGGACGCCCCAGCCAGCCAATCAGCGGGCGAGCAGTAGCCAATCAGCATGGAGTGGAAAGGGTGACGTGGCGATCACGTGATCAGCGCATTCCCCATTCCCTCGACGTCAAAGCAATATTTAAAAAATAATTCAAGTGAGCCATTTGTAGATAACTCTGTCATTTCTGGTCCGATTTTAAAAAGGTGAAAAGTTCTGAAATCCTCATTTCATTCCGGTCCTAATTCATTCCACGACTCAAGAATGGGATGATTTGAAGAAATCACCAGTACCAACTCTGTACTCTATAAGCACACACTCTCTCCCAATACTGACACGTGTTGCCAGGGAAGTTATGACGTGCAAGCATTCTTACAGACTTAGCCATTTTAACAAAATCTCTCTCATAGGGCTTTATACATGCATACTATGCCACCCATGGGGGCATGCTTGGAATTCACCGGGATCTGTCGTCCCATATCCAGCCTAGATGAGACAGGCTGTACCAATCTGGCCAATCCACGCTACACCACCCCCACCTAGTTTTACACCCATGACAAACGATCATTGCATCGCGGATCTAAAGCACAGGAGCATGCTAGGTGAGAATTATAGACTTCTCGAGTAGGCACGTTGACGAGAGGAGTAGCAATGCGAGACACGTAGTTTATCAGAGAAGAGCACATAGAGGTGCGAAAGAGTTTGGGAGGGAGGCATACTTTTAGTTTTGATTTTTGGTTTGGTATTTATTTTTTCAAGCCTTTTCTTTTTAGTGTTCATTTTGTGATGTGTGCTCATTATTGAATTACTACCATGATTAAGGCTAAGACAATAGCTCACATGGGCGGTCTCTCGGTGACGGATAATTAGATTTCCGCTGAGAATGCCCAAGCTCCAACATACCTGAATCAAGTTAAGTTATGAAAATATAACATAAGAAAAAGAATATATATTTTAAAACATACAGTAATAATATCACAGTGGTATGTAATTACGTATGCATACAGAGTATATAAAGGTTTGCATACAGTGCGGCCCATTTTGGCGCGTCCACATGGATAGCTCTTGCTATCCACAATCTGTCTCAACATTCTGATGTGAGAAGAAAAATAATTAGAAAAATATTATGTAATAATAAAGAAAAACTGGTTCATCAGGCAGCCCCAGCAATAGCTGGGATGGCATGATGGCAGTAAAAGACACACCACTGCGGTATGTTGTGTACTTATGTCGCACACGATGTGTTTACAACACAGGTATCTGCAGTGATTATTTTGCTGATACACAGCTATGCAATAATTTTGAGTAGCTGTGTAGGATGGCCTTGGTCAGCCAAGGGATGGGGTTTCAATTTTAAAAAACATATATAATAATAAGGAAAGTATTTCAAAAATAAAATAATCATAATTCTATCTTCCGCACACATATTCACACATTCTGCTGCATCCACGACAATAATGTCCACAAACGTCTGCTGAGAAATTCCCCCAACGTGTTTGGGTCCCCTGACTCATGCTTGATGGCCATGGTAGGTTGTCGTCTGATGTGGATATTTCATTATCTATGTTGCTAATGTCGGTGGCACTTAAGTTCAATGAAGCTGTGGATGAGTTAACGGATGTGCTGGTGGTGGTGGTGATGACTATTGGTGTGGTTCTGATTGGTTTGGGCTCCGAAATTGCTGACATCACTGTTGTTGTGGCGGTGGTTGTAGTGGTGCTTGCTGAAGGTTGGCTGAATGATGTAATGATGCTGTGCGATGATGCTGCTGCAGTGATTGTGGATAATCTTCTAATTTTAACAGCTTTGATCAGCTTACTCCCGTACATTCTGAGAATCGCTTGGATCTCTGGTTGGTGAGCTAGTCTGCGCTTTCCCATGTATGGTCTTGCCTGGCATAGTAGTCTTTCTGACGGCAGGATCTATGGAAAGAATGGTGCTGCACAGGGATGTCGTCACGTGATATGCAGTGTGGTGGTGGTGAAGATGGCCTCCATGAGACATATCGCCTCATGGATAACTAAACTGAGCAGAGATATTAAACTGTCAGAAATGTCCTGTAAAACTAGATCATGGATTTTCGCAGGCGTCGTTATCACTACCGAAATTGGCGCTCCTATCACGAGTGCAGATGATGTTGTAGTGCTGTGTGCTGTCGGCGTTGTCACTGTGGGTGCTTCCGGTGTGGATGCTACAGTTGGTGTGAATACCGATGCTGCAGGTGCTGCCGGTGCTGTGCTTATGGATGCTGTTGGTGCTGAGGTGATGGGTGCTGGAATGCCTGTGTTGCAGATGCGGATGGTACAGCTACTTGCGGAAAGTCAGTTTGTCATCATTTGGTGCATTTAGTCTTTGCCATTTTTCTGGTTTGAAGCACGATAATTGGAAGTCTATTTTCGTAATGTGGCGCGAGGATATATAAGTTGGATGCTTATAAACTCGCCTGTTAAAATTTCAGGCTGAAACGCCCGATGGTGTGTGGGAGAGCATGATGACATCAGCAGCTTGGCCCTGACTCACCACCTCTTGCCTCCTTCATCACTCTGTGGTAGTCACGTGTAGGGCGGTTCTTTTGTTTATAGCCTTTGATACAATTTACTGGAAAATAGAAGCGATGATCACATGATCCTTTTTTTGAAAGCATGTGGTTGATTGGAAACTTAGACAATCTGTATATGGATGGAGTTTTGATGATGCTGATTATTTGTATTTGATGCGAAAAATGGAAATATATGTTTTCTTTATTCTGTTCCTCAGAACAGCATCCCTTTATATACGCTTGATCCTATACTTGTATACGCAGTAGAACAGTCATGTTCTAAATCAAAATTAGGACAGTACAGCTGACTGTAATTTGTTGTTTGGTTTAAACAACTCCATGTCTTGCGGAAGCCAAGTCTACTGACCCCGCCAAGCTGGACCGTATTTACCGGATGGGTGGACTGCCAAGCATCCTCCTCTGTGGGTAGGATTAGTCTCACCTCACCTAGACCAAACTTAATTATTACAGTACAGCTCGGAAAGTGTGTGCCTCAGTTTACAATTTACAATACCGTCGTATGGAGTTTGTGATACAGTCATCCTGAGTGTCTGTGTCTCTGTCATGTTGGTGAATTTGATCAATATGTGTGGCTGCTTATCTGTGGATGATCTTGCGCTGTCATGAAGTGTGAAGTTTTTATTGCAGTGGGGCGGGAATACTGCATGCTTGTGGTGTTAACTTTATCGGACATGATGTATTTCACTCTGTAATGGCCGAGTCCGAAGACGGGACAGAGTTATTTTAGTGTGCAGATGACAAAGAAGCGGGCTGTCATAACTTGAATCAATCCATTATCGAATTTACTTTCTGGAGCAAAATCTTACTCGATACCAATGACTGCGGGAAACTTGCACTCTTAATAATATTGACTGTTATTACATATGATTGAAGTGTGAGATTTTAGCTGATTACGTACGATGGTTGGGGGGGCGGATTGATGGAATCCACCACAGCGCATACTGTAGATGGCTGTGGTGTTGTTTCTCCTTTCTGCATAAGGTTTTTTTTGCGGAAAATGTTGACTCATGTTGATCATTGTGGTGTTCTGTGTAGGGAAGTCGGGGCTGCTGTGTGACGCTGGCATAATGCGAGGTGGGCAGATCCAGGTTTCCAAGCTGGGGGAATTCTGAGTCTGTTGCTGTTGCGGAAAAGTCGGGTTGCGGGCGGGAATATTGTGGAAAAGAGTGTCTCTAACTTTTTCTGCTACGAAAGTTAGGTGCATGCTATCTATGTTGTTGATGATGTTGAATGTCACAATTATACTTTTTATAAAACCGTGTAGGTATGTAATGTTCACGCAATGATGAATTGACGCATCCAGCCTTGCGGGTGAGTGTGGTCTGTATGGTCCTGGATTTCTGTATCTTGGTGTAATGTCCTGACTGCTTACGGGGGAGGGGGGAGTGGGGAGTGGTTGGTAGGGCAGTTGTTGTCGGGGATCCTCTTTGGATGGGGAGAGTCATCTGCTGTTACACGAAGGTTGGTACTCTGTCGTAGTTTTTAAGTACCAGGAATATTCGAGCCAAGAGTTTGCTGAACAGGCTGCTTCCCTGGCCACCAAAAGCTGGGGGGGGGGGGTTATTGGAGGGGTTTGGGTGGGTAACTGTGGTGCGGGATGCCACCTCCTCTGTAACAGCCGACTCTCTCATATCAGAGGATTGACAGTCAACAGACGACAAGTGGAGTGTGAAATAGACAGGACCAGTGATGTCCGAACTTGGTGCATGGACAAGAGATGCCAGTTGGAGTTTGGGTGGTGGTGCTAATGGATGGGGTGCACCTTGGAGTGGGGATGGTCCGACAATTTTAGGGCTTGGAGGGGTACGCCGAGGTGTGCGGTGTTGCTGTTCTTCAAAACAAACCCATGCTATTTATTACATGTTCCACCCCACAGGAAGGATGGCCCAGGGCAGCCTCTGCTTCCGCTTGTGTTAACTCTATAATTGGGATAATAGCATGCTGTGGGTGGGAATGGGAAAAGGTCAGCGGAACAACTTTTCCACCCTCCCCCCTTGGACAGCACAAACGAGAAAGTCTTCAGATACGACTTCCCAGATCGTGTAGACCCGCTCTGAGGAGGGCGAGGGCGAGTACATATCTCGTCATCGTCCTCAGCACTAGTCACATGTTCCCCCAGACTCCTGGCTTGGTAGGAGACAGGTCGAACTGGCACTGCAATGCTCTGGACTAACGTCAACAATACTTGTTTCCGTAGAGACATCTGTCTGGGTACTGGTGTCACGTGGAACGCCCAGCACGAACTCTGGCACTGGGTCGTCACTAACACAAGGTTTAAGTTGATCGATGTGGGTGATTGAGGTCAGGCTACCCGAGGCGTGGAGATGGTAGGTCACGTCCGACTTCTTACCTACTAATAGGGGCTTTTCCACTGGTAACCCAGTTTACTTGGCACGTTTGCAGAATGTCGCAAATCGGGAACTCAAACCAATATTCCCGTCTCATACGGGTCTCCATGCACTCGCCGGTCATGCCACGTTTTCTGACGCCAGTGTGCAGTGGATAATGTTGCTATCACTAGCACATCGTTCTGTTCTATCTGCTGACACATGAGATCTACTTAGACAGATGGTGAATTTTTCTCTCCTGGAATCCTTGTCATGGCGAGATCCAGGGGCAAGGCTAAACCACGGCCTAACATTAACCGAGCAGGGGTATAACCCATGCTGGAATGTATCAAAATGCGGTATGCCATGCGCACATATGGGAATCGTAGATCCCAGTCATGATAATCAATGCATGTTCCTTGGTAAGCATCACCACTATACACCCTTTGGCTCTCCTGGTATTCCCATTTGCTACCGCTGTATGGACCGGCTAGTGGTCTACCAGGATGTAGCCCAGGCTAGGTGCCTTTCCCGTTTACGTGCATGAAATTGAGAACCATGCGCTGAAGAGCTCGGAGATCAGTCGACTCTAAAGAAACATGATTGAGGAGCATGGCCCATGGGATACTAGTCTAACATGTGATCTAGAACCATGCCTATAAAAACATGATTGAAGAACATAGTCCTAGATCCCTTCATGTGATGCCCCACTCACGCATATACCCTCCCATTTCCCACAGAATCACTGTTTATGACCCCTGATCACGGGAGGCATGGCTCCCAATATGAATGCTTGCCCTGGCCTGACTGTACATTGAGCCATCTTGACCACACACAACCAGAAAAGGGTCGATGAACTGACATGATGAAGATGACCGGCCGGCAAATCAGTCGATAGCGATCACCATCTGTGCTCATGCTCAGCGGGAGCCAATGGTCTGATCCATATCTATCTGTCAACAGTATACGAACTTTGACCATTATTCCCGGCCTTACCTGTAGGGAAATCTGCAGGGTCTAGTTTGCCCAGAGTGAGGTTTGTCGCCTCCTACCATGCATGTCCACTTACTGAGATCGGATGATCCAAAACCTCAGCAGCCCGAAAATTGTGCCGACTGGACGGTGTCACAGTAGGATGTTAATTCATCCTTCGTTAGACACAGAGGACTTCAGTATCTCCTCTGCACTAGAGAACCAATTTCACATGCCCCCAGATCCTGACAGGCCCACTACCACCTGCTCTCGCGACCCCTTCGAGATGCCTATCTCTCTCGGTCGTGAGGGTTCGGTTGACTCTTTCCACCATTCCGTCGCTGCAGGGGTAATACAGAGTCGTCCTTGTTTTGATGATATGGAACAATTTGCAGAGCTCAGAGATCAGCTGACTCTCAAAATTACTTCCTTGGTTGGAGTGCAGTTCATAGGACATACCGAAGCAGCAGAACACATTGCTAGTCAGTACCTCCACTACTGTGGATGCCTCTTGGTCCAGCAAAGCAAATTCTTCTACCCACTTCGTAAAATAATCTTGTAATATGAGGTCATATATAGTTATTAAGGTAGATAATGCCAGCTTGCATATGGCACTCTGCAAACCTCTGATAGTAGTATTTTGCCATTGCGGAAAGTGGTGTAACAGATTCCTTACGAGGACGTACCCTCTCCTGGATCCACGCGTATATGTTTCATGTCTATGCATCAGTTGCTTGTTCATGAGTGTCTCCATGGCCCACTCTGCGCACCACAATTCGGGGAACACTAGAGATGGATGTGTGGTATGTGTCACAGTGGTGGCCACTTACTGTTCATCCTCGAGCCCGATTCTGCTCAAGGCATTGGCAGTTTGCCAGGTCTATGAACAGTGTTGAAGTTAAAGGTCTGCAGGGATTCCTGCCACCTCGCTACCTTGCCCTCCAGATTTTTTAGGTTTCTGAGCCAGTGTAGGGAGGCGTGATCTGTATGCAGTGTAAACCGCCGCCCATACAGAAAGTGTTTGTAATATTTGAGGAAATACACCGCAGCTAACAATTCCCTCTTAGAGGTCGCGTAATGTTTCTCTTTTCTGTTTAGAGTATGTGAACCATAACCCAGTACCTGCTCTGTTCCATCTTTTGTGACCTGAGATAGAACTGCACCGATGGCATAAGCCGATGCATTGGTGTCCAAGATGAAATCGAGGTTAGGGTTAGGATGAGCAAGACTTGGTGTAGTCGTCAAATGTTCCTTCAGCACCCTGAAGGAACCACCACACTCACTCGTCCACTCGAACAGTCGATCCTTTTTGGAGATCCTAAATAAGGGCGATGTGATCTCATTAAAGTGATGGATATAGCAACGATAGTACTGGCAGAGACTAAGGAAACTCCGGGTGTCTGTGACTAAAGTGGGGGTTTGCCACTCGCTACTGTTTTTGTTTTTGAAGGTTGAGTTGCCGCTCCACTGCCGGACATGATGTGTCTCAGGAACTCGATGCTTTGTCTAAAAAGATGACACCTTTTGGGTTTGAGCTTCAGATTCATGGTATGAAAACGCATGGCATTTGTCCAAGTTGGACAGAGTCTGCTCAAACGAGGAGCCAAAGATGATTACGTCATCGATGTAACAGAGACAGATCTCCCATTGCAGGGTAGTTAATACCTGCTCAATGAGACGCTCGAATGTTCCAGGAGCGTTTCACAATCCGTAGGGCATCTTGCGGAACTAGAAAAGACTGTCTCTACACACAACGTGGTCTTCTCCTTGTCAGCTTCATCCATGGCTGCCTGCCAGTACCAACTAGCTACGTCAAAGGTACAAAACCACTTGGCTCCGGACAAGCAATCTAAGGCCTGGTCTATCTGAGGTAATTGATACGCATCTTTGACCCTAAGATCATTAAGGCGGTGGTAGTCTATACAAAACTGCAAAGATCCGCCCTTTTTGTCTGCTAGTACTATGGGACTGGCCCAAGGGGATGCCGATGGCTCTGTTATGCCTGTCCACAACATGTCGTTCACGTGTTGATGTGCCTCCACCTACTTGCGAATGGGAAGACATCAAATGGGTTGTTGAATGGGTCAGTTGTTTCCGGTGTCGATGGAGTGTCGCATGAGATGAGTTTCTTCCAGGTCTATGTCTCCAGCCAAGAAACTGTCACGATATTTATATAAAAGTTTCCGTACATCACGTTTATGAAATCGCACCAATTCAACTATATATCATGCAGATGTTCCAGTAAATCATCATAAATCTTTGCTGGTGTAGGTTCAGTAGGGGGTGTCTCCAGTAATATCACATCCACCAGATGGCTCAACGAACTCCCAGTATAAGTTTTATTGGGTCCCTTGTGCCATTGAATACCCAGAAGGGTTTATGGTCTTTATTGGTGGTGTCCACGATCATTTGGGGACTGGCGCATTGTGCAGGGTATGGTTCCAGCATAGCTATGTGTGTGTTGTTTCCTAACTGTGGTGTGGTGGCCAATAAGATTTTCTGCCGTCTCAGCTCAACTGTGGCTGTAGATGCCAAAATCACTGCCCACGTGTCATAGTGATGACTCTGGTCCAAGGGGTATGCGTCGGCCATGTATGTCTAATTCCTGCTGTCTGCAATGTATGACAGCTTCCCTGGCACTGAGGAAATCAGAGCCAAGCAGGGCATCGTTTTGAATAGAGGAAATGACAATCCACTGAATTAATTGCATTTCATCTATCTGTATTACGAGGTTTACTGTACCAGCCACAGGAACATCGACTCCCGTAGCTGTTTGCAAAAATATGTTTGTTGGCCTAAGGGGTGGCTTCTTATGAGGTGGGATGCTCTCATACATGTGCTTGTTGAAGACGGTGATGGAAGCTCTGGTGTCAATGGTGGAACTGGTGGAAATGCCACTAAACAGACAGGCAAACTTATATATTACTTTGCGGTGTGCCTGTGGAAGAGTTTCCAATGATACTGCCTGTGGCATAGTTTTAGGTGCATCCTGTATATAGTCTGCCTGTTTCTGGATAGCTTCCATGAGTGCAGTTGGTGGCTGAGTGAGGAAGGGGCCAACCTGTCGTCGCTGCTGCTGCGATTTCTTAGGCGATGACAGAGCTGGGGGTAACAATGGTGGTGTTGTTGATGCTGTTTTGGAGTACTGTGAGTTGGTGTATACAGCAGTGTGGTCAGGACTGGTGCCGTCACAGATGAGGGCTATCTGTATGAGCCATTTTTTGCAATACATCATGGGATGTTTAGTTGAAGCGCAGAAGAAGCAATGACAGCACTGGGGTTTACCATCCTTTGAATGATGCTTCTTCTTGCGGATCCACGATGCCGAATGTTGACTGCAGTCCATGTCACTACTGCTGCTGCTGGTTGTAGTGGGTGATGCTGTTAATTGCATACCACCAATGGGCACCGGGTGTTAAGTGCCTTGGTAGTGGGCCATGGTGCTTGTATAAACGTTGTTTCAGTGGAGGTGCTACAACCTACCACTCCGTTTTACATAAGAAAGAAGTTTTCTTAGATACTGAGGTTGCGGAGTCACAACCTCCAGCAGGGGGAGATATCAGTGCTGTGGATGCAGTGTGCATCGTTGGTACCAACATATTTGAAGTCGGGTGTGGGTGAGTGCATACTGTCGTGGAAGAGTGATTTGTCGTGTTGGTCACCTGACATTGTTGTCCGGAGGCCGCAGTTGAGCCAGGTTGTGAGAGTGGGCATTGAAGTGACTCTGTAATCGGTGCCCATTCTTGTTTAACAGGGTCTCAGGCTGTGGTGTACGTTGGCCAGCAGTAGGAGTTGTAGACAGAGGGCGCTTTGGCCATCTCTCTTCGAGTGAGCCAGCTGACCACATCCAAAACACGTGTTTGGTGGCTGTGTAGATGTCATCGTATTTGTTGCTGGTCATGTTGTCGACTGTGTTGCGACCATGGTGCTGAGTGTGGTGACTAAGTTAGTGAATGCGGAGATCTTTTTTGTTATCTTTTCTAACCTATCATGCATGTTCTGATGATTGTTATTATTGTGCTGGTTCCGCATCCTGGGGTGTTGTTGTGGCCCCTGTGATGGGATTGACCACGCCCTTTTCCTTTAGATGCGTGATTTTGACTGCTGGGTTATACTGATTGTGTTTGCAGTCTGATGCTGATGTGGATGCTAATGCAGTTGGCTTGTCGGTAGTGATTACGAAGTTGGCATCGTTCACTTCGTTTATTGGGTGTAGTTGACGGTGATTGTTTTTCTCCTGCTCCAAGAAATTCTCAATCTGAACCACAGTTGACGTTAATGTCTGTAGGCTCCCATGTTCTATGAGGAATAACTTTTCCTTGAGGGCGGGTTCTCCATGTAAGGCATCGATGAAAGTCTCCAAATGTAGATGTGTGACACCCTTGTGATTCGCTCTGGGGTAGACATGAGTAACTGGTTGCCGAATATGACTAGCTAACTCCGGTAGTGTCTCCCCGGCTCATCTATACAAGTTCTTAAGCTGCATATAACTTGTCTCACCGAGGGACATGTCCCCGAATCTCTCCCACAACACGCTTTCCAGTTCCATGTATGTTGGTGTGTGATCTGAGCACTGCCAGGACATGGAGTGCTTGCCCGGAAAGTTTTGCAGCCAGATATTCTCTCATTTGATGATCTGTCCACAGATTTGTTCGACTAATGATCTCGATTTTGGCACTTGTAATTAGCCCAATTATTATCCCGGTTAAATTCAGGAGGGAGAATGATCCAGCCATGGCCACGATATGAAGCTATGGGTGCAAATCCAGGTGGTGGTACTGGGGAGACTGACATGAATGCGGATGCTGGTCTGCTTGTTGGTGGTTGTGTTCGTGGTAGTTCCCGATGATGCTCCCTAAGATGCTGTGTCCATGAGGGCGATCCCTGACCATAGTGTCGTGCACGATAAGTAGGGTCTGCTGAATACTGCCCTGATGCGGGTCCATAGATGGATGTTGGTCTACAGACTGGTAGTGGTGTGCTAGGTAAACGACGTGGATATTCTATCAGCTCATACGGAGGTGGTGCAGGAGACTGACGCAGTGGTAGGTACCATGGGATGTTGTTCTTCTGGAATATTGTTGGAAGGGAGGCGCAGCATTTCCCAATTCATACCGTGGTACCATGAGTTAATAAGGTGATGACGTACATACAAGCGGAGATGCCGGAAATTTCCGGCCATAAGTCACCCAGTGATGATGCTGGTGAACATAATAGGTGTGAAGGAATACTATGCCCCCATGGGTGTCTGGGTCACGATCGACCACAATTAAGCATATATGTTGGTTGCCTATCGCAGATATCCAACAATGTGATATATTGAGTTCCCACCTGCGAGGCATCATGGAACATCCCCTCGCTGATCGGTGAAAACTTATGTAAAAGCAGTGCTGGTTGTTCCGCACAGGGGAAATTTCCAGCATAGTCGGTAAGCACATGGGCCATTCTCCTGTCATATGATGCTACTTCCAAATCCAGCGAGTGCTGACAGTCTGATGAAGGAGACGGAAATGCGCATGTGGCGTGGTGTGGCATGGGTTCGCTTCTCGTTCAAGCCCCACATTGGATACCACTTGTAGCTCGCAGTGGTATGCGCTGGTCTGATATATTGCTCCACTCCATTGCACCACATGTACAGGATGCATTTGAGGGCTGGTTAGCTACGGTTCTTGGGGTTATGGATCCTGTATCGCGACTCTCCGGAAGCTAAAAAGACCGGCTTCTAGAGCCGATGGATCGATAACATTCCAGTGGGGCCATGCGACCATTTCCGTCGAGATTGAACATAACTGTCTCATTCCAACTGTTGGTGTCACTGGTATGTCAGTCCATAACCTAATTTAAAAGTCTGGACATAGTAATAATTACAGAATATAACTACACAAACAAGGGTAATCGTTTGTTAGTAGATGAGCAAAAATAATACAATACATAGAACCAAACTGGTGTTCTTTCTACGTGGGCTCGCCGAAGTACCCCACAGATTCGTAAATCCTGTGAGGTATCCCCGCAAGGGAGCATCGTAACGAGGCCACTTAAATAGTTTAATATAAACCAATTATACCCCTAACAACCACACACAATATTATTGTTGTCAGAGGAAAGTTCCGCAAGCAGGCCTCTGTCACAGGAAAATGCCTTCAACGCTGAAGCGGAGGAAAACTGCTGGCAAAAAGGGCCACTCTTTTGTTCAAGCAAAAAGCTATGTGCAGTGGGTTAATCCAAGTGAAACCATAATTAATGTGATGCATGCTGGTTTATGTGAAGGCGGGACGGATGATTACTGAAGAATTCATAAGTCACCATCGTATGTATGTCCAAAGATACTGCATTGGTAGTTGCCGCTTTATGTATGCGGGCCTTCTGCTACGTTCTAACCTACTATTTAATTATTAGATACACTTCCCAGCTTTGGCAGCAAGTGGCAGGGATTCCTACCTATCTTTTGACACATATGTCTAACTGGCGAAGATGCTCAGCTTCCCAAAGGTCACCCTGCATAACATCTTCCTCAGAAGGACAGCATGCATACATGTTATGGAGCAACAGCGCACCACATATAACATCACTAGGACAATTTACAGTTCACATAAGCAATTTAGAAAGCACAATAGTATTTATGGCGGGGAGTAAGAGGCAGATATCCACCACTAGTGACCTTCCCATGAGTGCGTGGTGGGCTATAAGACCGCACCCAGTCACCATACCGAGTTGGATGGAGATCTGCATCTCATCTGTCACCCGTGTGCTATGGAATTAACATTTCACTTGTCATTAGGGTTATGTTCCAGAATGCCCAGAGATGCACTGCAGGCCAGGGTTACATAATATAATTTCTTTTCTCTGTGCTTCATATATTGGCGGAGGTAACTAAACTAACTGGTATCCGAAGAGATAGGGGGAGTGTACGTGAAATCGGTACTTTAGTTATCACCGCTCCGAAACACCAATAGTTTCCCAGATTTGGATCCTGCCAACATGGCGATTGTGAGTCCAGACAATTCTTAAGACTTGTGGCTGGAGGAGCACAGAAAGAGACAATCACTCGATAGTATTAAGAGGCCCTAGGGTATTTGGCCAATTTATACAATCTAGCCAGTGTGCGGGGTTACATATCCACGACAGCCAGAAAAGAGGCGTACAGAATGTGTCTTTTATGGAGAGATTGTCCCTAACTACTTTAAAGCTATCCTATCGAGCTCGAATAGCCAGGTTTAATCGGTTACATGTCAGGTTCGAGCAATGTGAACATGATCAGTGACCTCAGTGTAAAATTGATGCTGCAGGATATTAGTGATGCGGATATAATGTTGCTGTATAGTATAGCCTAGCTTACTGCATCCTAGAGTTTTTATATAAACAAAACAGAATAAATAGGAGGGCTACTTGCCATATACATAACTAATTAGTATGGTGCTTTACAGTATATCAGGTCATAGGACCTTATGGTGCTCGTTAGTTGTAAGCATACGGAAATAAGGATAATATATACAGTATAAAACAGTAAATATAAAAATGCGCTCTTAAGACCAGGAAGGTACCTATTTGGCATCAATACCTATTGCGGAAATAATGAATAGCACAATAGTATAGTTATTTGAGTACCTATTGGTCACCGGTACAGTAAGAGTTCATAAATCATGGGAATTGATGTGCTACACATGAGTAGCACAAGGTGGCATGATTCCGAAGTTGCTGGGAAGATTTCCACAGGCAGACTGTTGATGCAGCTCACTCTCAAGATGGTGAAGGAGAACGGTTATCGAAAGATGTCTATTAGATAGTCAGAATAACCAATACATAAATTTACACAGTAAATTGTAAAGTGTCCATCTGGTGCCGGTATTTTGAAAGTTGCCCATAACATGGAGGATTACAGTGGTAATTAAATATGCATGTACATAATGGGGTGCACCATGCGGGATACATCGCATAGCTCTTGCGACGCACCGAGCAGAGTCCCACCAGACTGTGGTCCAAAACTCGGCCATTTCTGATCTGATTTTAAAAAGGTAAAAAGTTGTGAAATCCTCGTTTCATTCCGGTCCTGAGCGGTACCAAAGATGACGAGCATGGAGTGATCTGAAGAAATCACCAGTACCAACTCGGTACACCATAATCATACACTCTCTCCCAATACTGACACGTGTTGCCAGGGAAGTTCTGACACACGCATATGTGCGCTACACGTTCTTATGAACTTAGACATTTTAAACAGGGTTTTTATACATGCATACTATCCTACCCAGGGGGGGGGGGGCGTGCTTGGAACGCACCCGGAGTGGTCGTCCCGTGCCCAGCCTAGCCGGGATGGGCCATACCAATGTGGCCGATCCGTGCTACACCATCAATCTTATGTCATTTGTTCACCAGAATGTGTTTTTATGTATGCGAGTGCACTCAAATAATCAAGTGCTAATACTCGACTCCATCATGGCAAACTGCACGCTCTCATGCAGTATAATTAATGTATTTTATAGTCTCTGATATGAAAGATGTATTTTATGAAACAACATTCAACAGCGATCAGCAGCGTGGTTTCCAAAAAGCGTAATAAAACTAGGAAAAAATTGCTGTGTCCGGCATGTGCATACACATGTTGCCACATCCATAAATGTGCAGCCACCTGTATAAAATTGTGGCCGCAACATTTTTTTGAAAATTTAATAATTAAATGATTGCCACTTTAAAGACATATATCTCCTTAAATACGATATATATATGATTATTATCTATATAATATTATACATACAACATCGCTTAGTTTACCTATATATTATGCATATAACACTGTACTTCGCTCACATTTTTTTTGAAAATTAAATGACAGGTGACATAGGAAGCCACTTAGTTTCAAAATATGTTTTAACCACAAGGGGGATGCAGCCGCCCACCTAATTAATACGTCAAACACGATCAACCAGAAAACGTTACGCACGCATGTGAATACCTATTTAATAACACATTACTCTATGCATTAACACGCATATGTCATTTAAACAAACAATAGCTGCAGCTAGACATTTAGAACAATAGCAATAGCGCACAGCGTACACCCGCTCATTTAGAACGATAGACTCCACCCACTCATTTAGAACAACGAATCAGAACGCAGTATTTAAATCGGTCAAGAGCTCCATTGCATAACAATAGAGCACAGCCCACCCCTTCACTACTTGTATCGGAGTATACGTGTCCATGTAGAGCAGTGATCAAAAGACACACCTGAGCAGTACCATGACAGAAATATTGTAGTTTCATTGTGTCCGCATTTAGCCTACCTTCTTCTGTTTATAACAATACTGTGTTTTATGTGACCACCCTACGCAGCACATAAAATAGAGGGATCATATTTCTAGCTATACCCCGCCTATTTCGCGCCACACTCCACCCTCTTTTTATGCGCGTGTTGGAATCTGTGTATTTACTTTGAAACCTGAATTCGCAGAATCTCAATTTCAATGTACTTATACAGGCAAATTGTTGAATATTTTGAAGTTAATTTCATAGGGGAGGCCCACTCAAATTAGTCTCAAAATATTCAACAGAATGTTTGCTAAGTTGTAAAACCATCAAGGATATACACTTCGTGCACTTCACGGGCTGCTCGAGCCTCATAGCGGATGTATAATACGTCATTATGATTGTGAGATCAGCCTACATGTGATTATTACGTAATTTACTTTAGTGACGGATCGGATCCGTCTATTAGTCACATTAGACAGGTGGTTTCTCAATACAAGTGACGTGGTATATGCCATTTTACCGAGATGTGGTTGTGGTTCTTTATGACAAGCGATGTTTGTCTGTCTAAATGAACCACGATTATTTGCCTTAACCCTTTAACACTCAAAGCGACCAAAACGGATTCTGCAGCAGACTTGTGAAATCCCGATTTGCAGACTAAGAGAAGACTATTTTTTAAATGTTACCACTGGAATAATGGCTCGACAACCGAGACAGTTATTCACAGTTATAAAATTTCAAAACAATATTCTCTTTGTTTGCGAATTGACATTTTCTCTGAGAAAATTTAAAATTTCTGGAACAAATCTGAGGTTTACATGGTTAAAAGCCCGCGCGTGTCTTGAGCTGATTAGCAGGCGATTGTTTGCTGCTCAGGTATATACGCTCAGATAAATCGATATCATAGATCCAAGAGGCCGATGATATGGACATCTCAAACATGCACGTCGATTGTAGCACTATTTGATCGTTATCTTTGTCGTTCTGTTACTTTGAATGCCGGTATAACAAAACGTGTGCTCGCTAACGAAGATAACGGTCAGAGAGAAATTATGAATAGGGATGCGTAGAATTCACAAATATATGAAAGTATCGGCAGATCTGTGCGCTGATAATGATGTCCGAATCTTCATATATGTGTGCATACTACTCGTCTCTTTTCATTATGTGAAATATATCTAGTACGAGTCACCATACGTCTTCATAGCATGATTACAGAAACAGTCTTTGGCGTACATATGTGGCATATGCCTACAGAGAAACAGTTTTGGGATGACATATATCATGGGTACCGGTATTCGAAATGTCAGTTTTCCATCATCATTAACAAAAACTAGCAGTAACAATAACATCACAGAGGTCGAGATTGATCCCATTCTAGAATATTCGCTGATCATCTCACCAATTCTCTACAAGCTACCCGCGGGTACCATCCTCGTAATAGGAAGTCTGGCGAATATGACTCTTACCTACTATTTGTTAAGGTCAGGAAAGTTTCGCTCTCAAACATTCTGTATTATCACGAGTTTAGCAATAGCAGATTTGTTCACGTGCGTGAGCGGATGTTCTCTTTATGTCTTGCTAAGAATTACCATGCCACCCACAGTACCACCAGAACTATGTCAGATATCAGGATTCATGTACAATTCTGCTTTGACCAGCAGTCTTTACCATTTGGTTCTGTTTGCCGGAATGCGGTTCTACCAACTGGTTTACCCGATGCAGGCGAAAGCACGTATCACGTTGGGAATGATCTCAAAAGCGTGTATTTCAATTTGGCTAGTTTCATCTTTAGCGAATGTGGTGTATATGTGGGTGCGAAGGTCGGTTGTTATCATCCACGGTAAGCGACGTATTATAATATGTGCCTTTATTGGCAACTTCGCAGTGCGAGACATCTTGTTTCATATCTTCATATTCGGCATCCCGTGTGTGTTCATAGTCACGCTTCACCTAGTGAAGTTTTTCAAGGTCAGAGATACAGCGAAGTTTGAGGCGGGGGATCTAAGCACAGGCTAGGATAGGAAAGGTACAGTGCAGAGCGCTATGATGATTATGAGTGTAGCTTTCTTTCTCTGCTGGATTCCATCGTTGTTACATGATATGAGCCATGAGGTGTTTAACCTTCCAGAAACGTCTATGCACCTCTTCCTTTCTTTTGTATTCGATTCCATATTAATCTTCAATAGTGCAGCCAATTCGTTCATCTACATGCTGATCACAAAACCCATAAGAGAAGATATCTTTAACTATGTATTGCCTTCTTTTCTTTATCGTCGTCGTGGCTGATAGAGATTACAGTTCTCCTGTAGATAAATATGTTTTGATTCCGGTTCCAGTATTGGTGCTTTGGTGGCATTGCAAACAGCTCCCATTCAAATTAGTTTAAAAGATTCAACTGAGTATTTTTTTCAAAGTAGTATCCACCAAAGACATACAATGCAAACGCGTCAGTTACCAGGTCAGACTTGGATTATGAATCTAGATGCTTGATTGTGGCTTATATACCTCAATGGAGGAATCCAGTTTTAGATTTGCCCCGCCCATCTCTAGCCAAGCTCCACCAACGCTTTGCCCGTGCTGGTATCAATCAATCCCTGCACTCTAAGATTGTTGCTGCCTATGCCTATGCCCAGTCAAATTAGTTTCATAATATTCAACAGCCTCTATATTAAATAGTAAAGACATACACTTAGTCCGTCATCAATTAAGCGTGCGTGGCGAACTTATCTACACCATTTATTATGACGTCATTATGCACCTCATGTAGATGATTATGACGTCATATGATTGATGGATAAACTGGAAAGATGTATTTTGATTGGATGATGAGTGCCGTGACTCATAAGAATGTGTGATGTAACATATAAACGTGATGCCTTTCTATGATGATGGCATGAGGAATCATTGTGTTGCCCTAACAAAATGTGTAATCATAGTGAAGCTGTTCATCTGTCCACAACCCGCAGTATTTGCCAAATGATTATGTGCTATGTGATAAATATGTATGTATGATAAATGGAGTTATTGTAAACTCATTCATATTTAACCCTTTATTACTCATATCAGCCAAAAACAACGTCTCCATTTGCAGACCAAGCGCCGACTATTTTTTTAATTTATCACTGAAATGACTGGCTCCATAACAGAGCCAGCCATTTCAGTTGTAACTTTTCTAAAATAGTCTTCTCTTGGTCTGCACATAGATATGTTCTATGAGAAAATTGAAATTTTCTTGAAAAAATTCGGGTCTTAAAGGGTTAATAGCAAGACAACACTAATCACAAATCCTCGTCTTCCGGTTATCGTCACACTCTTTGGATATTTGTTATGATTTTTCGGATCTTTCGGATTTTCGGATCACGGCCCACGTTGTGTCTTCCTTATAGTAAATTCACAAAATTTGTATGCAAATTTTCACAAATTCTGCCGATTGCTTTGGAACGAATTTGACTTAAAGCTGTTGCTACCTAAGGAAGTAACAACTTGCAGTCAAATGATTTTCAAAATATTCGACTTTTCTAATGCTATGAAATAGGGAAACTTTCATAAAGTCTACCGATTGTTGTGTACGTAATTTGACTTAAAGCTGTTGCTCCACCCGCAATCAAATGATTGTCAATACATTCCGCTTTTCCAATGCTGGGAAATAGGGAAACATCGTCGGTAGGAGCTACAGGTGAGCTCCATATAATTAAAAGTTAATTTATGTAATGTTAAAATTAAATTGGCTTGAAAATCTGGGCATAGGGACCGGTTTCTTAAAACCATTAGCCAATGGGAACGAGTGAACAATGTATTCCAAATTGACTTCATTACTCTGGGCGGGGTTGTCCCTCGTATTCTGCCAACCAGAGGACTGGTTGATACAGCTTGTCATATTGAGGATCTTGCGGTCTTTTCATAGGCCTACTTAGTTGAGGCTTTTCATGCTTTGTCGATAGGCATATGTGGGTGAACTCTGTTTTGGATTCATTCATAAAGAGATTCTCAATTTTTAGTTTGGTTGCTGCTATTGGGAGAGGTTCGTCAAGGGTTTTCTTTTCCTCGTCTATGAAGTCCACATCGTCGGCGTATTCCATCTCTAGCAGCACGCCCAGTATTGACACTTGGGTGTTGGGTCTTGTGGAACTTTCCCGCACAGATTTCAATGCGGCAGCAAGGTAGCAGGTGAAAAGCACCTGAGATAGACCATCGCCCTGTGGGGAGCCGATTGATGTCTCAAACTCTACAGACTCCACAGACTTGACTCGTACTCTGATCTTGGTGTCTGCAAGTAGTAGTCTCACTAGTCGTAGCTCATCTTCATTGCAACTGGCCTGGCGTAGTACATCTAGGATCCTTGAGCGTTTAATTGTGTCGAAGGCTCGTGACATGTCAATGCCCATTTTGTGGAAGTCCAGTGTTTGGACATGACTACCGACACAAGCATGCGCTAAGCTCATACAATGTCTGCGCAGCTGCGTCCACGTTTAAAGCCACTTTGACATGATCTGGTGAAGTAATCGAGCTTGTCTCGGATGAGGCATAGAGTAACAATGGATCGGATTTTCCATATGCTGTTGAGGAGCACAATGGGCCGCAGATTGGCCAGGGTGGGGTGGGCAGGTGGCTTCTTGGCCTTGGGTAGTGCGATAAGGGTACCTTGGCCTACAGCGTCGATGGGAAGGTGTTGCATAAAAGCTAAATTGATTAGGTGCGTGATCGGTTTTGAGATAATGTCCCTTGCATATTTGAATAATTCATTGGCCATGCGATCAGGTCCAGATGCACTTCCATTTTTCAGGGCTTTAAATGCCTTCCCAACTTCTGCTGTTTTAATTGGCGTTAGTAATGGCATGGGGTCTCCTGAGAGCGGGTGCAAGGGATTATCATCGTTGTCAGTAAACTGTTCCTTGAACCATTCTCGGATCGCCTCAGCTTTTCCCAGGTCAGTCCCGATAGAGTGTTCTTCAGAGTTGTGCACAGTGAGTGGTGGTGTGTAGTCAGTAACTCTCAGGCCTCAGGCTGTCCGAAACAGTTTGCGACAGTCATCCGTGGCAGTGATTTCATCTGCCAGGGAGTCTGCCTGTTGAACAGCAAGATCTTTTAGGCGTTCGCTAATGTGGCGCAGAATAATATTGCATTCCCGTTGTAGTCTTCACTTTGGCCACTTTGATAGATGCGCAGCCGTAACGCTTTCTGCTCTGCTGACAATTTTACTACTAGAGGGTCGTCAGTATACCTAGTTTGGTTGTTTTTAAGAACATCTATGGTGCGGGTAGCGGATGATTCCATAGATTTCAGTATTTTGGTTAGGGCTTCGTTTAGATCGGAACTAACATCGATGTTAGCTATCTGCTCCCCGAGGGCTCCTTTGTATGACATTTGAGTGTCAGTGTCGCTGATGAGCTTTGGCACGTTGTAGGTGACTCTACCCTCTTGCCTGGTATGGTTTTTTATATTTTCGGTAGAGATCGTTCAGTTGAAGGCGTGTAATGACGAGCGTTCTGGAGTAAAGGGTTTTCTACTGTATTGCATAGTATGAAGTCTATTTGGTTGAAGACAGCTGTTGTAGCATTAGAACCTTTTGGGGCTTTGCAATCAGTTATGTGTCCAGTCCATGTTGTCCGGCGACGGCATGGGTGTTTGAAAGTCGTATTTGTGACAAATAGGCCGTTGGAACTAAGGAATGCCACCAGTGCATCCCCATTGCTGTTGCGTGTGCCCTCTCCATAAGATCCCATGCATAGGCCAAGTCCTGAACTTTTGTCCGCAATTCCGAGTTTACACAGCTGGGAGTTGAAGTCTCCACACACGAACAGTTGCCATCTAACTGGGATTGTAATAGCAGGGCTCGGTTCTGCATAGAAGGAATCTAATATTGCTGGATTCTCTAAGGCTTTTTCGGTAGTTGGGCCGTATGCAATTGGACACTTAGTGGTGGTGTGTATTCGCGTAGGTATAGCCAGGTCGATGAATGCAACACAATCACCGACGTATCCAAAACTAATGACATGATCCAAGACCCTTGGTCCGATTACAAAGCCTACGCCCCGGTATGTAGCCTGTTTTTGCTCCATGAGCACCAGCTTATGGCCTGTCTGTAGTTGGTGCTCTGAGTGTTTAGCTACTTTAGTCTCTTGAATGCATGCATAATTGATGTTATAGTGTTCACGGTCTGCACATACGGGTTGCCTCTTTGATGTTGCAGTCAGACCACATTACATTCCACGTAGCTAGGGTACGCTCCTGGGAAGATTGCGTCGTCTGGGGATGTCGAGCACATTTTTTTGTTTGAAGAAGGGTAGACATAATCAGTTTCCTCTGTATGCGGATGTCAGCCCGCAATCCTTGATGACTGTGTTTCCCTACAAAGTTGGTACTTACGGAGGAGACCGGCGTGAAGGTGTCATCTTTCTCCTCCACATATATATATTTCATAGAAAAACATACGATAATTAGTACAGAAGTTTAGTAACAAGCCACCAGACCACATATGAATACTAGGCGCCCCTAAAGAATCCCAACCCCTCCCCTGATCAACCGGAGAAACTGCTTAATTCTTTTTATAGCATGTGTACAAATTGTATGCAATTGATAGTCACAATTTAAAAACTGTTGAATATTTTGAAACTAGTTTGACTGTTTATTTTCTTCTAGTACTATTTTCAGGTGTACGAATTGTATTATTAATAAATTATGCAGCTTAATGACTGTTGAATATTTTGAGACTAGTTTGACTGTGGGAATTGATCGATTTACTTTCTCCTAGTGATATTTTCAAGTGAACGAAATGTATGGCATTGATAAATTTGCAGTTTAATGACTGTTGAATATTTTGAAACTAATTTGACTTGTGATAATTCTCAACCTGCTTTGTCCTTGTGGCGTGTTCAAGTGTACGAACTGTACGTTATTAATAAATTCGCAATTTAAAAATTGTTGAATATGTTGACACTAATTTGACTGGAAAATTAGTAATTTACTTTCTTCTTATGCTATTCTCACGTGTACGAATTGCATGTCATTGCTAAATCCGAAGTTTAATGAATGTTGAATATTTTGAAAATAATTTGACTGAAGAAAATGATCAGTTTATATTCTCCTTGCGTATAGTGAAAGCTTGATATGGCTTGATATGTATACGCTGCTAATTTCTTTACGATAGTCGGATTTTCATTTTGAAATAACTCGATCAGTTTGTAAACACTTGGTCTTTTGTAGTAATAATGAAATGCAATGATAATAGGAGGCTCTGATCCGGGTGTGCTTGGACTCAAAACTCCAATGTGATCGATATTTGGACAGACAGGCGGATAAGACCGTTGTTAGATGTTATATGCATCTGAAATTGGGGTTTTAGAGACTACTGATCTGCCTGAGACTTGTCAAATAAAATGTTACAAGGTCGTTTAACACATGAAAAAGAGTACCCCACATACTATGATCTATACCGAGCTAGGAAAATACCCCAACACATAAAGATACAAGGTAATGTGATTCGGTTCTGGGCAGGCATAGTAAACGCGGGATATGGAAACCTGTCATCGATACTATATTATATTAGTCTACACTATACGGAAAAAAAGAATACTCTGTGTAAAGGATGAACTGATCTTTCATTTTGCCTGTCCCAAATATAACACAGAAAGATAAAAATATATATATATACCTGAGTACTACACCACCAATCACACAATAGAAAAAACAAAAGGTCTCCTTTCAATATGCAACAGGCCTGTGCTAGTAAACCTATGTAAATACCTTATCCATGCGAAGAAAAAGCTATAACTCGTAATTTTAAACTCGATACAATTATGCCTGCTCTATTTTAAATTGTCCGCGTATATGACCATTTTAGATAACAAACTGTACATAGGATTTATGAGAAATATTGATGCTCTGTTACATTTTAATGTTATAATGCTAACAATATGAAATATGTAATTTATATCTACCGCCAGCATATTAATTGTAAAATATTTTCCCTCATTTGCTTTATGTAAAGTCTGAGTGAATAAAACGTGAACTTGAACTTGTCGAAATACCTGTCACCGGAGAGATCTCAACATGAGCGAGGTGTGGGTGGAGTTTAGCTAGAGATGGGCTGGTCATACCTAAAATTTGAAAGATCCATTAACAGGAAGAGAGTTCACTGACGATGATAGGTCGAATGCACGTGATGAGTCCGCCTCTAATAGTGGCAATGACTAAATGATGGATCATACGTTCAAATGTAGTTAGCAGATTTATTATCTGCCCATTTCATTTCCAGTACCTCCACAGTTGCAGTTTCTCGCTATATAAAAATTCTCATTCTCCCAGTTGTTATATTAGCAATATTTATCAAATAAATGAACATTGGTCTTTTGAAATTTGGCAGGTGGTGTCTAATCCTCACTTTAAACTATGTTAGCGTCAAAATATTCTTGTTCAGAACTTTCTCAGTCACAGTAATGCATAATTGCTCGATTTTAAGTAGCGGGTAATTTTTGTGTTATATATAGCTATTATGAGAACCATAAAAGCAATATGTATAGCTGTCGGTCATTAATCTTGGCTATTTAGATGTGGTATTATGTGCCTTTTATGTTTTATTAACCCATAATTGCATTTTCCCACTGTTTTCAAAATTGCGTATTATGAGTTATCATAGAAACAAAATTCCATGAAATAAATGGACACTGACGCTTTAGATTTATCTGCATGTGTCTGTATCTCATATATCATATCTCATTTATTAGCACATTGCCACTCATAACAATGTACACGTTTTTCGGATTTTGACCCCTCTTGTCTCAACAGCGCCTCAAAGCTCCCAAGATACCACTTATATAGGCCTAGTAATTGGCCAATTCGCCTTTCCTGAGTATCCATTCGTCATCAGACCTCGTATGACGTCATAATTAACTCAGCGCGTGTATGATGACGGCATGATCATTACGTCACAATGGGTTCCATATAGACCGTCACCAAATCTGAAATGGTCCGACACGTTGTATGAATTGTATATCTTTGTATTCTTTGCTATTTAATAAACATGTTGTTGAATATTTTGAAACTAATTTGACTGGGTGCTGTTGCTGCCTTCGGCAGCAACAGCACCCAGTCAAATTAGTTTCAAAATATTCAACAGCTTACATGTGTTGTTTTTTGGAAATTGATAGTCAGGGTGTTCAGAGATCGATCGATCCCAACACGAGCGTGGTGTGGGTGGAGCTTAGCTAGAGATGTGTGGGGCATAGCTAAAACCGGGAATGTCTATTCCCTGTCATGATTTTGTAAAAAAGAAGAAATGGTGCTCATTAAATGCAATCCATTTGCAGGCCAAAATTCAAATTTGTGCATAATCAGTATCAATTTGCTGGCCACGAGGAGACTATTTTTTTGAAAATATATCACTGGAATGACTGGCTCGGTAACCGAGCGAGTCATTCCAGTGGTAAATTTTCAAAAATAGTCTTCTCTTGACCTGCAAATTGGCATTCCTCAACACCACTCAAAAGACTGCTTTGGCCGGTTTTACCATTACATGGTTAAGTTGACACAAGATGGGTTAAGCAGCGGGAAATATTCGTGAACTTTTACGGGTGGGCTCGCTGCGGGTCAAAGTTGACAAGACATGTTCACATTTAGTAAATGGATAATGTCTCTGCATGGTTCCTTGACTAAACATTAAGCTCAAAGAAAATCCGCTTCCGGGTTGAACTTAACTATATATGGTAGTATTCCACAACGTCCGGCGCCAAATCGGACCAGCAGTTTAGCCATTGATCCATAACTTGATCCGATCTGGATCGAGGCTTTTTATGTGCATCACATCCGATTTCTAAAAATCCTCTTCCATGCTATGTTCATCTGTTGTGTTAAAGTGTAAGCCAAATCGTATAAGTCGTCTTTGCGGTACATCGCCATGCGCACTACAATTGCAATTTTATATTAAGATGTTGACGTCGCATTTCAAGATTGGCATAAAACCGGGCAGAAATCCGCGTGAAAATGACGTGAGTTTACACTCCCAGTTATGCAATAAACTGGATCCAGACAAGACTGGTCTACGAAGTGGAGGTTACGTAATAAGCTACAAACTACCCTCACCCTGCGTGCATTCGTATTGGGGCGGTATATGTCTAGTACCGACCTAGTACTCAGCGTTATCAGAGGTTCCACTTAAAGTAGTTTAGAAATATCCAACAAAACAGTTTTACATTCTAAATGATTTTTGGTGTTTGGTAATGCTGATTCAAAGTCAATGAACTGTAAATCCACACATCACACTAGTTACCCAGCGAGGTTGTGTGCCAGGTGGGGCACATGTGCGGTTGCTGCCCGTGCTACCGTGTTTAGTCCGTACCAAATTCGCCCCCAGACAGGCAGGATATGTCATCTATGAAAATCTAGTTTTCACAATTTTTCGGACGTGGACCGCGACCCCACTCCTCCCCACCCGCCACCTCCTCTGGCAGAAAAGGCCATCCTGAGCTCAGCACGAGTTGATGAACTTAATACGAGGTCATAGTAAACTAGCAATGATGCAATGCCATGATGACTCGTCAACACACCGATGGCCGACTTAGGGGGGGGGGGGGGGTGGGGGGGGGCTGTTCACGTTTCTGAAATTCTTACCTGGGGCAATCGGAACTGCCATTATGATCGCGAAAAAGCTAGGGTCCAATTTCAAGGGTAATGCCGCTGGTGGTCATTAAGGTCAGAGGTCTGTGGGATTTGGCCACCAGTCTTATACAATACAGCTAAGAAATAACTTAACATGCTTCATGGACAAAATAAAATGGTACTATTGAATATTTTGAACATAATTGGATTGGAAGACATTTCTTCCTAAGGCAGAGAGAAAGGCCTAAGGCAGCAATGTCTTCCAATAAAATTATGTTCAAAATATTCAACAGAACATTTTTACATCGTGTTAAAAATTGTTTTGCTTTGGAAAACATTTAAACTTATTTTTGGACTGTAGTGTATGTGTTGCGCCTATGCGGGTAACTTGAAGTTATGCATGGGCGGCAAAGATTAAGACAAAATGGAATTGTTGTTTAACATTTTGGGGCCTGTGAATATGTGTAGGCCCTGCGCAAATGCACGTGTTGCCCGTGTTGCCCTGTTATGAGGTCGGCCCTGAACACATAGAATCAGCAAACACACCCATGCTATTGCGCGTATTTACTACAGTTAGTACGGGTATCTACTGACAGAATACGATCTATCATCCGAGCCATATATACTACTTTAAAATAATAACGTGCTCGATAACACTAAAAGAAATTATTAAAAATGTAGGATTTTTTTTTATTATCGGACTCGATATTTACACATATTGTACACAAATTATGGCACAAGACACTTTACTGTACAGATTATATATTACAATGCTAATAATAGTGTTTATTCAACAATCAAGAGTGGGCAAATGGATGGGTTGATGGACAGAAGGTGTGCGAGAGAGAGAGAAAGAGAGAGCGAGAGAGAGAGAGAGAGAGAGAGAGAGAGAGAGAGAGAGAGAGAGCAGATAGTGCTATGTGATGGAGCGATAGAGAGAGAGAGAGAGAGAGAGAGAGAGAGAGAGAGAAAGAGAGAGAGAGAGAGAGAGAGAGAGAGAGAGGGAGGTCTGGAGCGGTGATTCGAAATGAGAGAATTCGAAATAGAAAGAGGAAGCATGGTGTGAGAGAGAATGAGAGAGAGATAGAGAGATTGAGAAAGAGATGGAAGAGTGAGAGAGGTGGAAGAGAGAGAAAGAGAGAGAGAGAGAGAGGGATGGGGGGGGGGAGGGGGAGAGAGAGAGAGAAAACCGGGAGTGGGGGTAGAGGGAGGTTAATAGACATTCATCTAAAATGGCTTTAGATGTAATCTTCATAATGAGGACACTATACGAGGCCTTAGCAGTTGGCATTCATCCAGTATTATAACAAATGTAATAATTGTTTGTACAAGTATTCGTGGCATTGCTGTATAATAGCGTTGACAAGAAATCGAACCCAAAACTCGCGACAGCGCCTAGCATCACAGCCCACAGAATGCCTCACCCATCAGCTACCACATAATGGCCACTGTATGTCAGAAACCCACACTCGTTATCCCCTCTTGTGTCAACAGCGCCTCGGAGCGCGAAAAATACTACTTATATCAACTAAGCATCTTAAAGGTTAACACTTTTCAAGAAATTTTAATATTAGAAGACAATTTTTTTTTTGTAAATTTACCCCTGAAATGTTTGGCCGTCTTCGACCTTAAAGGGGTAATGGTAAAGAAAATTCAGGTTTTAGCTTACCCAGTATTCATTTTCAGGTCAAGAGAAGAGTATTTTTGAAAATGTACAACTGGAATGACCGGCTCGGGTACCGAGCCAGTCATTCCAGTGGTTAATTTCCAAAAAATACTCTTCTCTTCTAATAGACATGCCACACGACCACTGCAGAGTTGTTTTGGTCATTAAAAGGTTAAGTTGATACAAGAGGGATAATGCCTCGCCGGTCAAGCATGGTATTTGCCTCGCGGTCTTGGACTGGTGGAAGCGTGTACCATTGTGCCTGAGCTATAATGTTAGGCTCTGTCGCAAGATGTGGATACGATTCCCGTCAATATAATAATCGTCCTATTTACTATGTTGTTGTAGCTCTCTATGGATCCTTGGTCTCATCTTACACTAGCTAGCACACAGCTTGTAGCTGTTTCATCTCCGCAGGATTTATAAAAACCTATTGAATGGGAAAATAATCTAATATTAGAGTAAGCATGTCCAACTGTTCCTATGTTTATAAACAATAAACCTATTTATATATCTTCAAATATCTCAAAGTAATTCAACATTGATTTAATATCTGTAAGTCTATTGTTATTCCTTAAAACATCTATAGGTATCCATCCGCGCAATAGAGGGATAATTTCTAGCTATGCCCCGCCCATTTCTAGCTATGCCCCTCCCATGTCTAGCCTAGCTCCACTCATAGCTTGCGGCGGTTCGGATTTATTTATATACGTTGAGCCCTTACTTCCCAGAATACAAATTACAAGGTAACTACACAGGTAGTCTGTTGAATATTTTGAAACGAATGTGGCTGGGTGTAGAGCGCCAAGTCAAATTAGTTTCAAAATATTCGACATAATGTTTATTAAATAGTAACTCCATCAAGGACATACAATTCGTACACCTGGGGGGGGGGGGTGCTCTTCCAGCTTCGCGACGGAGTATTCTGTCAAATATGATTGCGACGCCAGCCTACATGTGACATAATTGATTGTTATGTCATATACTTTGACGACAGATCGGGTTAATCAATTTAGAAACTGGGTTGGTGAAACGTATTTTATAAATTTATACGCGCAAATGTAATGTCTGTTACTTTTCTCCAATTTTAGCCGTTATATAATTGTAGCGTTTCTCGACTATATGGCTGACGGATTACCCAACACGATATGGTGACAATCTTATTGAACCTAGTACAAGTTTGGAATTTCCTATGCTTGGAAATGGACAAATCTCTTTTTTTTTTTACATTGTAGCTGAATTAAGGTAGCATTAGGCCAGGCAGTATTACAGAAGCGCTCCTAACCAATGGTGCGCGTAGTAATACGTTGTTTAGGACATCCGGCAATACTGAATGGAACTACAACATGATGTGTATATAGTTGCCGATAATATGGCGCATAGTAGTTTAACCCTTTAACACTCAAATCAGCCAAAAACTGCTTCTGCAGTGGTCTTGAGAAATGTCCACTTGCAGACCAAGAGAAGACTATTTTTGAAAATGTACCACTGAAATGACTGGCTCGGTTATCGAGCCAGTCATCTCAGTGGTACATTTTCAAAAATAGTCTTCTCTTGGTCTGCAAATAGACATTTGCTGAGAAAATTGAAATTTTCCTTAACAAATTCGAAGGTTAAAGGGATAGTCAATATTACATACTGGAACATAGGCTTTCTTACGTGATAAATCCCGGTCCATTGTAGCTTACCTATCTATGGAGTAGATCCTCCAGACCAGCAACAAGGGCGATAATTACAAATCCCACAATCATCCCGATATTCTGCACCACAAGGTAAGATGTAAACCGGGCAGAGTTAACGTCCTTTGTTAGCAACGGTAACTATAATAACGCAAAGATAACGAGTGTTTTAGTGTGCAGGAACAATACCGGAATACAGCGGATTATTTTGATAATGATTTATCTTTCTTTATAGGTAACAGCATATTATAATGGCAGGTAAATGGAACCTTCACACCAGAATGCTTGAAAATAAAAATTTTTAAATTGTATATTTTAGAAGCTTAAATTGTGTGTCTACATGTAATGAATCGAAATAAGTCTTAACGCATGGTAATTTCATCCCATATAAATTAATATACTTTTTTTAGTTCTGAATTTGTATTAGGGACTCGTGTCTCTAATTTAATTTCGCGACTTAGAAAATTATTTTCATTTAGGCCTATATGAAATGAAATCACCATATGCTAAGACTTATTTCGATTCATTACATCCAGGCACATAATTTAAGCTTCTAAAAATATACAATTTTAACAACATTATTTTCAAGCATTAGTGTGCGAATATATGCACCTTTAAGATACCATGTGACATTAGTAGTACAAACAGTATACATAGCAGCTTAATAGACTGCCATGCCTTCCGTCCGTCCGTCAGTCAGTCAGCCAGCCAGCCAGCCAGCCAGCCAGCCAGCCAGCCAGTCAGCCAGTCAGCCCGTCGCAAAACCTTATTCAGGGCTACATCTAACAAAATACTGATTCGATTTGTCTTGCATGAAGTTGAAGGAACTTGCCATGCCAGAGGATTCCAAACATTGCCGTGATCCGGATAAAAGACCCCGGATCCGAATCAGATCAAGTTATGGACATTTGGGAAGCTACTGAGCCGGTGTGGCTCAAATTCAGGAAAGGGTGGGAGCGTACTATACGATTTTACTATTTTGGGTGTGATAAAAAGAAAATCTTGACAATGCGGAAAAAATTCATGAAATCCGGAAAAATATCCTTGCGGGTTTAGGATTCTTTTCGGATTTCATGATTTTTTTCAGGATTTTCCATATTTTTTTTATCGGGATTCTACCAACATTGTACTAATCATATAAAACGCTTTATGTACTGAATATTACTTGTCTATCGGATGTTGGTTTGTAGACGTATCCTCTTGCCCTCACAAAAGGTCATTCATCATTCTCTCTGTCTGTCTGTCCATTCGTACTTCCATAAGGCCTACCAATTGTGTACCAAGTGTAAGGATCATTTTCTTATGGTAATAGAGAGATCCAGTTCTAGCTATGCCCCGCCCATTTCTAATTAATCTCCGCCCACGCTTTCCGCGTTTTGGGGTTTTGGGATCGATTTATATGCATCGAACCACGAATTCTCAGAATCCTATTTCAAAGTAATTGTACATTCAAGCCGTTGAGTATTTTGAAACTAATTAGACTTGGGGATGTTACTACCTACGGACGCAAAAGCGCCCAGTAAAATTAGATTCAAAATATTCAACAGAATGTTTATTAAATAGTAAATTAATCCACGACATACAATTCGTACACTTGAAGGACTATTCCAGCTTCCTGGCGGAGTATTCTCTGTCAGCCTAGATGTGGCGTAATTGATTACAACGTTATATATACGTGAGGGATAGATCGGATTCATCTCCTTCAGTCAGCATGCGCTCTGCTCAAGCGAGCTAACGCATATTCTTGTGTCATTCAGCCGCATGTAATGAGAGGTGTGAGATGATGGGAAGGTGCAGACTACAGATGTCATTCCATAACACATCATAAAGTCTTACAAATCACATTCAGGCTTCATAAAACGTATCGCCTAAGAAGAATTTCGCAATTCTATATAATTACCTTAGAAAGGTATGCTTGTCTGACTTATATGGGAATGTGGTGTCCATAAAGGGGGTGATGTGTCAAAACAGAACTTAGAGAGGACTACCTAGTGATCCCGGTAGTAGTTCTTATAGGGATGCTAATCTCATCTCAAATGTTGTATTGCCCTGATAGATTATGGTTTATGGATTCTATATCATTCATATCCTGTCACATTCCCTTATCTATATCACAATTATCTATCTGCTGTGTAACATCGTGTAAATGTTGAACAGGGATCGCCACCATTTTGTCTCCTCAAGCTAGAGTGTGTGATGTTATGTAAGTGCCAATGCATCACATTCTTTATTAGGTAAGACTCATCCCGTTGAATATATTGAAACTAATTTTACTGGATACAGCAACGATTTCCAATCAAATTACTTTTAAAATATTCAACAGATTACCTGTATGATTGCTTTGATACCGCATTGCCAAACTATAGCTGCCACTTCTACGACTGAGCATATATACCCAGACGCACATGCTAATTTTTTCTGTTCGGTTGAAAAATAAATCATGACAGCCATCATAGGCCGTAGAAATATATCAACATTTAACTACTAAATCCTGATTATCTTTCGTTGTCAGCATGATATAAAGGTAAGATTCAGTGATGGATTCTTGGTGCCAAATTCTATCACCTGAATGGCTATAGTATAACATAAGTTGAGATTTCCTTGAACACACCCCGATGTAATACTGTAGATCTGTTCCTTCTGGAAGTTTAACTCAGTCACTGTTTCGTGCTAGAGTAAGCATCCAATGATAAATAGCATTATAATTGCTCACCACAGGGGATCATGAAATCAAACCACTAACGGAATTCTTTCTGTTCTTGCCTTTGTCATCAGTTGCCTTCCGTAATATTTGTATTGTGTTGAGAGAGGGAGTAAATGTCTCAGACCGAACAACTTAAATACTATGGCACGATCTAGCTCTAGTTCACACCCACATGTTATATAGTATTTGGCAACAGTTATTCGCTTTAAAGTACATGGCCGATGTACGTGCCTTTAAAGCTAATCTTTTTCAAGCATTGTGATCGACAAACGCACTTGGAATTGGAATTTGAAAACAAATAAACAGTTTCATTCCTCTAGTAATCGTGGTCATAGGCGACGCCACACGGGGGAGGGGGGGGGGAGGTTGCACGAGGGGGCACGCCCCTGCCCCTAACTCAGCTACCTCACATATAATATTTTATGTATAAATTATCCAAATACAACGTGAAATAAGATTTGTGCAGTTTTCAATAAAAGAAATAGACAAATTGCATCTCAGATGTCTTCTCGGAGCATCTAATTTTAAAGATTTTTCGAGGGATGAACGCCGAATTAACCGTTCTACGGCAGCAACAGAGCCCAGTCAAATTAGTTTCAAAATCTTAAACATGTTTATTAAATAGAAAATCCATCAACCTACGGACTATTCAAGCTTCATGGCGAAGTATTTATGGCAATTATGATTGTGACGTCAGACTGCATGTTACGTAATTGACTATGATGTCATATACTTGATCGAGAGATTCATCCATTGCTTCCACATGTTTTATATTAGGTCGATTCACATACCCCCAGCTTTTACAGCATACGTACGTAACATAGCTGATCCGCTGTCTCGCGCTTATAATACTGATGACGCATTTCAGTGCGTATTAGCCACAGATTTGAATACTATAGATCGCGCATGCGCATACCTTGTACTATATAACTAGCTTTCTAAACTGACGATTACGCAAGTTCAGCTGAATGCAACTGCACATGATCGGATATTTAGACTGCATTGAACAGGGCTGCATTCAGGAGCATGAAAAAGTTACCTGTTATAGTGTTCAATAGCGTGCCCTGTATTCACTATATACGCCAGTTTAGTAATGCAGACGACACATTACCGCACACTGGCCCACGAAGAAGGTGAGCATTCGCCGAACACTCGCCTTCCTGAATTCACGTCAGCTAACCTCTCTATAGCGTCAATAAAAGGTGTGAGTTCCACTTTTTAAAGTAATCATACCACAATGTTACGATATAGAATAAACGTTTGTGCGACTTTAGCAAAACTACGACTTTTTCTAAATTCCTATGAGCAATAAAACAATATGGAATGCGATCTATAGGCTGAAAAAGCGTAAAGTTACCTGTTTTTGTAAATAGCATCACTTTGAGTATAATATTTCCTAACGTTATTAAAATTGGATTCGCTATTTTAATCTGATTTTGTGTTCGAATGACAAAGACAATTATTAACCATAAAACAGATCTGCCTAACGTTGTAATACTCTCTTATAAGCGAGATCGGCCGATAAAATACCACAAGAAATCACTTTGTCGTGTGGCATGCGCCCTCGTGTGATAAGTACTTAACTACGAAAATACGTATTTGAAGGCGCCATGCTTGATCTATAGTATTCATATCTGTTGTATCAGCCCAATTACAGGGTAAAGCCAGCATTTTATTTTATTCCCAATAGGAAGTGTGTATGTTACTAGAATGCCTGCACTGTCATGAAGCAAATCTTGCTAAACATTTATTCTTCTGTAACCAAATATCTGAACGTTTTTCACAGTTCATCTATGTTCAAGACAATACCATCTTTTTCGTGAGCTGATGAGTCCAGGTTAATGCATCCACAAAATAAAGTGGCCCCAAATAGTCCAAATAAACATATTTAAACTATTTTATCCCTCCGAAATCACAGTATCTCAATTTTGCAACCACGCGTGCATCTAGATGCTACTTCCCTCTCCCATCCCTCAAATCCTATCTCGTGGGAGGAGAACCCAGTCACTTTGAGACTCAGCTCGAAGTGAGGGTCCGTGTTTCCACGTAAGATTTGAGACCCAGTCCGACAATATGCCCGTCATATGTCTTTACTTACAGTGAGAGCCAGGGAAACGTAGACAAACATGCCAGCGGAGAGGGCAAATATCCATTGTCTGGCCAGAGGGTCGGCGTCAATAGCGAGTCCTACATACAGACCAAAGAATGCCGCCAAGGAAGAGAAAAACAACACCGCTAGCGCCTGGAAGGGGTTTATCTTCACCTGCACCAACACCCCGAAATGTCCTGAAAAAAACATAAATTTTTTAATAAATATTTTAATGAATAGAAGAGTGTATTAAATGTGATCAGATTATGCGCTTACGTTTGAGGTCCAAGTAATGGTGTAACATTCTATGCCCGGATTGTAGACCGAACAATGGTCATTTATCTACTGTCACAATAAAAAAAAACCTATTTCTGTAAATACACATTAATTTGCCATACATAAATACTGCTATTATATCAGTTAAACGATGTTGCAAGAAATAATTCGCCTTTCCAGAGTATCCGTCTATCATCCGACGTCATATAACGTCATAATCAGCTAAGCGGCGTGTAGGATAACGTCATAATCGTTACATCATAAATGATTCTAGTAATGATTCTTTAAGTCTTAATACTCCAACATGTTGTACGAATTGTATGTCTCTAATATGTAATACCCATGCCGTTGAATATTTTAAAACTAATTTGACTGGACGCTGTTGCTGCCTAAGGCGTTCAGTCAAAATAGTTCCAAAATATTCAATAGCTTACCTGTATAGTTTTCTGGAAATTAATAGTCAGGGAGTTCAGAGATTGACCGATCCTAACACGGGCTACGTGTGGGTGAAGCTTAGCTTGAGATGGGTGGGGCATAGCTAAAACTGGAAAGGTTCAATGCATGTATTAACTATCTGTCCAGCTTGTTAACCATTCGTTCTTAACCCTTCAATGGCTAAATTTGAACAGTGTCTTAATTAACTATTCCGTCTTCCAGTACTATACAGAGTACGATACTGATAGAATTTCATTTTAATCAGTACCAGCTGGCTTGGATTGGTGCCAATTATGATATATCATCAAGATCCCACAAAGTAACCATACGCTCATCTACATGAAATCATACCGAGAACGAACACGTAAAGCACTAAGTATTTTCTAGTACTGGTTATATACTGCCATACATTTAGGATATATACTGTAAAAATCACTCCTCGAAGATATTTTAATGTAAACTGATGTCTAACTGGAGCACATGTTAAGGGTATCAACATATTTGCTTATTGAATATCAATTTGAAGGCCAAGAGAAGTCTGTGTTTGAAAATTTACCACTGTAATGACTGGCTCGGTTATCGAGCCAGTCATTGCAGTGGTGAATTTTCAAAAATCGTCTTCTCATGGCCTGCAAATGAACCTTCTTCAAGACATCTGCAGAGACTTGTTTTAGCCGGCTTCGCCATGAGAGGGTTAATCGGCATATGTTGATAGTCACGTCGCCATAATCAGGCGACAAACTGTGAAATTCGTAGTAAGGTTATTTAAATCCATTGATTGCATTGCTGTCTCAACTTTTTCTGCCGACAAGACTCAAACAAATACCACATATGTTTGACAGAGCAGGGCAATAGTATGGGGTGTGGTGGTGTGTGGGGGAGTCTAATTACCTGGTAAACACATTATCCTTTGAATGGCCAGTATTTATCAAGGGAATTAAAAGATGTCTCATTATATGCCCATTTGCAGACCAAGAGAAGACAATTGTAGAAATTTACCCCTGGATTGACTGAGCCAGTGATTCTAGAGGTCAAATTTCAAAAATAGTCTTCTCTTGACTTGCAAATGAATGTTCCATTTCAATACCACTGCAATGAGCGGTTTTGGAAAGGTCTGACGATAAAAGGGTTAAATACGAATGACGTCATCATAGATAACATAATATATGTCTGATGAGAACATGTGACCTTACCTAGAGAGCGGAGAAGGACGTGTACAATGGCGGCGAGGGATGTAATGGCGCCCATCCTGACCGTATGCGTGAATGCAGCACCTATTGACAGGCCAGTAGCGAAGTGTATAATAACCTCTGTCAGGATAATGAGCATACCCACGGATGGAAAACCTGCAAGGGGAGGAAGAAACGAGAATATAAAAATACAGGACGACGACGACGACGACGACGACGACGACGACGACGACGACGACGACGACGACGACTGTAACAACATAGACGAAAACCTTGCACAAGGAGAGGAAGAAACAAGAATATAAAAACATAACCTACACGACGACGACGACGGCGACGACGGGGACGACGACGACGACCTTAATAAGAAGGACGAGAACCTCGCACAATACCATGTTATCTAGCTTTAGCATGTTTTATTGCATTGTTAACCCTTTAAAACTCATATCAGCCAAAAACGGCTTCTGCAGTGGTCTTGAGAAGTTACCATTTGCAGACCAAGAGAAGACCATTTTTGAAAATGTATCACTGGAATGACTGGCTCGCGAGCCAGTCATTCCCGTGTTAAATTTTCAAAAATAGTCTTCTCTCGGACTGTAAATGGATATTTTCTATGAGAAAATTTAAATTTTATTGAACAAGTTCAAGTGTTAAAGTGTTAATTGAATGACGCGCGGTTTTTATGCGAGAAGCCTGTACATCAGCATTAAATGTGTGGTTACAAAATTGAGGTGAACTCTTAGTACAGGTCAGTGATCGAGAGGAAGTACATTTCAACGGTACACTGGGGTCAGGGGAACCTGTAACTTGTCTTTCGACAATTAATTTTTGAATGTTTGAATGAATATACATATGATATCTCCAGTAAGTTGATCAAAATGAGCATGCCAACTCTTGGAAATGTACGTCGCGCGCGCACGCGTGCGTGCGTGCGTGCGTGCGTGCGTGCGTGCGTGCGTGCGTGCGTGCGTGCGTGCGCGAGTGCGTGCGTGTGTGTGCGTGCATGCGTGCGTGCGTGCGATGGGCGGGAGTGTTGGCGTATATATCACCAAGCACCTGTGATAGCCCGCTCAGTGAGCTTGCCCTTGATTTCCTTAGCGCTCATGCCTTTCAACCCGACAGGTTTACTGGCAGGTGTCTCTTTCTTCTCTTTCGGTAAATCAACAGTTTGACTATCATCTGTTTCTATATACCCAGCATTGCGGTCCTGGCGGTAATAAAAGACATAGTTAATACCTATAGCAATTACTAAGAAAGCGATACAACAAGTTTTCTTTGTTGGTGAAAATCTGCGATACATGGTATCAAAATATTTTAATTTTAGAAGACTATTTTGTAAATTTACGACTGAATTTGTTTTCGCCAGCTTGACCATTAAAGGGGTAATGGTAAAGAAAATTTAAGTTTTTACTTAGCCAGTGTCTATCTGCAGGTCGAGAGAAGAGTATTTTTGAAAATTTACCACTAGAATGACTGGCTCGGTAACCGAGCCAGTCATTCTAGTGGTAAATATTCAAAAAATACTATTCTCTAGGCCTGTTTTTTGGTCAGTTTGACCATTAAAGGGTCACGTTGACACCAGAGGGTTAGGGTACCACACATACTATAAATGAATTCAATAACGTCGAATAAAATGTTCAGAATCACCAACAGTATATTCATAGACTAGCTGACGTGGTGTACACATACATAGATAGACTATGCTTTTCGTACTTTGAAGCTGTCCACATCATCAGGCTTCGCTTTACGGCAGAGCGCGCAGATTTACAGTTACGTAGACCTGCTTCTGGAAACGTGTTCTAATTGTAATATTAACAATTTCACGGGGATGAGGGAGGATAAGGTTTTAGAGCCGAAATTTCATCCGACGGAGGACACATTTTCGCATCCGTCGGAATATCACAGCATTGACAGCAGATGTACAGCATCTCTCAAATTAATAATATTAACAACTATTGGGAAGTTGGAAAAAGCTAGATATTGAGTATTTTATCACTTTCTCCTTGCTATAGATGGAATGTGGATGCTGCAAGACTCGGACTGATGCGAAAAAGGATGTGGTCCTCCGGCGATTTCGGCTGTAAAGCCATACCACCCCACCCCCACCCCACCCCACCCACACCCACCCCACCCCACCCCCATGTGCATTAGAGTATTACAACTTTAAGGCAAACATCCAGATAAGCTGCTGACTGTTTTGAAAAAAACCCTCGACAGGAACCTGTAGGCAGCAACGGCTCCCTGCCAAATTAATTTCAAAAGAGTCAACATACCATTTCATACATTGTAAACGATTTATCGTAATTGGTATTATGGGTATTATATTTTTAAAGAAGCTGATTATAATCAGTGCTCGTTTTAGAATGCAACCAACAACTGACGGAGTAGATGTACTATGACACGGGAATGTCGTGTTAATCCCTTAAACAAACACACGTGTCATGCG
>CM067364.1:40924663-40989396 GCA_034401795.1 Chaetoderma sp. LZ-2023a | reverse complement strand
CTATGAGCAATAAAACAATATGGAATGCGATCTATAGGCTGAAAAAGCGTAAAGTTACCTGTTTTTGTAAATAGCATCACTTTGAGTATAATATTTCCTAACGTTATTAAAATTGGATTCGCTATTTTAATCTGATTTTGTGTTCGAATGACAAAGACAATTATTAACCATAAAACAGATCTGCCTAACGTTGTAATACTCTCTTATAAGCGAGATCGGCCGATAAAATACCACAAGAAATCACTTTGTCGTGTGGCATGCGCCCTCGTGTGATAAGTACTTAACTACGAAAATACGTATTTGAAGGCGCCATGCTTGATCTATAGTATTCATATCTGTTGTATCAGCCCAATTACAGGGTAAAGCCAGCATTTTATTTTATTCCCAATAGGAAGTGTGTATGTTACTAGAATGCCTGCACTGTCATGAAGCAAATCTTGCTAAACATTTATTCTTCTGTAACCAAATATCTGAACGTTTTTCACAGTTCATCTATGTTCAAGACAATACCATCTTTTTCGTGAGCTGATGAGTCCAGGTTAATGCATCCACAAAATAAAGTGGCCCCAAATAGTCCAAATAAACATATTTAAACTATTTTATCCCTCCGAAATCACAGTATCTCAATTTTGCAACCACGCGTGCATCTAGATGCTACTTCCCTCTCCCATCCCTCAAATCCTATCTCGTGGGAGGAGAACCCAGTCACTTTGAGACTCAGCTCGAAGTGAGGGTCCGTGTTTCCACGTAAGATTTGAGACCCAGTCCGACAATATGCCCGTCATATGTCTTTACTTACAGTGAGAGCCAGGGAAACGTAGACAAACATGCCAGCGGAGAGGGCAAATATCCATTGTCTGGCCAGAGGGTCGGCGTCAATAGCGAGTCCTACATACAGACCAAAGAATGCCGCCAAGGAAGAGAAAAACAACACCGCTAGCGCCTGGAAGGGGTTTATCTTCACCTGCACCAACACCCCGAAATGTCCTGAAAAAACATAAATTTTTTAATAAATATTTTAATGAATAGAAGAGTGTATTAAATGTGATCAGATTATGCGCTTACGTTTGAGGTCCAAGTAATGGTGTAACATTCTATGCCCGGATTGTAGACCGAACAATGGTCATTTATCTACTGTCACAATAAAAAAAAACCTATTTCTGTAAATACACATTAATTTGCCATACATAAATACTGCTATTATATCAGTTAAACGATGTTGCAAGAAATAATTCGCCTTTCCAGAGTATCCGTCTATCATCCGACGTCATATAACGTCATAATCAGCTAAGCGGCGTGTAGGATAACGTCATAATCGTTACATCATAAATGATTCTAGTAATGATTCTTTAAGTCTTAATACTCCAACATGTTGTACGAATTGTATGTCTCTAATATGTAATACCCATGCCGTTGAATATTTTAAAACTAATTTGACTGGACGCTGTTGCTGCCTAAGGCGTTCAGTCAAAATAGTTCCAAAATATTCAATAGCTTACCTGTATAGTTTTCTGGAAATTAATAGTCAGGGAGTTCAGAGATTGACCGATCCTAACACGGGCTACGTGTGGGTGAAGCTTAGCTTGAGATGGGTGGGGCATAGCTAAAACTGGAAAGGTTCAATGCATGTATTAACTATCTGTCCAGCTTGTTAACCATTCGTTCTTAACCCTTCAATGGCTAAATTTGAACAGTGTCTTAATTAACTATTCCGTCTTCCAGTACTATACAGAGTACGATACTGATAGAATTTCATTTTAATCAGTACCAGCTGGCTTGGATTGGTGCCAATTATGATATATCATCAAGATCCCACAAAGTAACCATACGCTCATCTACATGAAATCATACCGAGAACGAACACGTAAAGCACTAAGTATTTTCTAGTACTGGTTATATACTGCCATACATTTAGGATATATACTGTAAAAATCACTCCTCGAAGATATTTTAATGTAAACTGATGTCTAACTGGAGCACATGTTAAGGGTATCAACATATTTGCTTATTGAATATCAATTTGAAGGCCAAGAGAAGTCTGTGTTTGAAAATTTACCACTGTAATGACTGGCTCGGTTATCGAGCCAGTCATTGCAGTGGTGAATTTTCAAAAATCGTCTTCTCATGGCCTGCAAATGAACCTTCTTCAAGACATCTGCAGAGACTTGTTTTAGCCGGCTTCGCCATGAGAGGGTTAATCGGCATATGTTGATAGTCACGTCGCCATAATCAGGCGACAAACTGTGAAATTCGTAGTAAGGTTATTTAAATCCATTGATTGCATTGCTGTCTCAACTTTTTCTGCCGACAAGACTCAAACAAATACCACATATGTTTGACAGAGCAGGGCAATAGTATGGGGTGTGGTGGTGTGTGGGGGAGTCTAATTACCTGGTAAACACATTATCCTTTGAATGGCCAGTATTTATCAAGGGAATTAAAAGATGTCTCATTATATGCCCATTTGCAGACCAAGAGAAGACAATTGTAGAAATTTACCCCTGGATTGACTGAGCCAGTGATTCTAGAGGTCAAATTTCAAAAATAGTCTTCTCTTGACTTGCAAATGAATGTTCCATTTCAATACCACTGCAATGAGCGGTTTTGGAAAGGTCTGACGATAAAAGGGTTAAATACGAATGACGTCATCATAGATAACATAATATATGTCTGATGAGAACATGTGACCTTACCTAGAGAGCGGAGAAGGACGTGTACAATGGCGGCGAGGGATGTAATGGCGCCCATCCTGACCGTATGCGTGAATGCAGCACCTATTGACAGGCCAGTAGCGAAGTGTATAATAACCTCTGTCAGGATAATGAGCATACCCACGGATGGAAAACCTGCAAGGGGAGGAAGAAACGAGAATATAAAAATACAGGACGACGACGACGACGACGACGACGACGACGACGACGACGACGACGACGACGACGACTGTAACAACATAGACGAAAACCTTGCACAAGGAGAGGAAGAAACAAGAATATAAAAACATAACCTACACGACGACGACGACGGCGACGACGGGGACGACGACGACGACCTTAATAAGAAGGACGAGAACCTCGCACAATACCATGTTATCTAGCTTTAGCATGTTTTATTGCATTGTTAACCCTTTAAAACTCATATCAGCCAAAAACGGCTTCTGCAGTGGTCTTGAGAAGTTACCATTTGCAGACCAAGAGAAGACCATTTTTGAAAATGTATCACTGGAATGACTGGCTCGCGAGCCAGTCATTCCCGTGTTAAATTTTCAAAAATAGTCTTCTCTCGGACTGTAAATGGATATTTTCTATGAGAAAATTTAAATTTTATTGAACAAGTTCAAGTGTTAAAGTGTTAATTGAATGACGCGCGGTTTTTATGCGAGAAGCCTGTACATCAGCATTAAATGTGTGGTTACAAAATTGAGGTGAACTCTTAGTACAGGTCAGTGATCGAGAGGAAGTACATTTCAACGGTACACTGGGGTCAGGGGAACCTGTAACTTGTCTTTCGACAATTAATTTTTGAATGTTTGAATGAATATACATATGATATCTCCAGTAAGTTGATCAAAATGAGCATGCCAACTCTTGGAAATGTACGTCGCGCGCGCACGCGTGCGTGCGTGCGTGCGTGCGTGCGTGCGTGCGTGCGTGCGTGCGTGCGTGCGTGCGCGAGTGCGTGCGTGTGTGTGCGTGCATGCGTGCGTGCGTGCGATGGGCGGGAGTGTTGGCGTATATATCACCAAGCACCTGTGATAGCCCGCTCAGTGAGCTTGCCCTTGATTTCCTTAGCGCTCATGCCTTTCAACCCGACAGGTTTACTGGCAGGTGTCTCTTTCTTCTCTTTCGGTAAATCAACAGTTTGACTATCATCTGTTTCTATATACCCAGCATTGCGGTCCTGGCGGTAATAAAAGACATAGTTAATACCTATAGCAATTACTAAGAAAGCGATACAACAAGTTTTCTTTGTTGGTGAAAATCTGCGATACATGGTATCAAAATATTTTAATTTTAGAAGACTATTTTGTAAATTTACGACTGAATTTGTTTTCGCCAGCTTGACCATTAAAGGGGTAATGGTAAAGAAAATTTAAGTTTTTACTTAGCCAGTGTCTATCTGCAGGTCGAGAGAAGAGTATTTTTGAAAATTTACCACTAGAATGACTGGCTCGGTAACCGAGCCAGTCATTCTAGTGGTAAATATTCAAAAAATACTATTCTCTAGGCCTGTTTTTTGGTCAGTTTGACCATTAAAGGGTCACGTTGACACCAGAGGGTTAGGGTACCACACATACTATAAATGAATTCAATAACGTCGAATAAAATGTTCAGAATCACCAACAGTATATTCATAGACTAGCTGACGTGGTGTACACATACATAGATAGACTATGCTTTTCGTACTTTGAAGCTGTCCACATCATCAGGCTTCGCTTTACGGCAGAGCGCGCAGATTTACAGTTACGTAGACCTGCTTCTGGAAACGTGTTCTAATTGTAATATTAACAATTTCACGGGGATGAGGGAGGATAAGGTTTTAGAGCCGAAATTTCATCCGACGGAGGACACATTTTCGCATCCGTCGGAATATCACAGCATTGACAGCAGATGTACAGCATCTCTCAAATTAATAATATTAACAACTATTGGGAAGTTGGAAAAAGCTAGATATTGAGTATTTTATCACTTTCTCCTTGCTATAGATGGAATGTGGATGCTGCAAGACTCGGACTGATGCGAAAAAGGATGTGGTCCTCCGGCGATTTCGGCTGTAAAGCCATACCACCCCACCCCCACCCCACCCCACCCACACCCACCCCACCCCACCCCCATGTGCATTAGAGTATTACAACTTTAAGGCAAACATCCAGATAAGCTGCTGACTGTTTTGAAAAAAACCCTCGACAGGAACCTGTAGGCAGCAACGGCTCCCTGCCAAATTAATTTCAAAAGAGTCAACATACCATTTCATACATTGTAAACGATTTATCGTAATTGGTATTATGGGTATTATATTTTTAAAGAAGCTGATTATAATCAGTGCTCGTTTTAGAATGCAACCAACAACTGACGGAGTAGATGTACTATGACACGGGAATGTCGTGTTAATCCCTTAAACACTAAATTCCCCGAATCTCTATTTCAAGGTAAATATAACAGGTAACATATTGAGAATTTGGAAACTAATTTGACAGGAAGCCGTTGCTTCCCGGTCAAATTAGTTTCAAAATATTGAGCAAAGTATTTATTAGGCCTATATTAGGCTACAAATGAGTCTTCGAATAAGGCCTATCGGGTTCAGTGTTAAAATTTCATTCTTCCGTACCTTCTTAGGTCGTCTGACGAACACTATAATCGTCTCTAGTAAGGACAGCACATATACCCCTGAAACAAACAGGAAACAAACTACAGGATAAAACAGATGTGGTAGCTATAATAGGCTTGCCCCTGTGGCGTGTCAAAATTAATTTCAACGAGTTTTCAAATTATTGTTTTTAATTTTATTTTCATTTCCGTGAGTTATCCATTCCTTCAGTTGTTTCGGGCTCCATGGTCGATGGAAACCACTTTGCCATCACCATGGCTAATCAGCAGCCATGTATCATAGTTAGTGAGCATAGGTGTACATACCATGATAAAACAAACCTTGGTGTAGAACTCGTGGTTAATATACGTTGGTGTATAAACAATGGTTAACAAACATTGGTATGGAAACCATGGTTAATAAACGTTGGTATATAAACCATAAAAGCGTTAACAAACACCATAGCTCATGGTTAATAAACAGGAGAGCTCACAGTTAGCACACAATGTTCGAGAACCTATGGTTAACAAACAGTAGAACTCATGGTTAACAAACAGTATAAGTTATGGTTAACAAACAGTAAAATGCATGGTTAACAAGCAGTAGAACTCGTGGTTAATAACCTGTAGAACTCATGGTTTACCAACTTTAGAACTCATTGTTAACAAACAGTAAAACCTATAGTTAACAAACAGTAGAACTCGTGGTTAACAAACAGTAGAACTCATGGTTAACCATCTGTAGAACTCATGGTTAACAAAGAGTAGAGCTCACGGTTAACAAACAATGGTGGAGACCTCATGGTTAACAAACAGTAGAACTCATGGTTAACCATCTGTAGAACGCATGGTTAACAAAGAGTAGAGCTCACGGTTAACAAACAATGGTGGAGACATCATGGTTAGCAAACAGTAGAACCCAAGGTACACAAGCTTTGGTGGAGAATTCATTTTTCATAGACAATAGAACTCATAGTTAATAAACAGTATAGCTCATGGTTAACACACATTAGAACTCATGGTTAACAAACAGTAGAACTCATGGTAAGTCAATGTTGGTGTATGTGGTGTCGAGTTGAAATCATTGGTGAGTGCACCTTCTCGCACCCGTACATGCATGAACGTGACGGGTGCGTGAATGTATGTGTACGTGATTATGCTTCTGTGTGCGCGCGTTCGTCTGCATGTATGCACGTGCCTGGGTGCGTGCGTGTGTGGGTGTCTGCGTACGCGCGTGGGTGTCTACGCGTGAGGCCAGACACGCGTATGACAATGATCTTACCTAACAAGACTATCATTCCAAACCAGAACGGTCGTATTCTGAGTCTGGATCCACCTGGGTAATGCTCGTGTGAATGAAACCCGTATGCCTGAAATAATACCCATGTAGACAAGAATCAGTGTCACGACAACCAAGGACAGGACGAATATCAAGCGTGATACACTCGGGAAGACGGAGAGACGACGTCATAAGACATGAAGATGCGTGAACAATGGCGGATAAAATAGAATGGGGATTTAGAACGGGTCGCCCCAGTCTACGTGCAGTGGCAGGTGAAAGCCATCAGATAATACTAACATAATAATAAGTAATAATATTATATAATATAGATTTGTGGATGTGCATCTGTTGTCGATTGTTGTGAAAGCGAGGTAATGCAAGATGGCCGCCGGTAAATCAAGAAATCGGTCGGTTCTCTTTACAAGGTTTACGTAAGCGTGCGAACTACCTAGTAAAATTGTAATCAGTGGTTGATATAGATTATCAATTAACTAGTCATAGGCCTACATACGTTACGATTTAATTATGTTTTATTATACCCATCTTGATGTAATTATTGTATAGCATATGAATGTATGTATGGGAGACGCGTGCATACAACTTATGTCTTACTGTGCTCCCATTGAACAAAATAAATTCTGTTTAAAACAAGGCTTCGTTAATCGAGTTTCACGTCAATCCCGTGGGGGGGGGGCGTCATTAACTTAGGTATTTCTAAAATAGCATAGAATTCAAGATTGCGGCTGATCAACACCACCAATGCTTGGTTAGGACCATCCTGTCTCTCCGTGACATACTGATGACAAATTGGCCCGGTAAGAAGAGTATGTTTACGGACAAAATTGGCAGACCTGGCTTAATGAACGGACATAAACTCGCGTGATTATTATGATCGTGTTACTGCAAGATAACAAAATGAGAGAGGCGAAGAACAAAAGGTACAAAATCATAAGCTCTCCTACCTTTGGAACCAAAAGCATGAATGCTGCTGAAAGCAGAGTTCCAACAGCCAAACCCAGAATGGCCGCGGTGATTATGTCGTAGCTGGATCTGCTTGTACACGGAAGAAGAATGATGCCAATCAGGGTACATAGGCACATAATGATTACTGCCAATGTACCGTAACCAAAACCTATAAAATGAGAATTGCATTCAACGTTGTTAGTAGCGCAATGGCTGATCAAGAGAGAGTATGCGCGCATGCATGCACGCGTGTGCGCGTGCGTTCGTGCGGTGTGTGCGTGTATGCGCGCGCAAGGGGCAAGGGACGTAAAAGACCTTGGATTCTGCATATTCAAAGAAACCGCACAGTTCCTCGTACGCTTCTTCTATTTAAAATTCTCGTGTCCAAATAACTAGAGCAACATTTTACAGAGATATAAGACACTTGTTAATTTCTCTGCAATTGACACAGCGTGCAATTGTTTGACTCTGGCCTCCTTTCGCGATCATGTGCCCCTTCTCCTATTTAAAAAACGCCCGCAGTGATCTCCGCATTATAGAAAACATCCATATTAAATGTTAATTAATGAATTACGTCTCTTGGGAGTTCCGATGCACATCAGTACATGTACAATATAACAGCTCATATGGAACCTAGAATGTGTCCAAAACAAAATGCAGAAACATTACTACAATAGACCTGTCCAGTGTTTGTTAAGCCCCGCCCACGTCTATCTAAGCTCCACCCACACCTCGCTCGTGTTGGGATCGATAGATCCCTGAATTCCCCTGACTGTCAATTTCGAGAAAATTATACAGATAAGCTGTTATATATTTTGCAGCTAATTTGAGTGTGTGCTGTTGCTGCTGCTGTTGCTGCCTGGCAGCAACGGCGGCCAGTCAAATTAGTTTCAAAATAGTCAACAGAATATTTATTAAAAAGTAAAGACACATCATTCATGGCGTCATAAACACGTCATTTAGTTTGAAGTTATGCTACGCGTCGCGTAGTTGGTTATGCCGTCATATGATGGATGGATAATATGTAAAGGTCTATTGTGAATGCAATGCAAGAAATGCGCTGCTGATATTTGGAACATAATTGGATTAGAAGACATTTCTGCCTTAATATTTCAAAATATTCAACAATCTGCTTTTTTGTTTTTGGAAACGTTTAAAGTTCTTTCTGAGGTGAAATATATATCGCCAAGAGGTGTAAAATGGGAAAACTATCCAGACGCGCACCAATCTCTAGCTAAACAACATGATCAAATGACGCCACTTACGCTGACCGTCTCTAGGTGGCGGTGGTCTGGCCGATCTACAGACGCCGTGCATCTGCTGCTGTAACAATGCCGGACACATATGTGTGAAACTAGCTTTAGAGATCCCGGGTGTGTCGTACTCGTGAAAGATGGATAAGATCTGTCTATTACTGAAACAGCGTTGATTCTGACAGAGAAATATTGAAATCATTAGGCTAATTAAATATTTTAATAAGAACACTCCTATTGGCGCTTAATGAACTGAAAGCGTCGTTATCATTATCTGCAGTTCCATTGCTGCAATGTTCTAACACCATCATGGCATGTATTCATGCATTCCACACCCGTGCTTAACAACATGCCCCCTCCCTCACATTCGTTCCCTTCGTGTCCCACTCCACACATACACATTTATCTTCTACCCCCACCCGACCCCATCCAACACTCTCTCTCTGTGTGTCACTCTCCATTCTACTCCGTCTCACCCGCTGCCTTTCTCTACCCACCACCCCAGCTCTCTCTCTCTCTCTCTCTCTCTCTCTCTCTCTCTCTCTCTCTCTCTCTCTTTCTCGCGCTCTCTCTCTCTCGCTCGCTCGCGCTCTCTCCCCCCTCTCTCTCTCTCTCTCTCTCTCTCTCTCTCTCTTTCTCCCTCCTGCCCCCCCTCTCTTGCCCTTGCTCCCTCTCAATTCTTCCACCCTCCCATCTATGTGCACATTGCCCACACCTTAGAGTATTTCCACGTTGTGCTGGAAACCTTGCGTCGTTTGACAGCCTGTCTGCGGACCCGCTTGTGCTTGGTACTGAGCGGCACTATATCCACGCTCCTCTTAACTATTGACGCAAAGGGCCCAGATTCCACGTAGTCTGAGAGGACACCTTCTGAATAACCACTCATACCGGCAGGAAACAATAGCACATCTTCTGCTTTGACCGGAGGCGGAAGTGGATCTCCCAGACCGAGTGTGTCAGCAATTCTGCGAAAATCTAAAACAGTTACATAATGGAGTAAGCCCATCTGCCAGTTAAGTATATATCGTCATAAAGAATTACGTCACAGATGGGGTAACGGGCTCTAATGAAATGCGTCATGAATGGCATATCTAAGTCAGCCATACACGCTTAATAATGCGTCAAGTTGTACGAATTGTATGTCTTTACTATTTAATAAACATTATGTTGAATATTTTGAAACTAATTTAGCTGGCCTGCAACAGCATCCAGTCAAATTAGTTTCAAAATATTCAACGACTTACCTGTAGAGGTTTTTTTAGATTGAGATTCAGGGAGTTCAGTGTTCGATCGATCCCAATACGGTCAACGCATGGGCGGATCTTAACTAGGAACGGGCGGGGCATAGCTAAAATACATCCATTATGTCACGTGTTAGCTGAAGCCATGATAAAATTTGAAGCAAGTCCATCACGAAAAAGTCGTTAATTAATGTACATTCTAGTGAATACTTTGAAAGTAATTTAACTGAGAGCTTTTGCGGTCATTGAAATTGACATACCGGGAATTCAAATTTCAAAGTTTCAAAACGATTTCAAATCGGCCAAGTGATTTTTCAAAAGAAAGGGTGACTTTTATTTATCCTAGCGTTAGTGAAACAGTTTGAACAGGGTACCTAGTGCTTTTTAGCCAGGACATCTGTCTGTCAGTCCGTCTGTCTGTACGTCGCAATTACAGGTTATTATATCATAATTACATATACAGATTAAAACATCTTAATACGCCGTGCTCCATCTATCACGGGGTCAAAAGAGGCGACTACTGCCGTGTGGCACCGTGGTACGTCATTGCTCAGAAACCTAGGTTCCCCAGTCCATAGGTGCGCTATTCTGTACCAGGTGGCATGAGCTTTGGGCGAAATTCACTGATGGAAAGGCTTAAGCCTCTATGCTAAGCTCCTCTTCCTCGGTTTGGGTAGTTGTGCTGTTACTTGACGAAAGTTTCAATGTTCATGAGCTCTATACGCCACTTTGTATTGTGATGTCAGCCTACATATGACGTAATTGATTATGCCGTTATATGTTTGAGTGACAGATCGGGTTCCTCAAGCGAACTTTCCAGTTTATCCATCCATCATAGGACGTCATAATCAACTACGTGACTTGCTGAATGACGTCGTAATCAATTACAGCAAGAATGATTCGATTCAGTCCGTCTTAAACGTGTAATAGTCCGATGCGGTGTATGAATTGTATGTCTTTGCTATTTAACAAAATGTCGTTGGATATTTTGAAACCAATTTAACTGGCCGCTGTTGCTGCCACAGTTTAACTGTGCCGAAAAGTTTAACTATGGATGGTTGAGACATAGCGAAAACTGGAAAGGTCCATTCTATGGGCGCCGGATCAAGAATGACTTATTCTGGTACGTTAAAATCGCCTAGCGTTAGCAACAACCTCCTGATTCTATGGGCGCCGGATCAAGAATGACTAATTCTGGTACGTTAAAATCTCCCAGCGTTAGCAACAACCTCCCGATTCTCTGGGCGCCGGATCAAGAATGACTAATTCTGGTACGTTAAAATCTCCCAGCGTTAGTAACAACCTCCCGATTCTCAGGGCGGCGGATCAAGAATGACTAATTTCTGTTACGTTAACATTTCCCAGCGTTAACAACAACCTCCCGATTCTCTGGGCGGCAGAACAAGAATGATTAATTCTGGTACGTTAAAATCTCCCAGCGTTAGTAACAACCTCCCGACATCGGTTTGTCTGAGATAGATATATGTTCTTATACAGATAGATAGTAAATAGATATTCGTTATCACCGGCGGGGGACATATTAAAATAATTATTATAACAATGTAACGGTAATGGTCATTACGGAGCGACCCGATCTGTCACTCTGGCGGGTGGGGTGGGGGAGGGGTGCATAATCAATTGCGTCATTAGTTAGTTCACGTCACAATACAATGACGTAGCCCACTTTCGAAATTCGAAAATTGCGACCGGGTCGTTTACGAATTGTATATCTGTAGCGTATTTACAATTTAATAAACATTATGTTGAATATCTCGAATCTTGTCCACTTCCAGTCAAATTCAAAAGAATCAGCATCTTAGGCCTACCCGTATAGATAACATTGGAATTTAAAGCCTGGTAATTCAGCGTTTAAAGTATATAAATGCATTCCATCGCGCAAACCAAGTTGGCGTGGCATAGCTTCCACTTATATACGGGGATAATACCAGAGGCAACAGGTGATACATTTTAAGACTAATCTGTCTTTTTCGACAAGCTCCCGTACATAAATGCGCTTCGTTAAGTCCAATAGGACCTGCTAAATAGTGTTGAACTTAAGGCAACAAGTGGTGGTGGTGATGATGGTGTTGGAGTTGGTAGTAGCGGTGGTGGTGGTGGTGGCGGCGGTAGTTGTTATGGGGGTGATGGTGGTGGTGGTGGCGGGGGCGGTGGTCATACTATTAATAATAATAATAATAATAATAATAATAATAATAATAATAATAATAATAATAATAATAATAATAATAATAATAATAATAATAATAATAATAAATCCATTGATCTGCGGTCTTTCAATTTTAATTCTAAAGGAATTAGGATTGGTCATTTAAATGTACAGCACTTGGTGCCTAAGATTGACCAGTTAAAACTGATTATGGAGAAGTGTGAAAAAGAACTTGAAGTTTTCTGTACGACTGAAACATTTCTCTCATCAACAATCACAAATAACTCCATTGAAATTGAAGGCTATGTTAATGAAAGAAAGGGCAGAAAAGAACGGGACGGTGGTGGAATTGTACTATATATGGCTGATAACTATTCATATGTGAGGGAACTAAATTTTGAAACCGATGATCTGGGAACTTTATGGATTGAAATTAGACCCTTTAAGACCAAGCCTTTTCTATTGGGCTGTGTCTATAGACCCCTGATTCACCCGCTATCTGGATTGATGAATTTGAAGCTATGTTAGAAAAGGTATATTCCGAAAACTCAGATATTATACTTGTAGGAGATATTAATTTCGACCTTATTAAAGCAGATAATCATAAATGGCAGTCTTTAATTGAACTTTTTCATTTAGAGCAACTTATACGTAATCCAGCCAGAGTTACTGAGAAAACATCTAAACTGATTGACCATGTGTATGTCACAGATAAAGACAAAATTCAATCGTCACATGTCGGCTCTTTGGCACTAAGTGACCATTATCCAATATTCGCTGTACGCAAATGTAAACCATTCAAAACTCAAAATTCGCACCAACTTATTAAATACAGGAGCATCAAAAGCTTTAATGAAGCTAAGTTTCTTAGTGACCTGTCTGTATGTGATTGGCGTTCGATAGGTTATTTGGGTAGTCCTGATCAAGCGCTTGATCAATGGTATGCAAAATTCATCAACATTATAAATATACACGCTCCTGTCATTGAACGCAGAGTTAAACGTGTATGTCAACCTGGATGGGTGAAAACAATGAAAGGAAGGGATTATCATAAAAACGTAGGAAACTTGTTGAATTTTAGAAGCAGGCAAAAATAATCCGGCTAATATATGGAAAATTCGAAAAGACATAAATCCCAAGGCAAACAAATTACCTTCAATAATCTATGATGATAATGGAAATGAAATTCAAAACCCACAAATGCAATCTGAACATTTTAATATATATTTCAGTACAATCGCGTCAAAACTGACACACTCATATATACTCGCACTCAAATTTATAACCAAGTAGGCCCCCCCCATAACTTATTAGTGGAGTCGCAATCAGGCTTCAGACCTAACCATTCATGTGAAACTGCTTTGTTAAATCTAGTAGAAAGATGGCGCTTTTCGATAGATAATGGCGACCTTATTGGTGCTATTATGATTGACTTTAAAAAGGCCTTTGATCTTGTCAATCATGACATCCTATTACAAAAATTAAGTATTTACAAATTCAGCTATATAATACATAAAAGTGGTTTTCTTCATATTTAAATGGCAGACAACAATACGTTTCAGTGATTTCACCTTTTTACTTGTGTTCTAATATTGCATATTTTGTATATTTCTAAATAGCTATATATGTGTGTATTTGTGAACGGATGTGTACGACCTTGCGCGTATGTATGCGTGAACGGTGATTCGAACATCGACATTCGACGAGGTAATTATTCTGCAATACTGTTTTAGTAATATCTATCGAAAATGAACAAATATGTTAATTATCTAATTTAACAGTCATTTTACTTGTGTTATAATATTGTATATTTTGTATATTTGTAAATAGTTATGGATTTATATATATGCGTGCGTGCGTGTGTGTGTGCGTGTGTGTGTGTGTGCGCGCGTGTGCGTGTGCGTGTGCGTGTGCGTGTGCGTGTGCGTGTGCGTGTGCGTGTGCGTGTGCGTGTGCGTGTGCGTGTGCGTGTGCGTGCGTGTGCGTGTGTGTGTGTGTTGTGTGTGTGTGTGAATGACCGTGTACGACCTTGCGCGTATATTTGTATGTATGTATTTATATGTGCGTGTGCGTGCGCGCGCGTGTGTGCGTGTGTATGTGTGAGGGCCTCGGGAAGATCAGTTTACTGACGATGTATACCCTCCTTGAATAAAGATGAATCATTCAAAATGTTTGCAAAAGAAAGAAATTTTTAACACGAATAAAAAAATCTTCCGTTGAATACTTTGAGCATAATTGGATTGGAAGACATTGCTGCCTTAGTCACCAATGTCGTCCAATCCAATTCTGTTCTAAATATTCAAGAGTTTTAATTCAAATTCGTATTTGAAATAGGCCTATTTAAAATTATTTCTGAGCTGTTCGTTATAAGACTAATGTGGCCAAATCCCACAACCCGCTGACCTCAGGAACGCTCAACAGCATTACGGCCAAAACTGGACCCTAGATTTCTCGCAATTCTAACCGCGGTTCCTAGGCCCTTGAATAAGTAAGAAGAGTTTCAGAAACTTCGGACAGCGTCACCACACACCCCCCCCCCCTCCTCCCCTTGAATCTTAAGTTCGGCCCTGCTGAGAAAGCGCATTTATGTGTGAAAGGCAGTCAAAAATCTAATAGAGTTATTCCTAAAATTTATCAGATTTTAACACCTGTTATATCATTATGAACAGAGTACTACGACTACCACGCCTTTGAATCGCATATGAAGACGGCGACTCCGTATATTAACTATGCTAACTGGTGATGTAGACCTTAGACATGCGAACTCTTAATACGGATGTGACGTAATGTCTTCACTTATCCCATCTTGTGTCAACTTAGCCATGTAATAGTAAAACTGGCCAAAACAGTATCTTCATAGGTGTTGAGGAATACCCATTTGCAGGCCAAGAGAGGCCCATTTTTTGAAAATTTTCCACTGGAATGACTGGGTCGGTTACCGAGCCAGTCATTCCAGTGATAAATTTTCAAAAATAGTTTCCTATTGGTCTGCAAATGGATACTGATTACGCACAAATTTGTGAATTTTCTTGACCATATAATGTTCAAACAGCCTTCATTTACAGACCAACTGAAACACTTTCTTGTAAATTCCATTGGAAATCTTTTAAAATTTGCTGTCTCTTGGGCTGCAACTGGATTGCATTCAATAAGCAACACTTTCTTCTTTTTTTGCAAATCTTGGCCATCAATTGGTTAATTAATATGGCTATATAAGTGTTATATTGAGCGCTTTGAGGCGCTGGTGACACAAGACAGGTTAAAGGTGCGTATTCACACTAAAATGCTTGACAATAAAACTGCTAAAATTTTATACATTTAGAGGCTTAGATTGTTTATTTAAATGTACGGAAACGAAACAAATCTTAACATATGATGATTTCATTTCGTATAAATTAAGAAAATGTTTTTATTTGCGAAGTTGGATTAGGGGCTCGTGTCTCTAATTCAACTTCACAATTTAAAAAAGTATATCTATTAACACGCAATGAAAACAACCGGTTATTGTGTAAGACAGTGAAACCAAGATATGGTTTATTCACTGATTTCTCCCACTTACGGTTACTCAGTTGTGCCGTCTAGTTTGGGTGAGAGATATTTCTATGTATTCCTGTAACTTTTTGACTGTGTGAACGGTGTATGGGAGACTACTCGTTAACCGCCTCGGTAGTAAGACGTTGAGAGAGAGAGAGTTACTGTTCTTGAGTTGCGCGTATGAATGTATAGCAATTTGGAACGATGGTTCAGGTGATCTGGTTAAGAGTAGGTGTATGAAATTTGGGAGTGAATTCGGCGTGTAATGTCGTGAGTGCATGTGTTTGGTAAGTCAAGTGCTTGATTGGTTCTGGGGGAAAGGTCTTGGTGTTTTGACCGGGAGGATCTAGGGTTAAACTATTTCGTGTACTTGGGCTTTTTGTTAGAACGGGTACATATAATCTACAATTGCTGAAGACAGGTTGTCTTCTGAACAACTTAAAGTTTTGGGCCACGTCTTGGGCTGAAATTCCGCGGGTTGTTTAATTCCTCATGTGGTGAATGTAATAGATGTATATAAGATTACATGTAAGATATTTAACCCATCTTCTGTCAACCGCGCATTAAAGCACTAAAAATACTATTTATTTCAATTAACCATTTAATTGTCAATACTTTTCAATGAAATTTTGATTTTTGCAGCCAAAATGAGTATTTTCGAAAATTTATAATGAAAATTTATTTTAAAAATTGATTTCGTTTATACAATAATGGACATTCGTCAAAAGTGTAATGGTCAAGAAAATTTATAATTGTGCTTAGCAAGTGTCCAATTGAAGACCAAGAAGAGTATTTTTGAAAATTTACAAATGGAATGACTGGCTCGGTTAGCGAGTCAGTCATTCCAGTGGTAAATTTTCAAAAATACTCTTCCCTTAACATGCAAGTGGACATTTCTAAAGATCACGACAGAGTTAGCTTTTTTACCAACTTGACCAAAGGGTTAAGTTGACACAAGAGGGTGTAATTGCCTCATTACAAATTTATTTAAATGGCCGAGTTTTAGCCACCTTATGAAGTATGCATTTATATCTTTCTCACCCTCTCCTGTAAGTCTAAGTGTTTTGTAAGTGCGAGCAGCAGAAGAACGTTATTGGTTTGATTGGCGTCTATCGAGTCCCTGATTCCAGGTCCCATTCACGCCATTCTAGGCTGGGGTTGTATTCATTCGATCATGGTAACCTCCCCAGTTTTTACACTGGTACCCATTTATACCCATGGGTGTAGAGAGGCAAGGAGGAGTGAAGGAGATTGCCTATGTTTCCAATGATCGTCAGTTGGCCGAACAGAGACGCGATCCTGGGGTCGCCTGTTTCGCAGCTCCGCTCGTTACCGCCTGAGCGACTGCCTCCTGAGCAGCAGAAGGGGGCATAGCAGTCATATAAATAGTATTTTGAGCGCTGCAATGCGCTGTTGACGCAAGACGGGTTTGAAATAATGTATAAAAACATTGGTTTTGTCCATATGATTGTATTTGCTTTTACACAAATACTGCGTTAATTTGAACTACTGTCCCCGTCCATACGCTGCGTGTTACCTGACAACCACGAGATGTATTTATCCGTATACTTTATGATAAGACCGGGTTGGCTCAATGCTGAATCAAGAATTAACCCCCTCTTGTATTTATTAACATGCATTTTAAACGGTTGCCGTAATGATCGCGGTGGTGATCGTGATGGTGGTCGCTGTGATGATCGTGATGGTGGTCGCTGTGATGATCCTGATGGTGGTCGCTGTGATGATCGTGATTGTGGTCGCTGTGATGATCGTGATGATGGTCGCTGTGATGATCATGATGGTGGTCACGGTGATGATCGTGATGGTGGTCACTGTGATGATCGTGATGATGGTCGCTATGATGATCGTGATGGTGGTCGCGGTGATAATCGTGATGATGGTCGCGGTGATGATCATGATGTTGGTCACGGTGATGATCGTGATGGTGGCCACAGTGATGATCGTGATGGTGGTCGCGGTGATGTTCGTGATGATGGCCAATGTGATGATCGTGATGGTGGCCACAATGATGATCGTGATGGTGGTCGTGATGATGATTGTAATGGTAATGGTAATCTCACATATGGATGAATCTTCTGTCAAATAATATTAATGGGAATCTATTCAAATTGATCTATAATTTGTATAGCTAAGCAAAATCCTGTATCAGCGGTGCTGTCTCCGAAATTTTCCGTCGTGATGCAGGTGTGAGGCTGGTTTAAATTACCTTCAGAGTACAATCTCCGCATCTTACCAAGGCCTCTCCGAAATTACCAGATTAGCCGAATCAGCGCTTATAAACGAGGCAGAGCTATATCCAAAACTGTTTATCTTAGATCGAAAAAAGTATTCTCGAAGAAGCCACGCCTCTATTTTTAGATTGCCATGGTCGGTGACGTTAGTTCATTGAACAATGCCGGTTCCCAGTTTCAGTTTTTTCAGTTTTCAGTTTTCTTTATTTCACTCAGGCCGTTATTAAACGGAATATGAGGGTACATAAATCGATAAACATGTGACGGTAGAGATCTGTATACATGAGAGTACTGCAATTATTATTATTATTATTATTATTATTATTATTATTATTATTATTATTATTATTACTATTATTATTATTATTATTATTATTATTATTATTATTATTATTATTATTATTATTATCATCATCGTTATCATTATTATTATTATTATTATTATTATTATTATTATTATTATTATTAATATTAATATTATTATTATTTTTTTTTTTTAGTTACGATGATGATGATGATGATAATGTTGATGCCGCCGCTTAAGGAGTAGCAGTAGCAGTAGCAATAGCAGCAGCAGTAGCACCAGCAATAGCAATAGCAGCAGCAGTAGCTGTAGCAGTAGCAGTTGTTGTTATTGTTTTGGGTGTTTTTTTGTTGTTGTCGTTGATAACAAATTTATTGTTGTTGTTGTTCTTGTTGATGATGATGATGATGATGATGATGATGATGATGTTGTTGTTGTTGTTGTTGTTGTTGTTGTTCTGTTGCTTTTTGTTTTGAAAATCGTAAGTATTTACACATCCTGCTTAGTATCGGTCTATTACATATTGCGAATAGACCTTTGGTTTTTTCAAATGTATTCTCCCTTATATAGTAATGAGGTATATATTGGTGTCTTTCTCTCACATATTTCTTACAGTGGAAGAGAAAATGGATTTCATCTTCTATAACATTGCATATACTACAAAGGCCCTCATTGCGTTCTATTCCGATCCATCTCTTTGTCTCAATAGCGAGTTGGTGATTTAGCGTACGAAAGTGGCAGAATGTTATGGCGTCCCGGTATGGGAGTAATTTTAGGTATTTCTCGGGCTCAAAATTCGATTTAATTTGTTTATAAAACGTCAGTCGCGATGATTCCGCTAATGGTCTAGACCATTTTTCTATATATTGTTGTTCTAAAATGTGTTTGGTTTGTTTTATTAATTGTTTAGTATTTATTTGCTCTGTCTCAAATAAACTTAGTTGACCTGTGCTCTCCAAAATAGATTTGATAGTTTCAACCCATTTAAACTGTTGAGACATTGATCCCTGATGAGACACTGACAATGCTCTTCGAACTTGTGCCAATACGCGCGGGACAACAACAACAAAAACCTATATATAACGGCGTGGTCCCGCGTGTATCACAGCGTCTGCGCCTGTTATTCATAATTGATTTTAACCAAACAGTGGACGCTAACACAGAGATATATCATATCCGCGTCATTTACCTCATCCGTACTTAATTCTCTAATCTGATGCCATAATACGCCGACGCCGCCCACGACCACAGCCCGTGCCACCACCACCACAACAACGGTGGCGGCGACAATGCCGCCGACGACGACGACCACCAGCACCGCCACAACCACCCCACCACCACCACCACCACCACCAACACGACGACGATCACCAAGGCGACGACGACGACCACGACGATCACCACCACCAACACCACCGTCGCCGCCACAACCACAACCACTACCACCACCAACACCACCACCACCACCACCACCACCAACACCAACACCAACACCAACACCAACACCAACACCAACACCACGATGGCGGCCGCGGCCATGACGATGACGACGACGACAACGACAACAATTGTGATATTACTGAGTACGCTGACATACCTTCTTGCGTGATCATGGCTGGATCTTCACTGGACAAGGAATCAAATATATTGTCCACAAAGAAATTCTTATCAGGTAGAAGACGACAGTCATCATCAATCATGTCACCTAAGAACAGGTAAAATTCAAAGTAATCACAAAATATAGATATTATCAAACATGGGCGAGTGAAGAGCTTTGACAAACGGGCACACCGATATAGAATTTGATATTGCTCCTGGTGGCATTGACCTATCGGCAACGCTGATATTGAATTCAATATTGTCCCCGTGTCGTTGATCGGTGGATGCACCGATATTGAATTCGATATTGGTTCGTTACTTTGCTATAGGCAGCAAGAAAACCTCCCAGTCCAATTATATTTAAAAGATTCAGCAAGAATATTCATTGCAGTTAAATAATGGACTTTTCAAGGTTATCCATTAATCATATGACGACAAAATCAACTACATGACATGCCGGGTGATGGCTTAATAAATGAAGTTTTGAATGAAGTAGCTAAGTTCTTCATGAACGCTTAATTGATGACGGAATACGCGTAGTTCTACGAATTGTATGTCTGTTGAATATTTTGAAACTAATTTGACTGAGTCCTATGGACCCGTCTGATCTAAGAGCTGGAGATGGTGCCTTATATAGGCCTGTGAATGGGATTTCATTAAGAGTTACGGTGATCAAACCCCATTGCTAAAAATAATGGAGATAGAACTTTCCAATTTCTTGCATGCGGGTAGTCCATCTAGAGCGATATCGATTGGTATGTATGAAAATCTGGGGGTAATGGCCGCTTCAGACAGTATGACGCCTTATATAGGCAATTGTTGGCGATCTTTTCATTTTTGTCACTAATCTTTTGCTTGCTACAATATTATTCCCGTGAGGGTTTATTCAGTATTTGACCCGACTGTAGCCTCTTCGTGTTACTACAGGTCAGATGTGCCAAAATGTCCGTGGTCCACCGACTAGCGGGAGAGTTACACTGTTTCTATTACCGCCGTGAAAAACTGAATGTGTCGTATTTTCGTATTTTTTTTTCGTATTTTCTTTATTACACTCAGGCCGTGGCAACGGCATATGAGGATTATTTGTACATTGACAATGGCGGTAGAAATACAATATTATTATTATTATTATTATTATTATTATTATCATACCATCTCCGCCGCGCTGCCGACGAGGGCTACGACAGTGGGATCGCTTACATAATAATGATAACAACAATAATCAATTTATTAACTTTTTTGGGCCACTTGCCCCTGCAGTGTTTCAGGCAGTATTAAAGGAGAACTAACTTCATATAATAGGTGTTCAGCTGATCTAACACGTCATTCGTAAACTATACTATAATATTAAGCTTATTATCATGCCGCTAAAGAAAGCTATTCACGCTTGAGTAGTTTAAACGTTGGTACATTTCCAAAGCCTATGGTGGCTGTCATGCCTTACTTTTCAACAAATCAGAAGGAAAAACTAGCGTATCTGCCTTGGTCAATACGCTCAGGCATAGCGGTGTCACATATAATTTGGCAATATGATATGAAAACAATCATACAAGTAAGCTGATGACTATTCTGAGACCAATTTGACCGGAAGCCGTTACTGCCATAGGCAATGACAACTTCCAATCAAATTATCCCCAAAATATTCACCAAAATGATTTGCATAATAAAGAATGTAATGCATTGGCACTTACATGTCACCATACACTATCGCTTGAGTAAACAAAATCACGGTGCTCACTGTTCAATGTTTACACCATGTTACAAAGCAAATGATTGTGATACATGTAAGGGAATGTAACAGGATGTGAATGATATGGAATCCATAAACTATAATCTATCGTACAATCTATCGCATTTGAGATGAGATTAGCATCGCTTTAACAATGATGGCGATGGATACTTGGGTTGATAGATAACTCGGGTGTATGATTGGGTGAGAAGATGGATGAATTCGTCTAGCTGTTTAATTTTTTTGATGCTAACAAGTATTTGGAGAGTTTGATAAGGAGCGGTTTATTGCATATTGCAAACAATCCTTTAGTTTTCTCGGTATTAGGGTTTTCTGTATAGAATCGTGGTATGAATTTCTGCCTTTGTCTATTGAATTTAGAGCATGAGAAAAGAAAATGCATCTCATCTTCTATGCAGTTGCATTCAGAACACAATCTTTCTGATCTCTCAATACCTAGCCATCTTTTGGATTCAATCGCTAGTTTGTGGTTGAGTGTTCGGAAATGACATAAGATAAAGGCTTCTCGGTACGGTAGGATTTTTAAATATTTCTCAAAAACCATATTCTCTTTGATCTGTCTATAGAATGTCAGACGTGACGATTGGTTTATGGTTGCTTTCCACTCAGCGGTATATTGTTGTTCGAGGACTCTTTTTGTTTTGGTGATTACTTGTGCGGTGTTTATTTCCTCCTGGTAGAACAAGTCTGCCTGACCAGTTATTTCTAGAATGAATTTGATGGTTTTAATCCATTTGATTTCAATATTTCGTTCTCTTGAGAATTCTAATGCTAAGTAGTACAGTGTTGATGACAGTTTCCCATACCCAGCGTTTACCAACTGTTTCGAATGTGAATAAGGAACTGTTTTCAAATCAGTTTATAACTGCCTCTAATGAAAATATACTGTAGTTGTGTCGCATTATAGGGACCGCGTAACAGCGGATAACGGATCCTGTCAGAATGAATGAGACTCATTTCTGAGAGAAAAATAATGTGTAATGGCACTAATGTCCCCGCCGTAGCCATGGTTACCATACCATCGATAATGTGCAGCATCAATCGGGCAGCTATTTCTTGCATTTTATTTCCCGGTATGACGTCATCTTCATCATAACCAGCTTCATCGAGAAGTTTCTGTCCGCTAATACACTGAAATACAGATAAATAACAAATAATAATGTGAAAATACCCGCTTGAGCGCGTGCGTGCGTGCATGCCTGAGTGGGTGCGTGCGTGCGTGCGTGCCTGCGTGTGCTCATACCTGCCTGCTTGCCTGCATGCCAGAGTGTGCTTGGGGCGGGTGTTGCTGCCCGGACAAAATCCCACCAGACAAAATCCCATCGGACATAATCCGACCGGACAAAAATCCCACCGGACATAATCCCACCCGGACATAATCCCACCGGACAAAATCCCACCAGGACATAATCCGACCGGACAAAATCCCACCGGACATAATCCCACCCGGACATAATCCCACTGGACAAAATCCCACCGGATATAATCCCACCCGTACATAATCCCACCGGGCAAAATCCTACCCAGACATAATCCTACCGGACCTAATTCCACCGGACAAAATCCCGCGGGACAGCTTATTAACGATCTCGGGGCTATCCCTTGACTTTTTTAATTCAATTCAATTCAAATAAATTTTATTTGCTTATTTAAATATGAGGTGACGGACGTATAATATTTATTCATGACATAATATTGCATACCATGAATACACAGGAGACATTAGACTGTTACATACATCTATTTGTTCTGCTTGAAAAACTGTAATCTTGGGAATAGACAGTTGTGTATATGGTAGGGACAGTCGGGAGGTGGTCTTGTTCGTCGTGTTGGCTAATTAATTAATTAATTTATTATTATTAAATGTGCACATTCAGAATCCAGAAAGCGTGAAAATAAAATCGTTCCAATTGTAACATTTTAGAGGATTAATGTGTGTACGTCAATGTAATGACACGAAATAAATCTTAACATATGATGATTTCATCCCGTACAAATTATTATATAATGTTTTTAATTGCGAGATTCAATTTCGCAACTTAAAAAAATTATATTAATTTATGTGTAACGAAATCGTCATTTGTTAAGATTTATTTCGTTTGGATACATCTATGCCCACAATGTAAGCTTCCAAAAGTGTACAATTTTGCCAATTTAATCTTCAAGCATTCTGCTGTGAATGTGCACCTGCAAAATTATTATTATCATTATTATTATTATTATTATTATTATTATTATTATTATTAAGCCTCGAAATTTGCCGTAGCCAAACGGAGTATTCCCTTGTTGGTTAGGTAACTGGAAACAGTTGCTGTCTAACATATTCCAGTCGAAGGTATTTTCAATTTAATCAATATTTTATACGTTTCGCTAAGGGTGGTCATCTAAGATAGTGATACATAGATAAGGATATGGAAAGGATGAGGGTGGTCGCATTGCGTGAACGTAGTACAACCATGCTAGTAACAACACAAAACCTTGCTGTGCTGAAAAAATTGAACATTGCTCTATTTCACCCAACTTTTTAACCAACTTTTTCAGCAAACAGGTTACGCGCAAAGCTGTTCTGCCGCTACTACTACTACTACTACTACTACTACTACTACTACTACTACTACTACTACTACTACTACTACTATCGTATGATTCAATGGTGGCGATTTTACAAATTGGTATTATGTACGGGTGAGATTTTGTCCGGTGTGATTTTGTCGGTGGGGATTTTGTCCGGTGTGATTTTGTCCGGTGTGATTATGTCCGGGATTCGCGGGTTTCCGTTGGTTCGTTCATCCGTACGTGCGTATGATGGTGCCTCGATATTTTAATTTCAAAATAAATTGATAATATTGTAGGCCTACCTGCTCTTTAAATAGTTCTTGCGGACTGTCATTACCAAAGTCGTCATCATCGTATTCGTCCTCCATGTCATCAATAAGATCTTCTAGCTTGTCCTTCACCTCGTCTGCCTCATAATGAGACATGAGACCCATGAGGAATGATGAGACCGTGGCTGCGTTTGCGACCGGCGTAGACTTAGTCCCAATTCCCGTTCCGTCGTACAGCATCATGCCTAGTTCGTCCTGATAGAAACGGAATGGTCGAGCCACGGCGCTGTACTTGCAAGTCTCATCCAAATCACTAGCAAAATACAGCGCCAGCACAGCAGCTTGTTCCAACTGACCACTGTCCAGGTGAGAGGATCGGACACCAAGCATGCGAAATATGTCACTTCCGGTCAGACACTGTATGGATGGAAGCGGGAAAAATAACATAATAGAGTTATACATTTTTAACTATACCCGCCTATTTCTAGCTAACTTCCACCCCTTTATGCACGGCCCCTTTCAATCAATTTTGACCTGAATTTCCAGAATCTGAATTTCAAAGTAACTATAGAGGTAAACAATTGGGTATATTTTGAAAATAATTTGGCATTGGCAGCAACAGGTCGCAGTCAAATTAATTTCAAAATAATCAACAGAATGTTTATTAAATTGTGAAATGACCGAAGATATAAAATTCGGATGATTATCGTCAGGCATTGTGCCTCTTTAGCGGGGAACATACGTCATTTAACTGTGACGTCAGCTAACATGTGACGTATTTTCATTCGGACGTCAGAAGCCTGTGTTACAGAGCCTCCTTTAAAATATTGCTGTTGATGCGTGATGATAACGTAACAGAGGAATGCACTTCATCAATCAATCATATGACATCATAATCAACTACGTCACATGTTGGCTGACTAATATCAAATATTCAACAGCGTATACCTATATAGTTTTATGAAAATGGAGATTCAGGGAGTGCCGCGATCGATCGATCCTAACACGGAAAAGGTGTGGGTGGAACTTAGCTAGAGATGTCCGTGGCATGGCTAAAACTGGATTGATCCATTGTAATAGAAGAGGATACATGTTTCCTGTTGCATAGTATTGTATGAATCTGAAATTGTAAAATCCTTCTCTGATTATTAGAGAACAACCGGCGCAAATGAAAAGGCCAGTGTTAAATAAGACATATTTTCTGTAATCTTTCTTTTCCCAAAGAAAAAATTATCAAGAAAGGTATTATTACTTAATCATTGAGTTACCTAACAAAAATACTGATGAATACTATCTGTTCTCCAATAGCGACACTGTACCCGCACATCGCAACCATCCCCTGCCCCACCCAACCCACCCAACCCACCCACCATCCTACCCCCACCCCACCATCACCACAGCGGGTGAAGGCAAATATAAATGGCCTCTTACCATCAAGAATCCTATGAGCAACTCTTCTAATAAATTTGGTTGAATTCCATCCAACGGTTTCGGAGAAGTTGCCATTTTAGTTTAATATTTGTAATTGGGATTATTTGGGATAGTATTATTCCGGCTATCGCTCAATGCTCAGTGTAAAAACAATTACCAATAACCCTACTACAGGCTTTGTGTTTCCAAGGTGACCAGAGCTGCCTCGATATCTAGATAATTGAATAACAAATTGACTATTGCATCAACAATATTCCTTTTAAATTGTCAGCAAAATAATTAGCGGAAAACACAAGTGTCACTAGATAAAGCAGCAGTAACAGTTTCAAATTCCTCTCAGAATAAGCCTTGTCGGCCTTACATTTGTGTTAGCTAACAAATGTATGGCAATGGACCGTACCAGTTTATCCACCCATCATATGACGTCATAATCAACTACGTGACGTGTAGGATGACGCTATAATCAATGACATCATGAATGACGTGGATAAGTACGTCACGAACGCAATAATTGAGGACGGACTAAGCGTTGTTCTACAAATTGTATATTTTTACTATTTTATAAACATGCTATTGAGTATTTTTTTAGCGAATTTGATTGGGCGACAGAAACCAGCAACAGCACCCAGTCAAATTAGTTTCAAAATATTCTGCAGCTTACTTGGATAGTTTTCTCGAAATTGATATTCAGGTAGTTCAGGACTCAATCGATCACAACACGGGCGAAGCTTGGGTGGAGATTAACTGAAGTTTGGCAGGCCATAGCTAAAATTGGAAAGGTCAATTATTTATAGGCATGTGTCATATATGTGTAATGAGATCCAGTGTGAATTCCCATATGTCCGCCCAGCACATGCCCGATCTGACATGCAGTGGCATGCTTATCTACTGATTGAACAGCGTATGTCCGCGCAGCACATGCCAGATCTGACATGCGATGATCGAACCGTTTCGAGCATATGTCACCCTGGATCTCGATACCGTGGGTCTATATGCCATGAGGCTAAATAATTATACATCGATGCCACTGCTAATTTGATAATCTTATTACTGCCTAGGTATACTGATGATCCTGTAGTAGTAGAATTATCAACAGCGCAAAGCGCGCTACGGTTGTGCATCTATCAAAGTGGCCGAAGTGAAGACCGTGCCAAACTACACAGGGAACATAATAACAGTCTGCACCAGATCAGCCAACGCTTAAAAGATCTTACCATTCAACAAGCAGGATCCCTAGCAGATGGTATCACTGCCACAGATGACTGCCACAAAATGTTTCAGGCAGTCCGAGCCCTAAGACTCACTGAATACAAACCACCACTAACTGCAAACAAAGCTGAAGGTCACTTTATCGGGGCAGAGCAGGACAAAGCCGACACAATTCGAGAATAGTTCAAGGAACCGTTCACCGACCACGATAATGAGTCATTGCACCCGTTCTCATGTGACCCCAGATCATTACTAACACCAATTAAGTCAGCAGAAGTTGAAACTGCACTCAAAGCCCTGAAAAACTGACGTGCATCCGGACCTAATGGTATGAGCAGCAATGAACTATTCAAATACGCACGTGTCATTATCTCAAAACCGATCACGAACCTAATCAATTTAGTTTTATGCACCAACAGTCCTATTCATAGATGCTGTATGCCAAGGAACCCTTATCGCACGAGCCAAGTCCAAAGAAGCCACGCGGTCCCCAGCCAATCTGCGGCCCATTGTACTCCTCAACAGCATACGGAAATCCTATACAGTGGTACTCTATGCCGCATCCGACACAAGATCTATGACTTCACTGGATCATAGCAAAGTGGCCTTAAACGTGGGCGCAGCTGCACAGATACTGTATGGGCTCAATGCATGCTTGTGTTAGTAGTCATGTCTAACTAAACATTGGAATTTCCACCTAATGGGCATTGATATGTCACAAGCCTTCGACATAATTAAACCGTCCAGGATCCTAGATGTACTACACCAGCCCAGTTGCAATGAAAATCAGCTACGACTAGTGAGACTACTACTTGCAGACACTAAGAGTACGAGTCAAGTCAGTGAAGTCTGCAGAGTTTGAGAGTTCAATCGGCTCCCCACAGGGAGATGGTCTAGCTCCTGTGCTTTCCACCTATTAGATTCCTGCTGCATTGAAACCTATGCGAAAAAATGACACAAGACCAACCCCACCCACCCCCCCCCCTACCACCGCAGTGTCCATACTGGATATACAATTAGAAATGGAATATGCTGACGATATTGACTTCATAGATGAGGAAACGAAACTCCTTTACGAACTTCATTCCGATAGCTGTAAACAAATTAATAATTGAGAATATTTCCATGAATGAATCGAAAACAGAGTTAACCCACTTGTACCTATCGAGCAAAGCGCAAAACTAAAGAAAATGGTCTCCCAATTCGTGGCGTGGGAAGCTCCAACGGCAAATCTAAACAAACTTGATGCCTGACATCGGAAACATACGCTCACCTTCAATGGACACCGATGGCCAGAAAGCATAATTTCCAACGACTCCCTACACAAGATCTGTAATACATCGCCGCTGTCTATAGAGGTTTCCCAGCAAAAATTATCCGTATTTGGGCATAGGTTAAGGATGGCAGACGACACACCGACAAAGAGAGCCAAATATAAGAATAGGAGAGGACGTCATTGCATAGAGCTGTTAAGCGTGCTACGAGGTTACTTCCAGAACGCAGGACTCAGAATACTCAGATTAAAAATGGGCCTGAGAAAGCTAACGATTTAGGCTGAGGGCAAGACACAATAGTCAAAGACGAGGAAGCGAGGAAGGACTACTACTACTACTACTACTTTTTTTTTTCTTTTTTTTTGGTAACACGATCAATGGATCGTGTGGAAATCCATAATACCCAAAAATAAACTGACTGAAAGAACATTAAACATATAATAAATCAAAGAGAACAAACGATTATATCAGTCATGTGTATAAATAAACAATAAATATACGGTGGTCAAACGATTAATTTAAAAATTCAAAACAGCTAAATATGTCCCTTTAAAAATTCCAAGTAACTAGCTCAACAACATTCCATTACATTTATAAAAGCTCACGCGAGCATAGGCTGTGAAACAACCACAGCGCTCGGACGTATTTAACACACACAGTCAATCGGGAACAAATTAATCAATAATCAACGCCCCGCAGGATAATCTATAAAAAGTAAACACTAAGATATTACACCGAGCTCAGTGAAGTGACAATGTAACCTACATAGTTGAAGAGGGTTGAAACTTAACAAACGATTTCAAACAATACAATTTACCTTGAAAATGAGATTCCATAATTATCCCGGGACAAACACAATTATATGTATACATGCTAAGTATTTCCAATCTATTATTAGGAAGCAGTACATTGAATGTTAAATTTATTTTAGTCGAAAGCAATTAACTTTTGGATTCGGATTCTAAAATTACCCCGGAACAAACATTATTAATAAAAAATGTTGGATTGTTTATTAACATTGAAAAAACCCAAAATGAGTTAACCTGTTCAAACGACCACCTAAATTTAGGGACAAGGTTTAACCCTTTCAGAGCAAACACTCGCAATTTTCATCTCAAACTGATTAGCAGAGTTTTAGAGTGCATGCGCGTGTTGGAGCTGTTGCTGCGTGAAGTAAATGCTGCTGTTTCACGTAGTAACAGTCAGCGCACATGTATGCACACGCACGCACACTCTAAAACCACTAATTTTGCATGTGCTTTAAAATAATAATTTAAAAATATATAGTTAACTTTTAAATATAGAAAACATCAAAACAAAGTAGTTTGAAACAAAATCACAGCTCCAAGCGCACAAATACATGTATATTATTTAATAAATCACTCCAGAGGCCAATTACGGTGGATAATAAAAAATCAACTTTGTCGAAACAATGGAAATCAAATCACCAGAGCACCAAATAACTTCAAAAGAATGAAGTCTATTTTTAGTCACTGCATCATGAAATTCACATTTAAGGCAATACGAGAACAAGGCACGAAAAGCGCACTTCAATTTTTCAAAACTGCTGGAGTTAAACCCTGTATATGAGTCACTAACTATCGTACAACGATGCTTCCAAATTGCCCAGACCGCCACACTCAAACAAAATAACAAGATCTTCTTTGCATTATTAGTCAGATTATAAGCGTCTAATTCATGAAATAGAATTGCATCTTGGATTATGTTGATATCAACTGTAACAATTTTCCTAAATATCTGTTCAATGTACATCCAAAATTGGGAGACGGGCAAACACTCTGTAAACAAATGGATAATGGTTTCCTCAGTGTCTGTACAAAATAGACAGTGGTCATTATTTGCTATGCCAACTTTCTTGAGGAGGGGGCCCACCCATAGTTTTCTATGAAGCAATCGCCAGACAACATCCCTTGCTCGATTGGTATGTGTGGTGAATGGATATTTTTCCAAACCACATCCCAACTCTGGGGAGAATGTTCAGTCCTTTCCCATGCCGTGACAGCCTTTGGAATAGTAATATTCTGCAGCATTAAAATAGTATACCACCCCTTATTCCTTAACGTATATGAAAAACGTCCATCAGTACTTTCCAGGATTAACTTGGAGCAAGCATCATTCACAGACCCATTAGGGAGAAGAAACCATTCCATTGGAATTGCTTCCTGTAACCGTTTTAGAAGGCGCTGCACGTCAATTGGGCGTAAAGATGTTACTCGTGATATGTCATATAGTGATTTCCATTTTCGAGTTTTCACATCCACAATATCACACAAATTTTGAATACCATGCTTAGCAAAAGAAGTGTAATATAAAACTCTGCCTTCATATAGAATATGATCATTCCCCCATAGGTACTGGCTGGCGGCATGCTCCCAGCAAAGAGGTGGATCTTCTTTGCGAACAAACTTAGCTAAAGCAGCTTTAATGTCCAAAAATATCGATGGAATCCGTGTGTAATTCGCTGGAGGTTTAGAAGACCAGAAAAAGGATTTAGCTGAAAATGGCTCAATAAACCTTTCTATAAGGCATCTAGACACATTTGCCCACTGACTATCTGAATGAAGTAAATCATCTAATAATTTCAGCCTTAACGAGACGCATTTAATTCTTAGGTCTGGAATGGAAAGCCCACCATCAAGCTTATTATTAGTACAGACACGTTGTGAGACAAGGTGTGTTTTACCCTCCCACAAATAATCAAATATCATCTTGGTAATTTCCTTTTCAACATGTTTGGGCATATTAACAACTGCAGCAATATACCAAAATTGTGACAATATCAAATTATTGATCACTATTGCCCGGCCAAAAATAGTCAGACGTCGATGTTTCCATTGAATAATTTTCTTGCTCATTTTAGAAAGCAAGTTTGTCCAATTAATGGAATCATGGTGTGTTCGACTGAAATGAATGCCTAAGATCTGTATTTTGTCAGTGGACCAATTGATGCCTAATGGCTGATCATTTCGATCTTTCCATGAACCCAAAAACAAACCTACTGATTTTTCTTTATTAATTTTGAGCCCTGACGCTTTTTGGAAATTCTCCAAAATAAGATGTAAACGATTAAAATCACTATTTTGGCCAACAAAAATAGTCGTATCATCGGAATATTGTGATAATTTCACTGGTGTCATAAGGCCACGAATACACAGTCCATGATAATGTATATCTTCTCTTATTGTCGCTCCCAAGGTTTCCATACAAATTACAAATAAAAGTGCTGACAGTGAGCAACCTTGTCGAACCCCTCGTTCTAAGACAACAGGCTGGCTTATAAAATTGTTCACAAGGATTCTACTAGTAATGCCATTGTACAATATTCGGATCCATTTAATAAAATTGGGCCCAAAGCCGAATCGATTTAATGACATCAACAAAAACTTCCACTCCAAACGATCGAAAGCCTTTTCATTATCTAATGCCACAATGGCACCTGGAATGTTATCCTTTTCAACTAACTGAATCAGATCTCTAATGAGCGCAGTGTTGGTTAATATTGATCTACCAGGTATTGAACATGTCTGAGCAGGATTAATAACGTCGCCCAGCACCTGACCTAGTTTTAGTGAAAGAGCTCTAGAAATAATCTTGTAATCAACTCCAAGGAGAGAAATTGGCCTATAATTCCGTATATCACTCCGATCACCCTTTTTAAATAGCAGACGTGCATGTGCTTGAGACATTGTCAAAGGAAGTTTTCCCTGATGGAAAATTCCTTTAACAATCTTACAGAATTTCGGACCAATGAGATGCCAGAAAGTAACGTAGAACTCAACAGGCAGGCCATCTCCCGCTGGCGATTTTCCATTCTTCATTGTTTTAAGCGATTTAGTCAGGTCTTCTAAGGTTAAATATTCATCACAAATATCAGCCAACGGAGGAGTCAATGTTTCCTTAATATTAGCAAGTAATTCAGCTGCCAACTCTTCATCAATTTCTTCAGACCTATATAATTGTTCATAAAATGTCTGAACAGTTTCTAGTAGATCTTTATTTGAATTAACAATTTGCCCATTTATTTCAAGGGCCCTAATTATCTTTTCCACACCTCTAGACTTTTCTAGGCCACAAAAATATTTTGTTGGCTTTTCACCTTCAGAATAAAATTGGGCTCTTGATCTGACTTTTGCGCCTTCTGCTCTGTAGATTTCTATTTGTGATAATTTTAACCTGGTCTCCTCCAAAACCTCAGTCAAGTGAATATCGCCGTTTGAAACTTTGCGAAAAATTAAGGTTTGTAGACGAATCAACCTTCTCTCCTCTTTGCGCATTTTCCTTGCCTTTTGAATAGAATATTGCCTTGATATATTAGCAAACCCTAGTTTAACATCTTCCCATCAAAAAATCAAACTTTCAAATTCTGATATATTGCGGAGCTTAAAACGCCAGAAACTTTCAATACATCGATGGTACTCAAAATCATTCAGCAAGGAAATATTAAGTTTCCAAAAACCTGGACCACGTGTAACCCATTCTGCATTATCTAACACAGTGGAAACCAGGCAATGATCAGAAAAAGGTACAGGATATATGCCAGTATCCGAAATTAACCCTTTTAGCTCTCTCTGTACATAAATCCTGTCTAACCGAGAAGCTGTCTGACCATTTGGTGTTACCCTTGTGTATTCACAACATTCAGGGTTTAAAACTCTATAACTATCCAAAAGGTGCTCACTGTCACATATTTCCTGTAAACGCTGATGAGACGTATCCGCGTATATTGATAGCGAACGCATATCCTTCTCTGGATTTAAAACACAATTAAAATCTCCACCAATAATAATATTTTCTGATCTATCATGAATTACTGGGCGAAGAGCTGAATAAAATGTACCTCGTTGAGAATGGGATGCTGGGGCATAAATAGACATCAAATTTAGTGTTGAACCAGACATTTCAACAGTCACCACGACCCATCTGCCATTACTATCAGCTTCCGATGAAATGATATTTAATAAAGTCAAACACCTGGGTAAAAATAAAATCGCCACTCCTGTATTTAAATCAGTGGCATTGGAATAGAATATTTCACCCTTAGAAAGTTGTTTGAAATTTTCTAGTACTTCAACATTATGGAACTTAGTTTCCTGAAGCATGACGATATCAGCTTTCAAATCAGATAATTTCTCTAGCAACATGCGTTGCTTCAATCCATCATTTAAACCACAGCAATTAAGTGAGCAAATTATCATTATGATTACGAATCTATGCATAGTACCCATAATATCTAGTTTGGTTTTGTCTTCTTACTGTTTTTACCCTGCTTAGCCCATTTGCCAATCTTCATAGTAAACTCTGAATTTGTAAGATCAGTAATGGTCAGATGTCTGAATCACTCCGCAAATGCCTATAGCGAACACATAAGCGTGTAATGTATGGAACTAAAATCTCGCCCTTCTCTGAGCGATACAGTACCATTTCATCGGGCTGCTGAGATTCCTGCGTTTGGATCGACGTGTCAGACTCTGCAATAGAGATAGAGTCGTCTATATCGTCATCCTCCCTGTCCTCCGACCAAGAGCTCAAGTCTTCTATCACTCTTTTAACCCCACCAGCAATAGTATCCTGTACAATTGCCTGTCTAGAATGTATTAATAACACACCAGACTCTGTTAGTGGTGGCAAATCAAATGGTACATCAACATCCATTGACTGAGATCCAAATTTTGTTTGTCCCAGGACTAATCTCTGTGTATCATCAACAGCGTCGGAGTCATCATTTTCCTGGGCTATTTCAGCTGTTCCTGGAGCGGTAGCAGATATACCTGTCTCCAGAACCTCAATCTCATCCAAGTTTTTGCCAGTACTGGATCACCAGCCTTACTAACAACTGGACCCCCAGTCTTACTAACATTGGGGTCCACAGTCTTACTATCAATGGGATATTCAGCCTTGCTAACAACATGTGCATATGTGTGTGGCACATTGTTACTACTGTGTACTTCACTGGAATTGAGAGAAGCAGGATGCATATAGCTAGCACTCACCTCTTCCACATTACTTGCAGCATTCACTGATGATCTTTTATAACATCGAGATTTAAAATGATCAGCTGACCCACACAAAAGACACTTATTCTTGTAAGGACAGGTACTAGCTAGGTGTTCAGTACTTGTGCAGATACGGCACTCTTTAACCTGGCCCCTATACCACACAGGGAGGAAGAAGTTCCCATCAATAGACAATCTACCTGGAATTGGTTTGTCAATTTTTTCCAGGCACACCCGTCTTATCCCATTTTCAAGTGTTCTATCGAAGGCATACGTCTCCCTTTCAATTTTTATCACTCGCCCATATTTTCCCAGCTCGGCTGTAATACGTTCATTCGGAATTTCAAGAGGGGCCTTTACTTTTACAATCAATTTATCTGAATCAACCTCTTCGATCTTACATATTTGTCCATTGACAATCAGGCCCTCTTCCAAAAACCTTTCTTTCACTCCTTGTGAACTGACCGTAAGATTCCAGACATTTTTGCTAATATTAATTAGCCCCTTTAAGACATTTGGCCCAGCCCCTACAGTGTCTTTTATTCCATGATAGACGTCAATAGCGCCAACATTCAACCCAGCAGTCTGTTTATAGCGACTTGACATGTTACTAGTGAGCTTTCACATTGACCTAGATTACGCCTGTCTACTGCAGTGAATATAAATGCGCGTACGAAGCGCGATATCTCGACAGGTCAGCGAGATCGGCCTAAGCAGAAAGCTCAGCCCGCCAAGTACAAATGCGCTTATCAATAACGGAGATATAGTAGGCAAAAAGCCACCTAAACTTATATACAAATGTAACACGACGGTTGCCAAATACAATGGCAGTTTACTTGGCGACTCTAGTTCTCGAAACCAGAAAACCAGAGTCACAAAATACGACAAACAACGACGAATAAAACACAAACAAAAAACATCAAACTCAACCAAAACCGCTTATGCAGCGAACAAAACAAAAATTAAGTGTATACGAGCAGTAGTGACGAAAATATTCGTCAGAATTTGCAGAGCCAATTTCAGCACAGCTTTCAATGACTACTACTACTACTACTACTACTACCACTACTACTACTACTACCACTACTACTACCACTACTACTACTACTACTACTACTACTACCACTACTACTACTACCACCACTACTACTACTACTACTACTACTACTACTACTACTACTACTACACCACCACCACTACTACTGCTGCTGCTGCTGCTGCTGCTGCTGTTGCTGCTGCTACTACTACTACCACTACAGCCGCAGAATACAGTAATCATACATTGCTGCTGCCTTAATGCTGATTGTCTCGCGAACAATTTGCAGAAATGTTATTGCTCCTATTGGCAGCTGCAATGGACCTATCGATGTTTAGCCATGCCCCGCCCATCTCTAGCTAAGCTCCACCCACACCTCGCTCGTGTTAGGATCTATCGATCTCTGAACGCCATGATTATCAATTTCCAGAAAATTATACAGGTAAGCTATTGAATATTGTGACAGTAATTTGACTGGGCACACACTTGCTGCCTATGGCTGCAACAGCGTCCAGTCAAATTAGTTTCACAATATGCATGTTTTTTAAATACTAGAGACATGCAATTCGTACACATGTCTGACTATTAAGAGTTAAAGACGGGTCATATAGAATCATTTATGATGTAATGATTATGACGTCATCCTACACGCCGCTTTGCTGATTATGACGTCATATGGCGTCGGATTGATAGATAGATTCTCTGGAAAGGTGAATTGTCAGTCAACTTGTTATAAAAAAAATATCTAGCCTAGCATGGTTCACTTCTATCATAGAAAATACACAATTAGAATCGAACAACTATACGCTTGCTATTCGCGGCAGATGTGTAAGTCCACTCGCATTGAAGGCCAACAATCCAATGTCTAGAGTTAACGTTACGGAGATGGTGTTCTACAGAAAATTGTGCAATGGCAAGAACAATAGAACCCACTACCCCCGTCCACTCGCCCACCATCTCACCCTAAATGGCAGATACAAAGCTACAAATATCACACAAAGATGGCGGTTACAAGGTAGACGGTAATCACCGATTGTGTCTAAATACTTCCTAATATTATTGCTTCAAAATAACATTAACCCCTCTTGTGTCGACTTAATCTTTTTAATGGTCAAAACTGACCAAAACAACATTGCAGTGGTCTCGAAGTATGTCTATTAGCAGGTAAAGATTAGCGTATGTTTGAAAATTAACCGTTTGAATGACTGGCTCGGCAACCGAGACAGTCATTCCAGTGGTAAATTTTCAAAAATTTCCAGTTGTGTGTGCTGATTCTTGATACTTGGCCACTCCACAAATATTCGCCATTGTATTGGCACTATAGATAATGCTTCATAAGCTAGCGTATGTACTCAACTGGCGATATTCTAAAACAGTCATCATAGCTTAACATCTCTTGTGTCAAGTTAACCTTTTTAACTGGCTAAAACAACTCTGCAGTGGCCTTGAGTTCTGTCTATTAGCAGGTCAAGAGAAGAGTATTTTTGAAAATTTACCACTGGAATGACTGGCTCGGTAACCGAGCCAGTCATTCCAGTGGTAAATTTTCAAAAATACTCTCCTCTCGAGATAGATAATGGGTAAGCCAAAGCTTGAACTGTCTATACCATTACCCCTTTAATGGTCAAACAAGTAAAAAATTTCAGAGGTAAATTTATAAAATAAAAAATTCTTCTAATAATTATTAAAATTTCTTGAAATGTATTGACCATTAAAATGCTTAATTGATATAAGTGGTATTTAGCGTTAAGAGGAACCGTTGAAACAAGATGGGATAAGTGTTGTTTTGTACCAAATCTTTCCATCCACCTATACATCTTCTAGCCCAGATCATTCTATATGTTGACAAATGGCTATGAGAAAATTCAACCTTGCATAAGATCGCATGCACTAACTACGTCTTTAATTGTGCGGCGCGTGCTCGGTTTTGCAAGTTCTCACCTTGACGTCAAACACTATATTTTCTTAATCATCGTAAACTATCTTAGAATCATAAATGTCGGGAAAACGGCATTTTATGTGTTAATAATTTCTATTTATTATGATAAAAATTTTTTAATGTATCGCGCGATTATCAGACTGAAACCCGTCTAATTACTATAATTTGTATGTCTTGAAGGCCGGGCTAATAAAGATTACGGAACAGAGGATAACTAAAATTTGTCACCTTTGACAGCTCGTGGTAAAAACAGACCTTCGTGTCCGGAAAATGCGAGCGTGAGATTATAATGCCTCTTGAGTATTCATTCAGCATGTACAGTAGCCACACACACCCACGACCGCCTCCACCCCCCCCCCCCCCCTCCCCCACCTATTGCGTGTATTTGACCCGCCGACTATTACATATGTACACGTCTACAAAACTCAATCTACTAGAACTTCTGTTTGTGGTCCAGACTGTAGATCGGCCAGCTCAACAATAGAGGAGCCTGGTCCATCAGTCAAGTATCTGACGTCATAATCAAGTACATAACTAGTTACCGTATGTCACAATCACGATAACGTATAGCTATGCCACGAAAATCAAAATATGGGTAGGGTGGGGTGAGGGGGGCAGTGGCGACTGTAACACCTGGTAGAATTTATATGAACCAGTCGGAAATTTGAGATCATTTGTAAAACATGTGTTAGCTTCTTTCCAATAACGGCAATGAAGAAGATGAGGAGGAGGAGGACCACGCCGATGATGACGATAAAGACAATGATGACGAAGAAGACAAAGATAACGACGTTAACCGACAACGACAACATCAACAACAACAACAACAACGACGTCGACGACGTCGACGACGACGACGACGACGACGACGACAACAACAACAATGATAATAATAATTATCAGGATCTATGGCATAATGGTGTACTGTAACTTGTAAAAAGACAAAATCCAATTGTACAAATATAATGTGTACCTGCTCCATATAACTATTATGTACATCCCCCATATACCATCCTGATATGGTCTGGGTGTAAAACAATTCACATTTCGTATTATTCTCCCTCCCTCCCTTCTCTCCTCTCTCTCTCCCTCCCTCCCCTCTCCCCTCCCCCTCCCCTCCCTCCCTCCCCCCCCCGCCCTCCATCCCTCCCTCCCATCCCTCCCTCCCTCCCTCACTCCCTGCCGCCCACCCTCTCTCAATCTCTCCCTCCCTCCCCTCCTCTCTCTCTCTCTCTCTCTTCCTCCCTCCCTCCCCCACTCCTTCCCCCCTCCCTCCCCCTCCTTCCCTCCCGCCTTCCTCTCTATCTCTCCCTCCCTCCCTCCCACCCACCCTCCCTCCCGCCCTCCCTCCTTCCCTCCGTCTCTCTCTCCACCCTCTCCCTCTCCATCTCTCTCTCTCTCTCTCTCTCTCCCTCCCTCCCCTCCTCTCTCTCTCCCCCTCTCTCCCTCTCTCCCTCCCTCCCTCCCTCCCTCCCTCCCTCCTTGCACCCCTCCCTCCCCCCTCCCTCCCGCACTCCTCCTCTCTCTCTCTCTCTCCCTCCATCCTGCTCGTCCGCCCTCCCTCCCTCGTCTCACTCTCTCGGGCGGGCGGGCGGGCGGGCGGGCGGGCGGGCGGGCGGGCGGGCGGGCGGCCGGGCGGGCGGGCGGCCGGGCGGGCGGGCGGACAGGAGGGCAAGCAGACAGACAGACGGAGTAACGGAGCCCATCGATATACTGGCGAAGATTTTAATTACCGCAAATAATAATAATAACAGCTCTGCCTCGCTATTCCGGGCCCATCATTGACGCGTGCATATAACAATAAAACAGATTAATTACACAAATCATTTATCCAAGGGCAGGAAAACATAAACTTGAGTTTATTAAGCAAAGATGACTCGAGACGACTAATCCACATGTATCGCAATGCTATTGTTAGGTGTTGTACAAAATAGCTTTTTTCTGAAAGCATGCGCGACTGGAAAAAATAAATTAGAAGAATTATTATTGTTCTTGCCAATCTAATTAGCAGTTGCTTATTAACTATGACGCTATGTTTTTGTCACGCGTATTTTATATCAGATTTAGACATTTAATTGCATGCACAGGTGCGTTTCGAGAGAGTGACCATATATTTTAGTCAACGACCAGCGGGTAGATATTTTATATTGTATTGCTATTATACACCAGCGGGTAGATATTTTATATTGTATTGCTATTATACTGTAAAATTCACAATTGATTCTTATTTTTTTCAATCGTAATTTTGCGGTCCTTTAAACCTCTAACCCTTCAAATAAATGTCCATTTGCAACCAAGAGAAAATAATTTTTTGAAAATTTACTACTGGGATGACTGGCACCGTTATCGAACCAGATATTGCAGTGGTTAATTTTCAAAAATATACTTCTCTCCGTCTGCAAATGAACATTTCTCAAAACCACTACAGAATTCATTTTAGGCCAGTTTGCGTGTTAAATGGTTGGTCAGGTGGTGTAAGACAAATGGGGCTATGATTGACTGATATTTATGTCGATAGCAGCAAAGAAAGGCTCCCATAACCGCTTCACCTCTCTTGTGTTAACTTATCTCTGTAATGGTCAAGACCGCCAAAACGGACTATGTAGTGGTCTTGAGGAATGCCCATTTTCCTCATCCAAGAGATATGATTTTTGAAAATTTACCACTGGAATGACTGGATCAGTAACCGAGCCAATCACTCCAGTGGTAAGTTTTCAAAAAATAGTCTTCTCTCAGCCGGCAAATAGACACTAGAAAGAAAAAAAACTTTTCTTGACCATTTACACGGTTAAGCCGGCCAAAAAACCAGCACTGTTGACACAAGAGAGCTTAACCCAGACCAATTTAATGTTTTGTTGAACTAAAATTCCCACCAAAAACATATAATCGGTGACGGGAAAAAATAATAGCCCTCACGCCACCCCTCACAATATCAAGCTCAGAAGTTTTAAGCTATTGCAGTATTAATCCTTTCATCACGTTAATTGTCAAGATTGATCGAGAAAATCCAAAATATTTTCTCAGTGAGTGTCCATTTGCAGGCCAAGAGAAGACTATTTTTGAAAATTGATCACTGGAATGGCTGGCACGTTAACGAGCCAGCCATTCTAGTGGTACATCTTTTAAAAAAATAGTCTTCTCTTAGCCAGCAAATGGACTTTTCTCAATGCCATTTACAAAGCTATTTTGAGCGGCTTGACAGTTAAAGGGTTAACAAAGCACAGAGAACAAAAAAAGTTACAGAAAATTCTGAAGAATTCCGAATGATAAGTATGTGGCTGCAAAAAAATTGCTAAATGGAAAGAATGTTGAAACTAACGCCTTAAAATTCCAAATGGTTTTTTTACGATGTGGAAAATTAAGTTAAGGGGGATTGGAAAACAAAAAGTATAAATCGGTATAACCTTAGTTATAAATAGGTACATGTACATTTGCATAGTCAAACATGAACAGCTAAATGCAATGGCCTATATCCGGTTACCCTCGAACGCGAATCTTGTCCTGAGCACTCAAGCGTAACTAACGCACACGCTCCGTTTAACCCCTATAGTATTGAGATTTCATATTGTTAATTTTCATTATATCTCATATAGGAGCCGGCGCTGATAGTGATCATCGTTGATACAGTATCACTTAGAAATAACTTTAAAAACGTACTGTTGAATATTTTGAGCATAAGTGGAGTGGAAGATATTGCTGCCTAAGGCAGCAATGTCTTACAATCCAATATATTCAAAATATTCTGCAGAACATATCCTTCATCGTGTTCAAGAGTGTAATAACTAATATGTTTTTTTAAACATGTTTTTAAACATGTTATCTTATTTGTAGGTATAGTGTAGTATTTCTGCCTATGACAGCAACCGGTTCAATAACATTGATTCTGTAATTTACACCCACAGATATCGTCTATAGGCCTACTGGCTAGATTGCTCACGCGCATACCCTCCCTATGGGGGCTGGTTGTAGCGACCGCCGGTGATTTGAGTTCAGTAAATTGCGTATGACCGGTATTCACTGACTGGCTGACACAAAACGATCAGCTGCCTATATAGCCTTCAATACTGACTAAATTTACATATTTTTTATCAGAAATAAAATTGTATTGGTTATTATAATCTGACACTTTATTCGACTATGTAATAGGTTTAGTAAGAGTAACATTATTTTGGAGACTGCATCCGGGGAGAGAATACTGAACTCTGAAATGCCGCTTTTGATAGGGTTATAATCAATCCAGCCAGAATATACGCTATCTATGTGTACACCCAGTAGGGTATATCCTTTATCCACAATTGCCCAGGCAATATCATGGTGCTATAGGTTAATTAATAATCACATACTGGAATTAATTGCATAAATTCCCTATATACATAAACTATAGGTAGATATGACGCAAGTTGTCATTTTGCGATTAAAATCGCGTTGTTATTACGACATTAACTCTTGTGATTTTCCGATTCAAGTAATGTGTGCATTATATTAAGATTTATTGCCAGATATATAACGCGAGAGAAATTCTAATATCTTCGATCAGTAAGACATGCGCCATTACAATCTTAGAAGACGTAATTAGTGGTGGCGCCAATGGGGGGGGGGGGGTGGGGGGGAGACAAAGGGGGAATCCCTTGTCCCGCCCCATTCCCCAGAAAAATTTGCGTGAAGATCTTTCATGGAGTTATCTTCATTTAGAAAGCAAAATAAGGATTTTGTTTTCACTGAGAATGCAGGAAATGACTTCTCAGAGCATCTAATTTTCTAATTTTCCCAGTGGGAGGTGGTTGGGGTGGAATCGCCGAACTTAAAGGTAAGATTTCACCTGGTGCGTTTGGAAACGGATAGTGTTTGCGTTTGAAAACGTAAACTCGTGTGAAACACACATAACGCGATAGAACGCATATAATCGCAGCTTTTCTATCTAGGGGAAGTCATATCTCGTGGTCTTTTCTAGACGATGCGGCACATCGGGGAAAATGGCTTTGATACATGTAGTTTTACTTTATTGATATTTCCTTTAGTTAACAATTGAACCATCATTTTGTGATTCTGTTTCGGTCGTGTATGCCAGACTGATATATAGTACACTCGTCTCTATGTATGTAAGGCCTTTCCCCCTGCGAGTTTACCGCTTGTACATACGTGAATGTGTCCATTATCCCGCCAACTAACGTTACAGGTACACATTCGATCATGCTCATCACTGTACCCTCACTCATCTGTATGTATATTGCGCCTGTCTGGGGTTTATTTTCCTTTCAGTCCGTATTCTAATTTCACAAAAATACGATGTCATCGTGTTAATCAAAATTATTGTCATATGATCGACACGACGAGTGTGAGGTTATAATTATGAGTATTATGCCACGCATGCGCTCATTTAGGACCATTTACGTTCCATAGCTTGCGAAATTCTCTGTGGATTAGAGTAAAATTTGGTATCCAAATATCCAAATGACCAGACCTCGCATTGGATTGCGTTTCCGTCCTCTAACTTTCTTATGGCTTCTCACAAATTGTATTTTAGAACAATTACGTTGTCATTTCTTAAATCTGTATAGGCTACTATAGACAAGTAGTGTTGATAGTCTTCTTGTTATTGACGGAAATTAGAATATAGCGATTGATTCGATACCCCGTCCGTCCGCCTTTCTGTGTGTTTGTCTGTTTGTTTGTCTGTCGGTGTCCAATCTCCGGTGGGTATTTTTTGTTTAGCTCGACGTATCGTCTTGTATCACAGGATGGGTTCACCCTATTCGGAATATATAACTTAGGTGCCATTATAGGCCAGTTTACCGTGTCGTTACACGAGAAATTTGGCTGCGTGGCCGCCAAGTCGCGTGGGAATATGATTCATCACGTGAGTTCTGGAGATTTCTCAAGCATAAAAAAATCCCGTGGTAAATGAATGTACGGAGCCCTATGAGGGGCATATGAAAAAAGAGATTATTTCTTGCAATGACATCATGTCGCCTACCAATTTTTTCACGCAGAACTATAGTCGTAAGTAATAAAAAGTATATGGTATGAAGACGCACATATGAGTACGCTCGCGCCTACTGATACAGGGGCGGCGGAATAGTGGGGTGGGGGCTGAAGCGTCTCTCCCCCATTTTGCAGAGAGGTGGGCAGAGCCCCCTCATTAAAAATCTTTATCGCAATGTCATGTACTTAAATAGCCTTTAATTAGGAGAAAACATGTTAAATAGACTAAGCTTACATCCAAAAGAAGGCCGGTATTTATAGCCAGAAATGCAGGAGATGGCTTCTGAGAGCATCTAGATTTTCAAAATTTTCCGGGGTAAAATCCCCAGATTCCCCCCCCCCCCCGCGTTTGTTTAGCCCCTACCCCGCCCCCCCCCACACACCCCCCCCCCCATTTTTCAACTCCTTCCGCCTCCCCTGTGATACGTAAACGCCAGACGCTAACGTGTACGCAAACGCACTACTGGACAGCGCCCGTTAGCCGTGTTCACACGAGAGAGTTAATCCGGAGTAGGGCCACGTACGGCGCGAGATTATGACGTCAGATACTTAATTGGCAAATCTTATTTCTTCATTCCAGTTAAAGACAAAACAATTAGGTCGTGATTATTGAACGGAATAGTGTACACTAGACGTGGGCGGTTTATAAATGAATGATAATGAATCATGCCTCAGGTAGTTATTACAGGTAATGACTTATTATAATAATATAGACTGACCGAAGCACGAGTTAAATACAGATCTAACAAAGGCAAATATAACTTTAAAAAAGCATTAACCCATTCAACACTGATTTCCCGGAATCTTAATTTCAAGGCAACAATACAGGAACGATGTTGACTATTTTGAAACAGACATAAACAAATTAGTTTGAAAATATGCACCAGAATGCCTACTTATATTGTCAATTCACCAAAGACATACTATTCAGATACTTTCGTAACGGACCTTTTACAGTTTCGAGACGGACATGTTCAGTTTAGTGACGGGCAAGTTCAGTATCGTGACGGAAATGTTCAGTTTCGTGGCGGACATGTTCAGTTTCGTGACGAACATGTTCAGTTTAGTGACGGACATGTTCAGATTCGTTACTCGTATGGTATGTTAAGTTTCGTGACGGACATGTTCCACTTACATGCCAGACATGTATAGTTTCGTGACGGGCATGTTCAGTTTCGTGATGGACATGTTCAGTTTCGTGGCGGACATGTTCAGTTTCGTGGCGGATATGTTCAGTTTTGTGACGGACATGTTCAGCTTCGTGACGGACATGCTCAGTTTCGTTACGGACATGTTCAGTTTCGTGATGGACATGTTCAGTTTAGTGACGGGAAGGTTCAGATTCGTTACTCGTATGGTATGTTAAGTTTCGTGACGGACATGTTCACTTTCATGACAGACATGTATAGTTTCGTGACGGGCATGTTCAGTTTCGTGATGGACATGTTCAGTTTCGTGGCGGACATGTTCAGTTTCGTGACGACATGTTCAGTTTCGTGACGGACATGTTCAATTTCCTGACGGGCATGTTCAGTTTCGTGACGGACATGTTCAGTTTCGCGACGGACATGTTTTATTTTGATTGTGACGTCTGCTACCAAGTGACGTATTAGATTATGACGTCAAATGCTTGACTGACAGATCGGATGACACCATTATACTCGAGGGTTTAACCCTTTGAACCTTGAATTCCTAGAAATGTAATTTTAAAACGATCACATAGGTAAGCTGTTGAGTATTTTAAAACTAATTTGACAGGAACCTGTTGCTGCCATAGGCAGCAACAGCTCCCAGTCAAATTAGTTTTAAAATATTCAACAGAATAACTATAAAATCGTCAAGTATTTTGGTGTTTTTTCGCCTTTTGGGTTCAAAGAGTCAAAGCAATAGATCTAAAGACGTAATGGAAAACTTGCTCTATATCAACAATGTTACAATCGGTTGCCATGTATTTGCTAATGATATACTTCGCTGTAACGTAGCTCATTCGGCCGTGCAGATGTATGTGAAAATTGTCACGAGAATGTAGTTCTCGTCAGTCACTTGCCCTCATACACATGCTAATTAATATGAGTTTGAGAAATAGCCGAATTAGGTGACCATTCTGATTTCATCGATGACACTCAGCTTGAATGGTTACCGGTAGCCTGTCTTGATGGCCTTCAACTCACAACGTTAAGTTATAGCACTGGCATGGCTATATACCGTTTGTGGCGTCTAGAGGTGTACACAATTAACTTAATAATCTAAGCAACTATACTGATCCCATGCCAGGAAATACAAAGCCAGGAGAGGATGTCATTGCATAAATCTGCTAAGCGTGCTACGAGGTGACCTCAAGAAATCAGGACTCGGTACACTCAAGTCAAGAATCGACCTGAGGAAGCTAATGATTTCGGCTGAGGACAACATATAGTGGACAAAAGCGAAGACGGACTGATTGCAGCTGTAGCCCGTCTCTACTACTACAGCCGCAGAATACAGTAATCATACATACTGATCCCATTGGGAGCACATGATAAACGCCAGTATAGTGTTCGGTTTTCGTATTCGTATTAAAATCGGTATTCCAATATTCGTATAATTATATGAATGCATATTGGAATTATTCTAATATTTCAGACGTCAGCTAAATAGAAACGAAATATCGTCGTTACGCATGGAAAACCTGGAATTTTTTGTTGGAGAAAGATGCGATTGACTCATGGACAATATAGGGCCCAATCTGTGCTAGATATCTGCCACGCTTTTAGTTATTCGGTTCTAAAAACAAAGAGGACAATATTGTTTAAATATTGCTATCATACTTTTTTTATGGGAGACACCGTGGATAAACAAAAGCAGATTTATCGAAAACTATTGGAGGGAGATCTAATAGGAAATTGACAACAAACCAAAAAAGTATAGCGATTAGGAGTTTATCACGGTTCTACGAAACCCTATTTTGGTGGCCATTTTGAAAGAAAGCCCTTTTTGTTTTCAGCTTTTCCTTGTAATGGTGAACATTTCTGTCTCAGCACCAACATAGGCCTGTATCTTCCAATATGATCAGTGAACGTGTGTGATTAAGGGGGTGGGGGGTGTCATTTCTTATCAAATCTAAACTTCCAACAGTCATGATTTAAGGGATTATCTTGACACTAAGAAATGACATTGACCTTTGCCGCAAAAGTCAATCTGCTGCTTTGGAATACCAATCGTGGGCATAGTTGCAGTCCGAACATTTTGCTTAAATGGATGCCATTGGGTGTCATAGGGTAACTTCGAATGTGTCCATCCATTTAACTAATCAGGCCAATGTGCATTCCTTTCTCTCAACAAACAAAACTGGTATCTTTCACCTTAAGGGAAACCTTGACCTTTACCTTTGGCCTTTCAATCAGCATACATCTTTTGGGGCCAAGGGTAGCGTCCAACGCACACAGTGGCGATCCTTTTAAAATGTAGGCGATGTTGTCGTCGTCGTCGTCGTCGTCGTCGTCGTCGTCGACCGGGATTTGAAACGGTAGACGCATAGTCGCGGTTGAAATATCCATAATGCTAATTCCTATACATGTCGGGCCAGGTGAGCTAAATATTGTTTAAATTGCATGTTTATAGAGGCGTAATTTATGTTCCTCAATGTAATGTAACGAAATAAAGCTTAGCATATGATTATTTCATTCCGTAAAATGTAATATTATTTTTTTTTGTGAAGTTGAATTAGGGACATTAATTTGACAGATTAAAAATTACATTAATGCATATGTAATGAAATGATCCTATGGTAAGATTTAATTGATTTCCTTATATCTAGACACACACGCTAAAAGTATACAATTTTAATAATTTCATTTCTCAAGAAATCTGATGTGAATATGTACCTTTAACTTCTCTTGTGTCAATTTAACTCTTTAATGTTCAAGTTGGTAAAAAAAAAACCTCTTCAGTGATCTTGAGAAATGTTCATTTGCAGGCTAAGAGAAGAATATTTATGAAATGTTACCACTGAAATGACTGACTCGCTAACCGAGCCAGTCATTCCAGTGGTAAAGTTTCAAAATTACGCTTCTTTGTCTGCAATTGGACACTGGCTAAGCAGAACCTTGAATTTTATTTACCATTACACATCTGACGAATGTCCATTTGAAGGATAACAGAAATCTATTTTTTTGTAAAAATTTACAAAAATATTATTTTTGCCTGCAAAAATCAGAATTTCTTTGAACGTATTGGCAATTAAATGGTTAATTGAAATAAATTGTATTTTGAGCTCTTTAATTCGCTGTTGACACAAGAGAGGTTAAAGACAGAAAATGTGTCGCTCACGATTATTGAATGGAATGATGTACAGAACGGTGGGTGGTTTATAATGAATGATAATGAATCACGACCCAGGTCGTTATTAGAGCTAATGGCTCACGTTATTACATTGATAGATACTTACTGAATCACGAGCTAAAACAATGGATTCAATAACGTAAAATATAAACAGCAGAGCCATTAACACTCCAAAGCCTGAACTCCAGTCAAATTCATTTCAAAATATTAAAAAGAATGTCCATTATATTGTCAGTTCACCAACACATACAATTCAAACTCCTTCTTGACGAACTTGTCCAGTTTCGTGATGCACAATGGGTATTTTAATTAAAACCTCATATACCAAGTGACGATAGATATTTGAGTGCCAGATCGGATCCATCGATTGGATGGATCCATTTTATCCTTGCATGATTTGGGCTTAAACACTAGGTAAAAAAACCCATGAATCCAGTTTTAGCCATACCCCACCCATTGCCAGCCATGCCCCATCCCCCAACTCATGTTTATTAAATAGTAAAGGCATACAAATTCGTACACCTTGACGGACTATTACGCGTTTATGAGACTCAGTTACGTCATTCATGACGTAATTGATTATGAAGTCAGCCAACATGTGACGTAGTTGATTATGACGTCATATAATTGACCGATAGATTGGATTCATCTATTACCTGATTACTCTTCCAAAATCAACAATATTACAGTTGGTTGCCGTGTGTTTGCTGAAGATGAATGATTTATTTACACCCAGATCATTATGCAATGCTATGTAGTTGGGCGGTGGTGGGGGTGGTAGGGAGGGGGTGGTGCGGGTGTGTGTGATGTACTATTAGGTTATTTTACAGTGTTGAGTCCAATCTGGATTGTTATTTTACTCGTCCACATTGTATTGAAATCGGTATTCTACGAGACGCCAATACGGATTTTTCAGATGTATTTAGTATGCGCATATGACAATTATCAGCAAATAAACACCAAATGTCAACGGAAATTTATTTTAACCTCAGAAATACAATGAATTATTTCACGAAAAAACGTAGGCTAGATTTTATGAAGTTACTTCCCTTAAGAGCCCAATATAAAGAAATTAAAACGGAAAGAGTTATCACTATTTAACGTCCAATACGGCCAAATCATGTTTCAGGGTAGAAATATCATTTTTCAACACTAAGAATTGGTATATTACTGTCCTTCAGGGCTTAGAATAGACAACAGATCAGCTTTCCTCATTCACAATTGGTAAATGTCCTCTTTTCTGACGCTAGGTTTGGCAAAATGTCATCTCTCATGGCAAGAAATGTGTTAAATGCCATGTTGCAATGCTCAAGATTGGCAACATATCATCCTTCAGTATTCAGATTTGGTAACAAATCATGTTTCAGAGTAGAAATATAATTTTTCAGCACTAAGAATTGGTAAATTATTGTCTTTTAATGCTTAGAATTGACAACAGATACCACTCCGGGTACATTACATTTAAGTGAAAGGGCAACATGGTTTGTAAACACACATTAAATACTGTCGTGGTTCAAATTTGATTTGATTGTTATGCCATCTAACGTTTGATTATGTTGTTCTGTGTGGTCGTAGATGTGCTGCACTAGTTCAAAAGGGGTCCATCGTCGCTTAAACAAGTAAAACCCATGAACATTATAATATGTGGAGTGCAGCACCGAGGCAGTAGCCGTGATGGTGTTTGCTTGTGTAGTTTTCACACCAGCTAAAGACCGGATAAGCTAGATATAAAATGTATTGCGTAAGATGTCATAATTGAAAAATAGATTTAATTCAGGCACACACATGGACACTCCAAGTCCCCTACATTTATTTGAACAAATTTATGTCTTGGTATATGTAAATACATTGCATTCAGACAAAAAACTAGGGTTGTATGTATTAATGAAAAATATACCAAAAGTGTTTGGATTATCACCTACCACACAAAGCTAAGTTTACGCCATCATACGAGTGCTATATTACACCATAATTTAATAACTTGATCACGTTACTCATACTAACGCGGATTATCTGAAGAAGAGGAAAACGACACTAGGAAATAACAGAAATAGTAGCTCAGTATATCATTGTAAAGTACCCTGTTGTAATTCTCCTCGAGCAGATGGACGCGGTCTACACTACAAATAACATGTAAGAAGAAAATTCGAAATCCGGTTGCACGGCATATATTTTAGTAACTGCTGTACAAATGAGCGTTCATAAAACATAGATTTACATCTAACATAACTCTAAATAACCGTACGAGTTTAAAAATAAGATAACGGGAGAATAAAGGGAATATAAGAGATTTAAATTCTCAAGTGACGACTGTAAGGGAAATGTACGCGCTTATCAAATCAATAATAATCGCGGCGCAAAAGAATGTAGATTTCATTTGTCATATATGCCATTGCTTCTTCGCCATAAATCTACAGACAAAAATTCTGGTGCAGTTTTGCCAAGGTCATTTTTTAGATTGGTTTGACTACAGTGTTATATATATATATATATAGTGGAGTGGCTTAAGTCCAAATTTAAGTGATATCGTGACCTGCTGGAACAAAGCACCAAATTTGGCACAGATGTTGTTTAGGTTAATATGGAACTTTTTAGAGGGGTGGCTGCCAAATTTTAAATGTCAAGGTCACGCTGAGGTCAAGATCAAAGGTCAAATTATGGGGTTTTCATATTTTCCCAGGGAATGACTGTGATATTATGTAATAAAGCATCAATCATGGCACAGAAGTACTTTAGGATAATAAGAAACACTCTTAGAGAGGGATGCCAATTTTTAAAGGTCAAAGCCATGCTGGGGTCAAGGTCAAACATAAAATTATGTGGAATTTTTTAACCTTTTACCAGGGAATGGCTGTGAGATAACGTAATAAAGCATCACGTTGGCACAGTATAGTATATTAGTATAATATATAAAAATTAGAGGTAGTTGCCAAATATTGAAAGTCAAGGTTACAATACAGTCAAGGTCAAAGATCAAACTGTGTGGAGATTTCAGATTTTTTCATGGAATGGTCGCAATATGCTGTAACATACCATTAAAACTCGGTACAGATGTACATTGGGAAATATAAAATTTTTAAATGTGTTTATTGATAGGCATAGCTATCTATAGTTTGAAAAGAACAAGTGTCTGAAAATAAACAACAGTGTAGCGCACATCATAACACAATTACATTCATAACGGCTGTGAAATTCTAATAGAGTGAACACTTTTAAACAAGCAATTAAAATAGATAGCAAAACATTAATGCAGTCATTCCACATACGAACGATCTACAGACACTTTTAAGATTGCCATGGAATCAGATTAAAACACAAATTTGAAACAAATTGAAACATCAATTGCGAGATGTATAAGCATACCATAGTATCGGTATTCATTTGATTGTTATAATAATGCACGGACCGGGGGTAATTTTATAAACTGTTATTCAATTTAAAATGAAAACGCGTTATCGCTTAGATTACAATTCTCTCATTGTCGTCTGCTATCATGTCTTATGCAGATGTATAAATTGATGGGAATTTTCGCCTGTTAGTTGCTGGTGACTAAATTCTGCGCTAGCAATACAATAGACTGTTTGAACTTTATATATTAGACCTTCCCGACAGAATGGACTGGACAAATTGCATAATATGTGGAACGGACGATGACATATTAAAATGTCGCGCATCCAGACAAGACGGTAAAGGTCTACAATCATATGAGGACTTTATGAAAAACGTAGTTACATTTAATGCCTGTTGATGTATGTTTTCGTGAAAGCGTTAATGCAAATGACCTCCATGCCAACAAGGCAAAGTGGCACCTTAATTGTCAGCTTAAATTTGCTAGTTCAAAACTGCAGCGAGCTCAAGAAAAACATGACAAAAAGAGAAATATTGAACAGTGTGGGGATGATATTGTACAAAGAAAATGACCCCCCCCCCACCCCTCTGATGAGTCTAAACACTCAGATAGGTGAATCATCTGTAAGCAAACAGAAGGGGTACTTCATATGTGTGGTACATTAGAACTGGGCACCTTGCTTAGAGAACAGGCAACGGAAATGCAAGACACAGACCTGTTAGCCATACTTGCAGGTGGTGATTTGGTTGCCATTGATGAAAATATCACAAGCATTGTATGAATATGTTTAACGCTTACTGAGCAGAAGATGGCCGAGTCGAGGGTATTTGCTGAACTTGTATCATTCATTGAAACTAGTTTGGAAGACGGTGTTTTTATATTCAGATTAGCAGACTTGCATAAAATGTATGAAAATCGGCTTACATCATTAGGGCTTCAAAAATCAATAAACAAAACCCGGTTAAAGAACAGGCTTATGTTTGATTATCCCAATGACTGCCAGGAACAAACAGATGGCAAGAACACACTTCTAGTCTTTAACGAAGGTCTCCAAGTGCTGCTGAAAGAAACACTTGAATTGCGTAATTTCGAGAAGGATGCCCTGTCAATGGCACATGTAGCTAAAATCATACGGAAGGAAATGTTTGAGACAGAATTTCCCAAATTCTAAGATAGTTTTACTACAGATTGTCAAGAGAGTTCAGGGCCGAATTCCCTCAAAGTCCTGACTTCGATGCTGCTGTATGGGTCAAATATCACAGAGCAGAATGCTGGCAACTCGCATGCATGCCTGACTATAAGCCAACTAATCAGGTTCAACTCTAAGCAAAAGGTTAAGGGAGCAGAAAGGCCACGTCATCACAAGGATAAAGTGCCCACGTTGCCATTATATATATAGGTCTGAATGTACACACGCAAACCTGAAGTAAAACATTGTGAATCAACTTCATGAACTGGGTGTCAGTGTGAGTTATGAGCGTGTATTAGAACTGGAAGACTGGCTCACAAATGCAGTTTGTCAGCGGTTTAATGAGGAAGACTTAGTATGTCCTGCACAAATCCGCAAGGGTGTGTATATAACAGGAGTCCTTGATAATTTAGACCACAATCCCACATCACAAACAGCTGAATGGTCTTTTTATGGAACTAGTATTGGCTTGTTCCAGCTCCCTACACAGTCTAATCCTGGAATATCTAGACCGCCCATCACAGTTCCAACTCCAGTGTGCACCAACAACCCTTCCCTCCAGGACAGCTACCGCATAGTTCCAGCTTTAGCATGCAGCACCAATCTGTTAACTGTTCCAGAGGTACATGTTGTAGATGACACCCCTGACATGTTAAATACAACAGGTGAACAAGAGAACCACTGGTTAGGACCGAGAATGCCACTGCTAGATAAAGACAAACTTAAGAAAGATGACTTCATTGCATGGGCTGCTCATCATGCTGATCGTCAGCCAGATAACCCAGATCCACCTGCGGTAAGTGTTCTGTTGCCTCTGTTCTATGAGAAAGCAGCTACGATGGCCATGGTTAAACATAGGATGGAAATGGTTAAACTTGTCATCCAAAAACGAAACCCTGGGCAAATACCAGTACTGGTTGGTGATCAACCAATTTAGGCTCTGGCAAAGTATGCACAGTGGAATTGGCCACAAACCATAGGTGAATCTAGATATATAGTCGTAATTGGTGGTCTACACACAGAGATGACATTATTGAGGGTAGTAGCAGACCTCTTGGAGGGATCAGGGTGGTGTATAGTACTGAGTGAAGCTGGAGTTGCCACTGCCGGAACTGCAGACTCCTTCCTCATGGTGGCGCACCTCACTAGGACACGGCATGCACATCAAGTACCTGTCATGGCTCTTGCAAAATTACAACATGATGCTTTCAACACAATGTGCAATCCAGGAGATGTGCCTTTTGACGACTGGAAAGTTGAAATGATACGAAACAGCCCAACCTTTGAGTTCTGGGATAAGGTCTTGGAACTGTTGGTGCTAGTTTTTGTTCGATCACCCAGAGAAAAAACTTTGCCCTATCTATCCAAGTGCTTGAAGCACTAGCACCATGGTTTTTTGTGCTTGAGCACACAAATTATGCCAGATGGCAACCAGTTCACATCAGAGATTTGAAGGCTTTCCCACAAGAAATTCGAAATGAGTCTGAGGCTAATTGGGTGTTCACGAAAGGTTAAGCGAAAGTTCTCGAGCATGCCTCTCGACCAAGCACATGAACAAAATAATGAAAGAGTGAAAGGATCCGGTGGTGCCATTGGCCTGACTGAAAATCCTGCTGCTCTAAAACGACGGATGATTGCAGGACCTGAAGAGGCCAGGATCCTCACAGAGTGTGATAAACTGTATCACGTGACTGATCAACCATCCACCAGCCATGCACAGGGGCATTCAACACAAGAAACATTCCAGAATCAGGTTAACAATATGTGCAACACAATATTTGCAATGGGTAACCCATTTATGGAAAAGTCAAATGAACTTATGACTCTGGACACACACGATTGTATGGATGGCACAGTTGTACAGGCATTGTACACGATGGAGACATTGGGCAATGAGAAATATTCAAACTATGTCAAGGATATGCTTGTTGAAAGGAAAGAATCAATCCATAGGGCCGTAACAAAGAATCATCTTCCGCTCCTTAAGCGTCCTCACGACACTAGCGGGAACTCAAAGGCAAAACAACAATTCCAAGAAATAAAAAATGACTGCAATCTATTCAGTCAGCTATTCATCGCTGCACAAGTCCGCAGCACAAGGCTGGATGAATTCTTCACACATGGAAATCACCCATGGCCATCAGCATTGTCTCTACATGGATGGAAGACTCCGTCTACCAAGCAACAAAGCAGAGCTACTGCATTGCATTGATCCAGCTGTCCAAGCAGAAACATCATCTCACTTTGATGCCAAAGTATTTGATGGTGCTGCCATAGTGCATGCCTTGCCACAGGAAAGTGCATCTACTTTCGGTGAATATAGTGACAATGTTTTCATCCCATGGACAGAGAGACAACTTACAAACTATTTAAGAATTGACATAGTTTGGGACACTTATAACTGTGACAGCCTGAATACAACAACTAGAGAAGAACGAGGTAAAGGGGTTCGGAGAAAGGTGTCCCGCAATGGTAAGTTACCACCTTGCTTTGCTGGTTTCCTTCAGGATCCTAGAAACAAGGAAGAGCTATTTGCTCTGCTGACAGAAGGTTTAGTGAATCATGAATATCCACATAACAAACTGGTCATTACCTCTGGCCCAACAGTGCAGTCAAATCACTCCAATATCACAATGGGAGAGAGTGGTCATGAAGAGGCAGATAGTAGAATATGCCTTAATTTGAATAATGCTCTTAAAGAGGGTGCAACTTCTATCCTCATTAGAATCATGGATATCGATGTGATTATGATTCTGTTGGGAGCTTTCCATGATCTTATACAGTGTCATCCAGATATGCCGTTATGGGTTGGCTTTGGTATCGGAAAACAGTACCGATATTATATGTTAATTCAATCTGCCAGGAACTTGGTGAGGACAAAGCTCGTGCTCTACTTTTTCTCTTTTTCCATGCCTTCTCTGGCTCTGATACAACATCAGAGTTTAGCAGTAAAGCCAAGAAATCTGTTTGCAAGACATGGAAAGCATGTTCCACTGCCACAAAAGCATTCATCATCACACCACTGTCTGCATTTGTTCCACTAGACATTAGACCTCCAGTATTCAGAATAATAGAAAGATTTACCTGTATCATGTATGGCAACACTACTCCACATGTTGGTGTGAATGAGCTTCGACTGGAGCTATTCACAAGGAGAGTGAAGATGATGGAGAAGCTTCCTCCGACTCAAAATGCAGTGCTCCAACATGTTAATAGATGTCTATACCAAGCCAGTATTTGGAGAGGAAATTTGAATCCAAAGATATCTGCACCTACTCCTGAAGGCTTTGGGTGGGCCAAAGGAGACACTGGGCGGTGTCCATTGTGGACAACTATACCAGCTGCTGCTGATAGCTGCAGAGAATTAATCAAGTGTGGATGCAAGGCGACGCCTAGATGTTCAAGGAATTGCAAGTGCAGGAATGCAGGTCTCGCATGCACAGCATAGTGCCTTTGTCATGGCAGTTGTGAGACAATTTGACTTTGAACAACTGACTTTGAAACCACGCATGTAGTCTCAGTGTAATTGCCATGACTGGAATTACACAATTGAACATAAAACTGTTGGTTTAGACAGCACGTTTATGTTTCTATTTTGGAAATAAGACCCCCACCACAATTTCACATTTTGACATTGACCTTAGTTTGGCAACCCCGCTAGAGAGATTTGCATTACGCTAAACCGTGTTGTGCACATTTTCCAACCTCAGAATACAAATGTACCATTTAAATTACCATTTCCCGCATATATTCTTAATGGGAGGGGCCAAGACCTCAAATTATTCTTATGAACAATGAACCCAGGAACAGTACTGACTAAGGTACATCAGTACAAAAATATGGCTTTGATACAGCATGTCATAGTAATTCTATGTAAAATGTGAAAACAACACACAATTTGATCTTTGACCTTGCCCCTAGACGTGACCCTAACCATTAAAATTTAGCAGACCCATCTGAACAGTTATGCATTGTACTATGGTACATCTGTGTCAAAACCTGTGCTTTATGCAGCATGTTACACACATTCCCTGGGAAGAAATAAAAAAAATTCCCACATAATTTCAACTTTGACCTTGACCTCTGTATGACCTTGACATTTATACTTTGGCATCCCGCTCTAAAAATGTTTGTATTGTCCTCTAATACTTCTGTGCCAAATGTGGTGCTTTGTTATAGTGTGCCACGGTCATTCCATTGAGAAAATATGGAAAAAATGCATAATTTGACCTTTGACCTTGAGCTCTGTGTGACCTTGATGTTTATACTTTGGCAGCCCACTCTCAAAATGGTTGTATTGTCCTCTAGTACATCTGTGCCAAATTTGGTGCTTTATTTTAGTGTGCCACGGTCATTACATTGGGAAAATGTGAATAAAAACCATAATTTGACATTTGACCTTGACCTCTGCGTGACTTTGACTTTTAAAATTTGGCAGCCCCGCCAAAAATTCCGTATTTCCCTCAAGTACATCTGTGCCTGTGCTTTGTTCCAGCTGGTCACGATCATTCCCCTAAGCCACTCCACTAATATATATATATATATATATTATGTATGATCTGGTATTTCCCTCACGCGAGGGCAATACTACACGGTACCCCCGCCGCCCTACCCCCCCCCCCTCCCCCGCGCGAACATTGTGTTTTAGTCCTAATGCGCAGATTAATTATGACATAACACTAGCCAACGACGAAGGTCATGACGTCATAAGTCTTGATGCATTCTGAAAATGACGTACATAAAGTGTTGGAAATTGGCAATGTTTAAGTTAAGATAAAATTCTCTCTCTCTCTCTCTCTCCCTCCCTCCCTCGTTCCCTTCCCCACCTCTCTCTCTCTCTCTCTCTCTCTCTCTCTCTCTCTCTCCCTCTCGCTCGCTGCGCTCGTGGGATACAACGTTTACACGTATGGTAACAGTATGTACCGACACAAAAACACTGGTGTAACTAATAATATGCGCCGATATAATACACGAAATGGTTAAACAGGATCAAGCAATGAGAAAGAGGTCTAGGTCTCTTTCTCATTGCCGAATCCTAGTTAACTATTTCGTGTACGATAAAGGTTATATAGCCGATATATATGTTTAAATTCACACTGGTGGAAGATAATCCTGGACTTCCCGGTGGCGCTACTTGGGGGAGAATGTGAGAAAATGCTGACGGTAACGCTACCTGGCAAATTTTGACGGAATAGGTTGCGTTCACACAGGGACGCAATACCGATATATCCGTAGATAATTCGTCGATTTTTAGGAATTCAATTTCCGACATAAGTGACGTATTTATTCCCGGACAAGCGGTCGTCCAATGAGAACGCTAGCCGGTATAGCTGGTATTTACAGAAATAGTGGCCGTATGAGAACACCGCCTTAAAGATTGTGAAAATTACTTCCACTACTTGTACCCAGTGCTGTACAATGCATATAGTGTGGTGGGTCGTGCTACATTTCGCTGTAGTATTTTCTGTCTGGTACAGTGCCCATGTAGGCCACCCCACCCCACTCAAACCCCACAACGCGTTGCACAAAGCACATAGGAATGCTAGTATATTTTATGCTATCAAGGGTCAGGAACCTGTTTTGACCTTGGGGAGTGGGGATAAACTATTTGTATGGGTGGGGCCAAAACCTAGGGGACGCTGTGGGAATACCCTATTGGAGAGGAAACCCTGAGTGGGCTATCCCCTCGTTGCCCCTGTTCATACGCCTACGATCACAGCGTTATTTAATTAAACTAGAACAGGATCATATGAGCAAAGATCCGTAACGTTCAATAACTTGTATAACAATTTTATAACTTAAGGGTGCGATGTTGGCTTTCTAAATCACACCAGGGCTGAAATCGGAAATCGACTCCTTTATGATGAACATAGGTACCATTAAAATAACCACTGAAGTGTTATTGAGATCTTTTCCTCAATGAGGGAGGAGGAGGGATGTTATTTTAAAGTCTATTGTTTTTCACACTTCTAAAACCTGGAATGGGCTGAATCGAAAATCAGGCAACATTATCCCGTCGACAGTTACCGCGAGAATACCACTACCTACCCACCCCGACCACATCGCACCTACCTACCCCTAAGTTTTGTCATGATGCATTTATCAAAACCAGAGAAGTCACGATTTTCACATTTATGGGTCGGGCACTCTTCTAATGTCAACGAGCCTGAACGAGGGGATGGATAAACGTTAGGCCACGTAATTATCTTGATAATTAACCCTATAATAACTCCTCAACTTTCATCAAGATACATGCATCTATAACGAATCAGTTACGATTATGAAAGTTAAGGGTGAGGAACCCTTCAAAAAGTTAGCAGTGGTTAATCGAAAATACTGTGGACAGTTCCAGTATTCTGGTGTGAATATGTGCCTTTAAAGGTGGGCGGGTGGGTACATTTTAAAATAGGATGTTGAATGGAAAATCGGGCTCCGTAATGACAATGACGTATGACGTGACGTCACTTGACAAATACGGTTATTTGCTTGCTGTAAGTAACGTTGCTTTGCATAATTCAATATTATCTCACGCGATGTGCACATTATCAGACGGCACAACGCATGCAGCGGAGACAGTGTCTTTACTGTAAGGCACATACCGTTATTTCTGAAGAAGTAGTGGTAGTAGTAGTAGTAGTAGTAGTAGTAGTAGTAGTAGTAGTAGTAGTAGTAGTAGTAGTAGTAGTAGTAGCAGCAGCAGCAGCAGCTGCAACAGCAGCAGCAACAGCAGCAACAGCAGCGGCAGCAGCAGCAGCAGCAGCAGCAGCAGCAGCAGCAGCAGCAGTAGTAGTAGTAGTAGTAGTAGTAGTCGTAGTAGTAGTAGTAGTAGTAGTAGTAGTAGTAGTAGTAGTAGTAGTAGTAGTAGTAGTAGTAGTAGTAGTAGTAGTAGTAGTAGTAGTAGTAGTAGTAGCAGCAGCAGCAGTAGCTGTAGCAGCTGATGACAACCTACCGATTCGCAGTGTTTGCCACCCAGGTCTAGTTCTTCACATTTGAATCTTCTGAACAACTTTCCAACAAGATTCGTGACGTAGCTCGGTGTAAGGTCCTGTGCTGTGACTCCTTGCGAAAGCATCATTGCATCGCCGCCATTAAACTGTTCTGCATGCGGTTCCTCTGGGCTATGCTTCACGAAATCCATGTGGTCCGCGAACACAGCCGCTTTGTAAGCTCTCGTGTTCATGATTCCCCCTAAATTCTGCCGTACTGGGTAAGCTTGTTCAGCGCCGAGAGAATGTCTAGCTAGTAACTCTCCTGTCGCAGGTCCGCCTGGGTACACGCCCATACCGGGTATCTGCCCATCACGGCCGGGTGACGCCCAGTCCGGTAGGTCCTGAGGTATGTACGTTCCTCGCACGCTAGGATTAGCAGCAAGTGCTGGATTCCGGACCATCGCGCGGGAACAGACGAGATATATTCCAAACCAGATCAAACTATATTGCACTAACGCAGACATTCTAAAACAGTATCACAAATAAGAATGTTATGCGATTCAATGGTAGTCTATATCAGAAGTAGAATTCCGCAGTACCACCAAATTTCCCATGTATAAATTTAGTCAAGAAACTTCACATCAATACTAGTAGCCTAAAAACATAATATTTTAGCGAGTGTGAAATTTGAGATTTAGTCTATCCTACAAACTTTTTAATTTATTGGTGAAATCTGATTATGGAAATCTGTGAAAATCACGATATAGGCCTAATTAAACGCAACTCTATTTATTATTCAGTAACTTTTTTTTAAATCTTTGTTGTCTGGTCGGTGACGAACCGGAGTGTGAGCTTATACAGATTATTCCCACAACAAATCATTGGTCCTGCTATAAATGAGAAATGAGCTCATTTACAGAATGCTTTTTCCTTAAACTATTCCTGTCTAACGTAATAATTACGTGATTAATTAACTCTCGCGGTAAAGAATTTCACCCTAAATACGACATATATGATATTTACTGCTATTTTGTTTAACCCTTTCACGGCAAATCCTGTCAAAACTGGACTCTGGAGTGATCTCGAAGAATGTCCATTTGCAGGCCAAGAGAACACCTTTTTCAAATTTTACGACTGCAATGACTGGCTCGGTAACCGAGCCAGTCATTTCAGTGGTAACATTTAAAAAAGTACTTTTCTCTTGGCCTGGATATGGACATTAAAAAAGCAAATACTTTGTTATACTTTTTTATTTTCTTGAACCAAATTAAGAATTAAAGTTTTAAACTGTGTTGAATATTTTCAAAAAATAATTTGGCACAATTAAGTGGTTGTATCGAAGCTATAGAATTGACATAATTCTAATATAAATAGGTTACGCGTCATTAGTATGACAATTGTCTTACGCTATTAATTATCTTTAGAAATTCATTTATGAAAATTTCTGGCTATATAGACCTTTATGTAATTAATGTTATATGTGCCGCGTTGTCATTGGCTGATCTTTAATACGCTGCGTTGTCATTGGATTTTACGTTGTACAGGTAATTGAGTGAAAAGAAATAGACACGGAAGCCAACAATAGCTCTGGGTCTATGGAGCGTACATATTTGTAATAAGTATTGTATATTTTTGTATCTATTAGTCATTTTCCGTATCTTATTTTATGTAGAGATAATATTAGGCACGATACTGAAATTTCAATAATAATAATAATAATAATAATAATAATAATAATAATAACAACAACAACAGCAACAACAGCAGCAACAACAACAACAACAACAACAGCAACAAGATGAAGAAGAAGGCGAAGAACTAGACTACCCGAGGAGGTGCCGGCTCATGCATTTGCATTCTGTTTGTTACCCTATGCACTTAGTGATCCAATGCACTTAGTTAACCAATGCACTTAGTGGCCCAATGCACTTAGTGACCCAGTGCACTTAGTAACCCAATGCACTTAGTGGCCCAATGCACTTGGTGACCTAATTCACTTAGTTACCCAATGCACTTAGTGATAATTGATGGATAAACTGGAATCATCCATTGCTTCTAGAACACCACAGTTTGAATGGATGTGCCAAATTAGGTTGTTCTGCCTTTTTGGTTTTCGCGAGAAATGTGTATACCTGTAGCGTGACACCATAACCTAGATATTTTGTGATTTGACCATAAGCTCAACCTATGTTTAGCCATGCTCAATATAAATTTACATTCCCGAGTTATGGCTAAAAATGTACATTCATGATCCGCGCAACCCACCACCGCCTCCCCACCCCACCCCACCTAACCCCACCCACCCCACCCAACACCCAACAACCCGCCCCACCGTTGATGCTTGCCGGCGGAAACATTAAGACCATTTCGTATTTCAAGCGATTGCATATGGAAGTAACTGTTGGCCGTCAAGAAAGGTCGGCTGGTATTTACAAGATTCTCGTCGTCGTCGTCGTCGTCGTCGTCGTCGTCGTCGTCGTCGTCGTCGTCGTCGTCGGCGTCGTCGTCGTCGTCGTCGTCATCATCATCATCATTCGTCATCATCATCATCATTCGTCGTCGTCATCGTCATTCCTTCACCATTATTACCACTTGCAACGCTAAACTATCATAGAAACGACCTGCCATTGATCATAATAGTTCTTACATTGCAAGCTATTTATCCTATTTGGTGTTTCGGTTTGAATGAGTTATTTTACTTGCCATGGCAACGAATAGAGGGATCCTATCTGTCACTCAAGTATCTTACGTCATAATCAATTACGTCACTTGTAGGATGACGATACAGTCACACACCATCACGAAGCACAAAGCGTCTGTCAAGTCTATGAATTGTATGTCTTTCGTGGATGTACAATTTAATAACTATTCTGCTGAATATTTTGAAACTAATTTGCCTGGGAGCTGTTGCTATAGGCAGCAACAAGACCCAGTGAAATCCTGTCTCAATAACGGGCACATGCTTTTGGGGCTAAATGAAGGTGGTTCCTTGTGACGGGTGGTTTTATTACCATTCGTCTTAAAAACCTACGAAAATGTGTTCCCACAAACTGTTTATCGCAGCAAATAAGTTGCAGTAAGTGAACAGTTGTCTTTAGTGACCGCATTTTGATTCCTTATACGGTGTCCGTAATAGACAGGTTTATTTAGTACAAAATCAAACACATGCGTATGTATGAAATCAAAGCATCATAGTGGCTAATGGAGCTTTCTAGTTTTAGCTATGTCCCATCCAACTCTAGCTAAGCTACACCCACACCTCATTCGTGTTGGGATCGATCGATCTGTGAACTTCCTGACTATTAATTTCCAGAAAACGATACAGGTAAGCTATTGAATATTCTGAAGCCAATTTGACTGGGTGCTGTTACCGCTCAGTCAAATTAGTTTCAGAATATTCAACAGCATATTTATTAGACAGCAAAAACATACAATTCGTACAACGTGTTGGAATATTAAGCGTTTACGACTTACTAAATCGAGTCATTCAAGCTATAATTGATTATGACGTCATCCTACACGTCACGTAGTTGTTTCTGACGTCATATGATTGATGGATCCACTGGAAAGATCCATTTGTGTTAAAATGCTGTTTAGTGAAATCTAATTCTTTAACGATACAACTATAATATTTTAGGGAATATATTCTAGATTAGACAATCGTTGCTAAGAAACGAATATTAAATGACTATATAAGTTCATTGAGAGATAAAATATTTAAATAAAATATTGAAAGACCCGTTTTGGGATGTGTTTTAAGCAGTATGAATATCATTGTATATGAATTTCATATGAGGCCTTGTTTCTATGAAACTAAATATGCTGTTGGCGGCCATCTTGAAATATCCTTGATGGTGGCACACCATTCAGCCAAAAGGGAAAAATAGAAACATCAATAGCCCTATCCATTGTCTATAATACATAGAATTTTATCACTGTTCAAAATTGTACGGATAGTTTTTGTAAATGTGACTTTTCCTCCATAATCCCCTACACTATGTGGAGCAAAGGCAGTGATTGCTAGCCTCTGATGAATATGGGTGAATCGAACCAATGAAGCGATCCAATCTGTCACTCAAGTATATGACGTCATAATCAATTAGTCATAGGCGGGACATTGCTGGCCGATGCCACTATGCATAGTGGCATATTTAACTACCTCATGAACATTGAAAAGTCCGTCAAGTGTACGAATTGTATGGCCTCACTATTTAGTAAACAGTTTGTTGAATATGTTGATACTAATTTGACTGGGTGTTGTTGCTGCCATAGGCATCAACAGCGCCCAATCAAATTAGTTTCAAAATATTCGACCGCGTACATATGTAGTTATCTTGAAATTGTGATTCTCGAAATTAAGGATTCAAAGTTTATAAATCGATTTCAGCACACACAAAATGTTGGAGGGAGTTAGCTAGAAATGGGCGGGGCATAGCTAGAAATGGGCCGGACATAGCTAGAAATTGATACCTCTATTAGATCTAGATAGAATGCAAATGAGACCTGAGAAGGAATAGTGGATTAGATCTCTGTGAGAGGAGAGGTCTGGAGAATCCTGACAGTTCAAAGGCGAACTATATAGACACATACACCGATTACTGTGATTAGATAAATCATTATAATAGTGGAGGTGGAGGGGCATGATAATGGACTTGGTGTGGAACGGTGTGGTACGGTGTTGTTGTTGTTGTTGTTGTTGTTGTTATTGTTGGCGATGGTGATGATGATGATGATGATGATGATGATGATGATGATGATGAAGACGGCGGCCACGGCGGGTGGGGGCGGCTGTGGTGGTGGTGATGGTGGCGGTGGGGGTAGTGGTGGTGGTGGTGGTGGTGGTGGTGGTGGTGGTGGCGGCGGTAGTGGTGGTCGTGTTGGTGGTGGTGGTGATGGTGGTGGTGGTCATGGTGGTCGTGGTGGTCGTGGTGGTGGTGGCGGTGGTGGTCGCGTGATGCTGCTGATATTGGTACTTTAAGGCAGTAGAAGATGTAGCGTGGCGGCGGCGCTAGTGGTGGTGGCGGCGGCGCCAGCGGCAGTCGTGGCGATGATGGCAGCGGTACTGGCAGAGATAGTGGCGGTATCTGTGGCATTGGTCGTGGCGGTGGTGGTGGTCGCGGTGGCGTTTCTGGTGGTGGTTACGATAGTGACAGAGTCGGACTGGTGATGCCGTGCCATCAAATGACTGGAGAGGGCCTCGGGGGCCCCGAGGGCCCAGGGATGTTAAAAGGAGGCTCGGAGCAGTAGGGCCATTGTGCCATTGTCACAATAGCCAGTCCTACTCTGGATAGTAATAGCGGTGTATGTGGTTGTCATTGTTGTAAGACGATTGGCGATGTGGATTGGCGATGTGGATTAGCGAGGGGGTTTGGCGATGTGGATTGGCCATGTGGATTGGCGATGTGGATTAGCGATGTGGATTGGCGATGTGTATTGGCGATGTGGATTGGCGATGTGGATTGGCGAAGTGGATTGGCGATATGGAGTGGCGATGTGGATTGGCGATGTGGATTGGCGAAGTGGATTGGCGAAGTGGATTGGCGATGTGGGTTGGCGATGTGGATTAGCGATGAACATCGTCGTGTCGT
>CM067364.1:40743327-40924163 GCA_034401795.1 Chaetoderma sp. LZ-2023a | reverse complement strand
CGCATGACACGTGTGTTTTGGCGATATGGAGTGGCGATGTGGATTGGCGATGTGGATTGGCGAAGTGGATTGGCGAAGCTGGATTGGCGATGTGGGTTGGCGATGTGGATTAGCGATGTGGATTGGCGATGCGGATTGGCGTTCAGGTTCTTGCTCTGGCTATGTTGGTAGTGGTTTGTGTTGCTGTGGCTGTGATTGTGGTTGTGATTGTTGTTGTGATTGTGGTTGCGAATGTGGTTGTGATTGTGGTTTGCGATCACCGTGTTCGAAATCTTGTGCTAAGTCATTAAGGTTAGTCTGACAGCTATTACCTTCGAATATCGTTTGAATATCGTGTAATTATATTTCTGTTATAAACTGAAAAAGGCATAGCTTTTCTCAACGATATCATCCGCATGTCTGCCATCAACAAGGACACTTGACACATGCGTCAGTCAGGTGGTTGTTATTCCCGGATCTTATTTTTTGCGCATTTGATGACTTGACAACATTGGGCGAGTACCAGTTATATACAATGAAAACATAAATATGGAAATACATTGCTTTATTTCTATAATATACATGTCCCGATGATTAATAAAACATTAATTATATATCCTAATATTCATAGCTTGTGGGTGACTCAAAAGAAAGACGTAATTTAGCTGGCGCATGGCCGTCATGACATGTCATGCATATCAGAATTGCATCTATTTGCCTGTACATTTTCTTGTAGGGAAGTAATACATTTTTTTTACTGCCTCCCTCCCTCCCGCCCGCCCGCCCGCCCGCCCGCCCGCCCGCCCGCCCCCACGCCGCCAGCCCTCCCTCCCTCTCCCTCTCCCTCTCCCTCTCTCTCCCTCGCTCTCTCTATCTCCATCTCTCTCCCCTCTCTCTCTCTCTCTCTCTCTCTATCTCTCTCTCTCTCTCTCTCTCTCTCTATCTCTCTCTCTCTCTATCTCCCTCTCTCTCTCTCTCTCCCTCTCTCTCTCCCTCCCTCTCTCTCTCTCTCTCTCTCTCCATCCCTCTCTCTCCCTCTCTCTCTCCCTCTCTCCTCCCTCCCTCCCCCCTCCCTCTCTCCCTTCTCCTCCCCTTCCTCCCTCCCCTCTCCCCCCTATCTCTCTCTCCTCCCCCTTCCTTTTTCTCTCTCTCCCTCTCCCTCTCTCTCTCTCCCTCTCCCTCTCCCCTCTCACTTCCTCCCTCTCCCCCTCCCTCTCCCCCCCTCTCTCTCTCTCTCTCTCTCTCCCTCTCTCTCTCCCTCCCTCTCTCTCTCTCTCTCTCCATCCCTCTCTCTCCCTCTCTCTCTCCCTCTCTCTCCCTCCCTCCCCCTCCCTCTCTCTCCCTCCCTCCCCTTCCTCCCTTCTCCCTCCCCCCTCTCTCTCTCTCCCCTTCCTTTTTCTCTCTCTCCCCTCTCCCTCTCTCTCTCCCTCTCCCTCTCACTTCCCCCTCCCCCTCCCTCTCCCCCTCTCTCTCTCTCCTCTCTCTCTCTCTGTCTCATCTCTCTCTCTCTCTCTCTCTCTCTCTCTCTGACGTCCCAATACATAGTTCCGTGTCTAGCTCCGTCATGAACATTGGACAGTCCACCCAGGTGTACGAATTGTATGCCTAACTAATTAATAAGCAAACTGCGGTCTATAGTTTGAGGCCAGTTTGATTGTGCTTAATAATTGCATTTATTAGTCAGGCAAAATTTAGATAGTGGTTCTTTTGTGGCTAGAGAATAACTGGACATTTTTAATAGATCGTTTACGGTAATATTTAGGTAGCGTTTCTAATCGTAATAAATGTAAAAAGTCCGCAAATAAAAATGTAATGAAGCTCAAATACTGCATTTCCTTTCTTCTCTAAGTATACATTAACACCTCCGCTCTTTCTATTGGTAATGAATGGTAAATGGTCCTAAACCTAATGAACAATATTCTATTTCTCTCTAAGTTATTTAAGTCTAACTAGGTATGTTTCCGTATCCAGTTTATTGTTAAATGAATTGTATATAATTACCCTTCCACGATTCCTGCTTTTGTGCGAGCCATGTTTCTTTAAATTGGTCCTCTATGTTTCTGGTAGTCTCTGCTTGATTGATTTTAGTGGTATGAATCGTGCGTGTGTGTGTGTGTGTGTGTGTGCATGCGTGCGTGCGTGTTTGTGTGCGTGCGTGCTGCGTGCGTGCGTGCGTGCGTGCGTGTGTGTGTGTGAGCGCCCGCTTATGTGTGCGTGTGGTGTCTTCCAAAGGTATGTGTGTATTATCAGAATGGTTTCAATTCATGTTAGCTATTTGTATGGTCTTCTGTTTTTATTAATATCTCTTGTGTCAACGTACCGCTTTAATTATCAATCCACCGAGAAAAGTCCTCTGCTGTGGTCTTGAGGAGTGGCCATTTGCAGGTCAAGCGAAGTTTTTTTTTGAAAATTTACCAGTGGCATGACTGGCTTGGTAACAGAGCCAATCATTCCAGTAGTAAATTTTCAAAAAGATTCTTCACTTTACCTGCAAATGGACACTGACTAAGAGAAAATTTAGATTTTTCTTGACCAATAAACATTTAATCGCCAAGCCCGCCAAAAAGCTAACTCTTAAAACTATCCTCCAAGATTCCAGTGGTAAATTTACCAAAAAATGTCCATCTCTCTAGTCAGCAAGTAATCATTCACTGAGCAAAATCTTTTATTTTCATGAAAATTCTTGACAATTTTAAATGGTTATTTGATAAAAGTAGCACGTTGGGCACTTTTGAGGCGTTATTAAAACATATATCTTCCTCAAGAGCATTGCATTACATTTGTTCCCATCTCCTCGTTTCCAACGCGAAAGATGGAGGTAAAAGGGAGACGATGAGAAGCTCAATTATTATGCTCCATACCACATCTCATTTGGGTGCTTTACTGGTGAATACGATTTCTCATATCCAATGACAATATGTCGAGCAAGCGTGGGCCATCACTGCAAATTTACCGCATGATTGACTTGCGTGGGTATCAAGCCAGTCATGCGAGCGACAAACCTGTAAAAAGACTTGTCCTTCCCGATCCACAAATGGGAATGCTCAATATCAGTTAGACAGTAGCAGTGGCTTAATTGGTGGGAGCAGCAAGAGAGGTAGTAGTTGTAGTAGTAGTAGTAGTAGTAGTAGTAGTAGTAGTAGTATGTAGTAGTAGTAGTAGTAGTAGTAGTAGTAGTAGTAGTAGTAGTAGTAGTAGTTCAGACAGAGCAGACGTGTTTATTTTGACCACTGCAGTAGTAGGGTTGGCGTCAGAATGATACCACCACCCTCCGACTGGCAGCCGATCAGCGATCTGCGGCTCCCACCGACCTCTAAATTCCTGAGGCAGAGGAATTTGAGACATGGGGCCCCCATGCCCCGGTAGTAGCCGAGCCGGCTATGATACCACCACCCTCCCGCGCAAGAGCAACGCAACCATTCCGCGATCCCCGTCTCCCACCTCCTGAGGCATAGAAACTTGAGTAATGGGCCCCACCACCCTCCCACTCGAAACAACGCAACCGTTAATGCATGATGATAAATGATCCCACTGCCCTCCCACTCGAGAGGAATGCGACAGTTCTATGATCCATTGCTCCCACCTCCTGAGGCAGAGGAATTTGAGACATGGACCACACTGCCATTCCGCTCGAGAGCAACTCAACCGTTCCCTGAACATACATATTCCACATGGTCCGAACACCCATTTAGACACACACTCCTCAGTTGCTATAAGCCTCCACCATGGTTACTGTAACACAGCTTCGAGTGATGGCAAAGCAACTCGGCCTTAGAGGCTATTCTAAGTCCCGCAAAGCCGACTGGCGCCAGATGATTGGACAGGCCTGTGTCGAGAAGGAGCAAAAGCGATTCTTCCGAGCACAACAGATGGGCAGGTTTCCGGTGCTCACCAGAGATGGTCCGGAGAACCCCCATGACAAAGGGCAGTGGCTCCGTGAGCAACGTCAGTTGGATGAGGAGACGACTGCCAGAATACGAGCCAAAGCTGCAGCGACTCAGACGGCAACCCATCCACAAGAACGCCTAGGTTTTCTACAGCGAATCAGAAGACGGCTGTGGAGGGAGCCTAGATCTGAACCCTTAGCCCGGAGTATGAGGCGAGAAGGTCAGCAGATTCTCGATCAGCACCTGGGTGAGAGGGAGACAGTATGCTGGTCATTCCTCAGAGGGCTAGAAGGAAACATTACTGGTCGGATCATGGAGAAGACACAGACCGTACAGAATGCCTTCTTCCTTCAGTATACCTATATCTATCGAAGTGGACAGATCGAGGAGGGTCTGGTGATGCTCTTCCACAAGAATGCTCCAGGGAGTCCCAGGACGAATACACTAGGAGTGGCCCATACCTGGGTGTCGGCCAGAGAGCAAGCCCGACTGGACCCAGACAATATCCATCGACCCAACACCAAGTGGGCCTTCATCTGATCAAGCAACGTTGAGGTCAAGGTTGTCATTGACCACCAGCCTCTTCTAGGGACAGGCTTCCTCCCAGACTGGCTACGACAGAAGAAGAGTATGGTGGCATTCTACAAGGACATCATGTGCCTCTGGAGATGTCTAGCAGTACATCGGGGGGGGGGGTGCACGAGAGCTCACAAAACAGTTCTATAGCTTGTCTGTGACCGTGACTGATGTACCAAAGATGCCCCTGATTCAGCTGGACAAGGTATAGTTCTTCGCGAAGACAGGGATTCACGTTTACGAACCTACCAAAGGGGATAGCTGGCACCTCACCAGGCACCCGGCTCACTATACGACCACCATGCATTCTTCATTAAGGACATCTTCAAGTTAGCCCAAACTTTCATCTGTGGGCACTGTCAACAGCAGTTCACAACAACGGGGAGAAAGTAGAGGCACCGCAGTCAACATACGAGAAGGCCTTCTATCCACGGCAACTTGGCAGTTCAGCAGCCACTCATTGGATCGAGTACGAGTCAAGAAACCGAGGAACCCACATACACCACGGAGAGTGTGGTCATGGCGGCGAGCATTGGATCGAGGGTGCTGCCGTAGATGGTTATGATCTGACAACTGACACAGTATACCAGTTCCATGGCTGTCACTGGCATGGATGTGCACAACACCAGCGAGGTGAGGAAGCCGAACAAATGTACTGCACGACAGTCACAAGAGACGAGAAATTAAGAGCATTTGGATGCATGCTTGTGGTACAGTTGGAGTGCACCATAAAACTTTGTCCAAAAGTCCCCGCACAGGTGCAAACGGTACTATACCCACAATTCATCATCTATGACTTTGAAGCACTTCTAGATGGGATCAAGACCCACCCTATGGAGACTCTCACAGTCGAAAGTGCCCACATACCTGTATCAGTGTCATTTGGCTGCTCCTTAGATGGACGCGTGTGCGAGCCCACTCACCTCTGCAATGCTGACCCCAAAGTGCTAATCACAGAGTTCATGAATGCGATCTGATGACGAGCATTCCGAATCCGGACACGTGTCCGGGAACAGTATTTGCCCACAGACTTGGACACGTTACCGAAATACCAGCAGCGACTAATGAACGAGTGGTGTGATCAAGTACCTATCCTAGAGTTCAACCTTGGCCGGTACTACCTGAACCTCATCAAGTAGTACTTGACACTGACAGTGCAGGCACAGTAAAAGTCGCCAAGAAAGCAAGTCAGACAATGTTTCTCATCACACCCGAGCTGCGGTTTCTAGATGTGCTGAACTACCTCGGTCCTGGGGTCTCCTACGAGGCATGGATCAAAGCCCCCAGCTGTACATAGCAGAAGAGCTGGTTCCCATATGAATGGTTCGATACGCCTGAGAAGCTTGACTATCCGGGGCTCCCTGACTATCCAGCATGTAGAAACTTATGGGAGACCACATCCTGAAGCTGCCAGAGTGGAAGCAATGTAAGCAGACCTTCAGAGAGCAAGATGCGGACATTTGCTGACTGCCTGCGATACTACAATAACTTGGACGTCAGCCCATTCATCGAAGCCCTAGAGCGGATGCAAAAGTTCTACACACAATGCGGTATAGACATTCTGAAAGATGCGGTCTCCCTCCCGGGGGTGTCACTACAGTATCTACTTCATGGAATCGCTCAGCACATGCCAGATGTTGACCTCTATGCCCCAGGCAAGGAAGCCTATCAGATGCTAAAGGCTGGAGTTGTCGGCTGACCCAGCATCATGTTCACAAGATACCATGAGTCTGGTCTAACCAAAATTCATCAAGGTGGGCGTGTCTGCCAGTGTCTTCTAGTTTATGATGTGAATGCTCTTCACCTATCTACAATGGCCCAAGAGATGCCGTGCAGAAAAGAGACTGTATGGCAGTGGTCTGGCACCAGCGACATAGAATAATAGCTTCAGAGATCTTCTTAACCCCATGGAGAGCAATGTTGGCGATCTTGTGGACTGTCTCGCCAGCCATCGTCGTGAACAGAGCAATCAGAGCCCCAACTGCCACTAGTGTGCCAAGAGAGCCCTTCACATTGGTACGATAAATTCCCTTGGGTTCCAGAATATCTATGAGGACCTGCAAGTGGCCAGAGTTTCTGCAAGTGGATGAGGGTAAGGAATTTAGAGGTGAAACTGCGGCCTTCATGCGGAAACATGGTGTTGCTGTTAGGCGAGGTGAGCCCAGGCTATCGTCGAGCGGTGGAAGCAGACACTGGCAGAGCGGCTGTTCCCACATCACTATGCTCAGGAGATGGCTGTCCCAGCAGGCATTCGTTCCAGGTTAGGTGGGATGTCCCTTCCTCCGAGGTGGCACTGACCATCGAGTGCCAACTCAAGATCCTCGTGGCCACTGGTTAGGTGGAGTAGGGCATATTACTTCATTTTCTGTCAATAGAGACAGCAACCAGCCAGATCGAGCACCTCACTGAGAACGTTGGTCCCAGCCACCACAAGTTTGAAGTCGTCTAGCTCCCCCACCTCCTGGACCACCCCTCCATTCTGAACCAAGACTGCTACAACTACACAGTGAGGCACCTCATTGCAATGTCAACTCTACATGCTGGTTAGCTATGGCCTGGACCTGTTAGTGCTGTCGCTCTACATGTAGGATTCGTTGTCTAGAGCCCACACGTCTTAGTTCCTGGTTGTTCTCATCATGCCAGCATCTGCCGGTCTACTGCTGAATGGTACAGACATGTTCCCAGAAGATGGCCAGCACTTGTTTGGCTGTAGCCTCATCTATATCTGGGAGCTTAAATGGAAGCACTTCCGGTATGAGCTCTCTTGCCTGCAGGGCCGGCATCGTTGTACTGCTGGCCGGGAAAAATGATGTGATGGAGGTGCCAAGTATGAAATCCGAACAACAGCTGAGAAGGTAGCGCAGAGGGCCTGTGTCAGTAGCAGTGTCCAGAACATCGAGTATCCGTATGAGGCAAGCACATGAGGTCATGTCTATTAAGAGGTCTTAAACGGCAGGCTGCACAACTCTGACATCTTCACCTCGGGGAGTTGGAGTTTAGAGGCAGCCCCTTTCTCACCATCAACGCTGACATCACTGACCATGATTCTACCAATCTTTACATTATTTCCATCCAGTCGGAAGGAGCTTCTACTCTTGAACAGGTTCTGAACGGGCTCATGTACCTGTGCTTCAGCCAAGAGCTTGATTGCTCCTGCATCACCCATCTCAAGGGCACCGTTGACAATTAGCCTGTCCTGGAGTGTCATGCCATTGTATGCAGCGGTGGTACTGTTAAGGGCAAAGGCTCCTATAGATTGTACATTTCCGCTGAGCTCTCTGACTGGTATGGTATCACGGATTTCCCGTGGTTTACCCTTCTGATCGAAGTCCATGAAGGAGATGGGCGCATCAGTGTCCTTTGAGCCGAGACTTAGTACCCATTGATACACATTCTGGACACCAAGTCCCATGGCTGGTATGATCCAGGCTAGCTCTCCGTGTATGTCCTCTGGTACATCTCCAGCTGAGAGCTGATTTGTTGTTCGTATATGTGTCTGAGATGCAAACACCACCACGTTTTGCCGCAAACTGTCTTGTCTCTTCAATAGTTTTCCTAACATCCATTTTGTGTCATGATATCCCTGTGGATAATCTGCTCTGCTATCTGGCAATACTGGTCTATTGTTTACATTTACCAATGCCTATAATAACTGAGGAGGCGTGTCTCTAATTTGGCTGTGTGTTCGCCAAGTGAGTCCAGTACCCAGTATACTGTGATACAGTAACCCTGATGGCGAGGATTTGTATCAAGAGAATAAATAAAATATATAGCGAGATTTGAACTAGCAATTTTTAAGTGTGATTCAACATATACCGCATAACATATGCCTCGGCCACAGACACACTAAGAAAAATTACCTAGATTTAGCTGATAACCTGTTATTCGTTATCTATGATATGAAATTGAATGTGAAATTGCTTGTTAGGAGAAGCTGTACACATATTATAGACTGCTGTAATATCGTTGTCTGTACACATATTATAGACTGCTGTAGACTATTGTCAATAATTTCAAAATGTAGACCATGACAGAGATATCGGCGTTCTGGTGGTTCAGGCATTAGAGGCTAGACATTTTGAACAAAACTCAGCCATGGATGGGTTCAACCCATACTCGAAAAACCTCACCTAGATAGTACCCAAATTTCGAAAATAAACCGTTTGCATACTATGGTGCAGGGTACGATGACTAGAAATCAAGAGCCACCAGATCGCCCCCACCCCCACCCCCAGTGCGGGGTTAAATCACAGACATGCACACACCAGCCGGCTAGAATATCAACATGGGTAGGAAATTGTCCCACAGGTAGAAAACTCCCGACAATATCGGTCAGGATGAGAGAGAGAGAGAGAGAGAGAGAGAGAGAGAGAGAGAGAGAGAGAGAGAGAGAGGGAGAGAGAGCGAGAGAGAGAGAGAGGTCGGCCATCGTGGAGAGTTCTCCTGGAAAAGTGGGGTCCACGTGGGAGTTTTATAGTTTGAATCGGTCTGGGCGTGGCCCGGGATGTATGTTCAGAAGTTAGTATACCACTGTTGGATGTCTAAATTGGTGTTCGGACCATCCCATTCATTTCTAGCAAGCCATAGATTGGCCCTGGCATGTATTTGTGTATCCCATGTCTCAAATTCCAATGCCTCAGGAGGGGGCGCCACGGATCGCGGAATGGTTGCATTGCTCTCGAGAGGGAGGGTGGTGGGGGAGGGGCCACACGTCTCAAATTCCTATGCCTCAGGAGGTGGGAGCCGTAGATCGTGGAGCAGGTGCGTTGCTCTCGAGCGGGAGGGTGGTGGTGGTATCATTTGACTACCGACCCCGTTAGAGAATCTGGCATATGGGTGGGGACTGAGCTGGCAGCCGACTCGGCTACCACCTGGGCGCGGGGTCCATGTCTCAAATTCCTCCGCCTCAGCAATTGAGAGGGCTGTGGGAGCCGTTGATCGCCGATCGGCTGCCAGTGGAGGGTGGTGGTATCATTCTGACGCCAAGCCTAATACTACTACTAATATTACTGCAAATTTCGTTGTCCCTGTCTTGGGTTTTTGTATATATTTTGGTTCAACACTGTATTAATCTTTTCTGTTTCTGTTTGTGTTGTTCATTTGTATTTATTTTGCTGTGGGCGGTCACAGTTCACGGTTATTGGTATGCAGCTTTCTGCTTCTTGGGTGACTATAGCTCGCCATTGCTAGCTGTAGTCGATAGGCTATATAGCCTATAGCTGTTGATCGGCTTCGTTTTGACATAATCTTTCTTTCGTCGTTATACCTGTGTGTGCTCGTGCCGATACACTTGTGCACCAAGCATTTACACGCATTTTCTTGCGTGTTTTAGAAGGCCAATTGCTACGTAGGGTTTTTGTTTAGTTGGCGGCAGCTAATTATACAATACCTTATATTTGTCATTAGCTATGGATAAATACCAATCATAGAATATGCCAGTTAGCTATAAACGGACACTGAGTCTTAAAATTACGACAAAAGGGTTGGATGTGTCAGCTATTGACGTATGGATTAAAGGACGCTATTCGTGCCGGCCCTTTAATATTGAAGGGACTCATGAATATTAGTTGTAATCAATGGAATATAACTGTGACTAACAAGGAAGTAAAGGACAGCTTGTTAGAAGGCGATCTTATAGTGAAGGGAGAAATCTGTGGAGTAGAAGAGATTGAGTCTGATAGATTGGTTGTCAAAATCAAAGCTACTTTGGAAATTCCAAATGAGCGATTGGTGGCGGAATTTTTGCACTGTGGCCAACTTGTCAAAATCGGGAGGGAGACTTATCGTTTTAATAAGGCTCTTGAAAATGGAATCGGACGGGTGTATTTTGATAAAGTAGATAGGCCACTACCTAACAAGTTGTCCATTGATGGTGCCTTCATCCTGCCGTTATGGTACCGAGGTCAAGTGATGAAGGAATACCTAATTTGTGCTGGTACTGACCATATAGCAAGAGATTGTCCTAAGAAAAACCGATGTATGTTGTGTGGGTCTCCAGATCATTTTAAACGCAATTGCTCATAATCAATTGAAACGCTTCTGCGATTGTGAAGATTTATTTGATAGTTATAAAGAAATGAATCCTGAAGGAACCGATTTCACCTGGTTTTCTAATGCTGGTAGGTCAGCATCCAGATTAGACAGGATATATTTGAATCAATTGCTTAAAGGAAGTCTTACACAGGTTATCACGCTTCCAGTAGCATTTTCTGATCATAATATGGGGTGTAACAGTTTAGATAATGCTGACTGGATTAAGCAAGGGCCAGGGTTTTGGAAATTAAATAATTCCCTTTTACATGATATTAATTATCACCAGCATATTGATGGATTTTGGGGATATTGCCTTCGTAAAATGGATGAATATGAAAATTTGATGCAGTGGTGGGAAGAGGGCAAAGCTGGTTTGGCTCATATTTCACGACAGTTTGCAAATAAAAAGGCCCGTGATAGGCGCAAACGTAAGAAGGCCTTGGATAAATGTTTACTCCGATTTCCAAGTAAAGTTAAAACCAGTGATGTAAGTTACAATGACCGCTTATTAAAAACAAAGAATCAAATTAATGATTTAGATCACTATGCTTTTGAAGGCGCGAAGATTCTATCGAGGGCGCAATTACAAGCAGAAGGTGAGAAGCCTACCAAATTTGTATGTAGTTTGGAAACGGCAAGAGGTGTTGAAAAGCTTATCCGATGGCTAAAATTGAGAAATGGTGTTTTGGTCAACTCAAATATAGATATGATAAAAGCTGTTCATTTATTTTACAATGAGTTTTATACATCAGAAGGTAGTGACGAAGCGGCAACAACATTTCTTCTAGGCAACTTAAATAAGCGATTGCCTGATTCATGCTGTGAAAGTTGTGAACAACACCTGTCGTTAAGCGATTTAGCCGAAGCTTTGCATGGAATAAAGGCTGGTAGAACTCCAGGACGTGATGGACTTGCGTCCGAATTTTACCGCACATTCTGGCACATGCTTGGACCATCGTTTTAGCAAGTAGTACATAATATATTTGAGTGTGGCCACTTTCCTTTTTCCATGTCTCAAGCATATGTGCGAATTCTGTATAAGAGAGGTGACAGGGAAGAATTGAAGAATTACCGACCAACATCTCTACTTTGTGTCAATTATAAGATAATTTCAAGAGCGTTGTCATTGAAAATAGGTAGCGTATTAGATGAGATTAATATAGTTGAGAAGAAAGACATTTCTGTGGCTGTTGTTGGACTTGATAATGAAAAAACTTTTGATCGTCATCGAGTGGTATTTTCCTTAAATTGCATTGGATTAGGCCCACATTTTATTAAATGGGTCGAGATATTATTATGCAAATATAACTAGGCGATGTCTGGTCAATAACTATTTGTCTGATGAAGTTGTATTGGCACGTGGAGTAAGACAAGGATGTTCACTGTCGCCACTCTTATTTGTGATTGCGAGGGAATCACTTCGATCAGCATTGCGAAGACTCAGCACTTTTAAAGGCGTAATCATAACTGGAATAGATAGGTAATTAAAGGTTTCGCAATACTCTGATGATACAACGATTTTCATTGGACAAAATTCAGATTTTTCGTCCCTAGAAAAGAGCTTGCAGATTTTTAGGAGCCGTTCGGGGCTAAAAATTAATAAGGAGAAATCTGTTGGTCTGTATCATGGTTATCAGATAATAACATCAAAGTTCTAGGAATTTACTTCAGCAGGAAAATGGATCCACTAGTGAATTGGACATATAGCATTAGTAAAGTTAAACTAATACTTTCTAATTGGGAACGTCGCTGTCTGTCCATCTTTGGCCAGGCTTTTGTTATAAATAACACGTTATGTCTGGATTGTGTGGTACACTGCTTCTGTTATCCAAATACCAAAACATTTTGAGGATGAAATTAATAAGTTAATCTTGTCATATATATGGGGAGATAGAACAAATCTAGCATCTTATGCCGTTTGTGTGAATGGTAAGTTAAACGGAGGATTAGACTTAGTCCATATTTGAACCAAATGTGCAACATTGAAATTAAAGTTTTTACAAAATTTGCTTTATTCCGACTTGCCATTGGCACAAGTTTCACAAAAAGTGTTAGAGCTTTGTGTTGGTCCATTTCCTGCTGAATGTATTTTCTTATCAAATTGAACACCGCCAAATGTAATGAAAATCCCTGGAGTATATCACGAGCAACGAAAAGCATTGAGCATGTTTTTCAAAGTTGCTCGATTACCCCAAACATGGGAAAATGCGCTAGATCAGAAATTATAGGGGAAATGATAATATTCAGTTGGGAAGCAGGGCTCTTTACTTCCCATCATTGGCCAGTAAAGGCATTCATATTGTTTCTGACTTAGTTACTCCAGGTACCAAATGTAAGCTTCGAAATATTGATGCTCAGAGACTTTTAACACAAATTCAGAAAGCAGCTCCGATAGCATTGTTTACATTACCCAATGCTAATGGTATAAGAGAAATTTCTCCACCTATGCTACTTTGCCATGACACATTATTTAGATCCCATATGAGTTCTCATGATTGGTATATACTTCTAATACAGAACCAGCAAAAACACCCAAGGCTACTGTTGCATGGGAAGGAACAAGATATAAACCCTCAAACTGGAATATTGTTTGGAAGAATTTACATCTGCCTTGTTTGCCCTATAATGCACGGGATATAGCTTGGCGTCTTATCCATCGCGGGATTTGGGTGGGTCACTTACTACAAATATGTCACACCTAGCAATCAATGCCCTCTTTGTGAACGTGAAGAAGAAACGATTAATCACCTTTTTATCAATTGTGCAGAAATTTTGGAATTTTGGAAATATATTGAGGCAATAATAATTAAATTTAGTATCAGCCCACTGAAATGAAAATAAATGCTGAAATGATTTTATTTAGAGACCTGGACCATATACAAAGAGATCTTCCTGGTGGTAAGAAAGTAATAGTCATATGTCTCTTAACAATAGCTGTCTGGATGATTTGGAAATATAGATGTGCTCGGGTGCTGAACCCGGACAGAGATAATTCATTATTATCTCTGAAAGCGATTTTCGGTGCCTTCTTTCTTCTTTTCGTTCGCTGATCATACCGCCAGTCCTAAAGTGACTATCGACATGATCATAAGCGTTAAGTGCGTGGATCCATGGTTTATTAGAGTGCGCCGTGCGGCCTGGAACCTCCGTCTTCAGCACTCGAGGTTTCTGTCAGGGTTACCTCACCCTTACCTCCTTTAGTCGCCTCTTACGACACGCAAAGGATACGGAAGGTGTATTCTAAGCCCCACCTACAGGGCACACATTTTCGGTGCCTCATTCCAGCAATTTTTACAAGCCGAATATTTTTAATTTACGAAAAGGCGCAAACTAGACTAGTTTGCAGATATGTGGTGTAAGACATGCACAGTAATATTTCTTCCCGGGAAGTCAATTACTTTAGATAAATAAGAACTAGATTTAAGCTACTGTGGGAAAGGATTATTGCTAGAATATGCTTGGATTATTTTAGTCTTTGGTTGTATGGACGCTGCTCTGCCTGATAGCAACCGTTTCCCATTGGTTTGGCTTAAATTATTCACTAAAGTAACATTGAAAGTGTGATAATTAAAGAATTAAATAATGTTTATTATCGGCAATATCTTATATGGGAATATTAATTTTAATAATATTGGTTCCGGGATTTTGGAAATGAACAGCCAAAGTAAAGTAACTCGACTTTTTCACTTTTATGACTGTAAGTTAGTTTAAACATGTATATACAGTACTCAGAATATCCAAGCTGGGGTGATTCTGGACACATTACTAGTTATATGTGTGTACATGGCATTTACGTTAGGGTAATTTTGGAAATGTTCATTCAAGGTAAATTGATCCTGGGTTTTAATTTATATGATCGTAAGTTAGTTGAACATATAATCACAGTAGTCAAAATACCCAGTGGGGTCATTTTATAAACGGTAATGGTGATTCAGGTGCACATTGGAATTGCATTATGGTAACTTTAAAACTTAACGTTTTGTTGAAATAAGCGGTCCAAATTAATTGTTGTGCATGAACATAATATTTGCTGCTTTTTAGGTATATATTGGTATGTGTGATGTAATATTTATAAATATAATTTTTAATTTATAGAATTTAATTCTACAAAATACTGACGTATATACGTGTTGTTAATTAAGTTTCCTACAGTTTTGTGTATTTTGTTAGTAAAATATTTTTGGGTAGAAAGGATTTCCACACGATGCTTTGATCATGTTACCAAAAGGAAAAGTGGTAGTAGTAGTAGTAGTAGTAGTAGTAGTAGTAGTAGTAGTAGTAGTAGTAGTAGTAGTAGTAGTAGTAGTAGTAGGAGTAATAGTAGTAGTAGTAGCAGTAGTAGTAGTAGTAGCAGCAGCAGCAGCTGCTGCGCACCAGCACCAGCAGCAGCAGCAGCAGCAGTAGTAGTAGTAGTAGTAGTAGTAGTAGTAGTAGTAGTAGTAGTAGTAGTAGTAGTAGTAGTAGTAGTTATTATTGTCAAGCATTAGTTCTAGGAACCCTGTTATTGGCGACGCACTGACACTAGGATATTGCGCAGTCACCATTGGAATGTAATTTTTACATTTTTAAATTTTCGACATGAGCGAGGTTCGAACCCAACCGATTCTATAGCACCTATTCGCCTAGCGCTTGGCAGCCAAGTAGCATATCTCTAGGCACTCGAATGTATGTAGTTTTCATTATTGTCAAGCTTTAGTTCTAGGAACCCTTCATTGACGACGCATTGGCACTATGATATAGCACAGTCACCATTGGGATGTCATTTTTACATTTTTCAATTTTCGACCTGAGCGAAGTTCGAACCCAGCCGATTCTATGGCACCTATTCACCTAGCATTTGGAAGCCGAGTAGTCTACGACTGGCCCACCATCCAGAAGATAATAATATTCTTTCACCGGATCAACCACAGGAATTGACTGGAACGGATAGTGTGCATTCTAGACATGCCATATCTCTAGGCACAATATTTCAGTAGAACTAATTTTCCGTCGTTATTGAAATACTCACATTGAAAGAGGTAGTGAAATTCATCCCCAATATCCTGTTTGTTACATAAATTACAGGTTCTACATTTTTTTCCAACCCCACCAACCTACCCGTTTATATTGGCAATCTATAGTTACTAGTTCTGAATCTAACTAAGGTTATCCTGCCAACATTATTTAGTTTTAGAAGATAGGTTTCGCACTCGAGTGTTGATTTGTATATACCATATGTTACACCTTTAGAAGATGTGTTGGTTTCACTGGCCCAGGATTGTATAAATTTATCTATCAGAACCTGCTTTATATATTATACTTCCGCGATAGTTATAGCTTGACTTTCCCATATATATCCCATACCCACATAATAATAAGTTTCTTACATTATTAATCCATTTGTATGTCATGTTCATTTTGAGACTGCCATTGTGTATGTATCTATATAAGATGGATGATAGTTTAGTTTCTTTACTGTTTAATAGTTTTTTTCCCCAGAATGTTATTATTCGGTATTTTACGTTTAATTCTAGCGGGTATTTACCCAATTCCCCATATACCATATAACTTGGCGTGCTTCTGTTAAGATGTAGAGTATGCCGGTAGTATTTGTAGATTTTAGAGACCCCAAACATCGCACCCGTCTATAAGAATAGGATTGATCATTGATTCAAACAGTTTTAGTTGGCATGTTATACGTAAGTCAGTATTTTCGGTCCGTCTGAATAGAGTGTATAGCGCTCTAGTTGCTTGCTCACTAAGGTGTTTCATTGCAGTTATATATCTAGCATTGTAAAAAAGATTGATTACAAAATACTTATATTTATCATCTATTTCTATTGTTTCCTCATCCAGAGTAAAATTATATCTATCCCAACCCCGCTTATTACTTCCGAATATTATAATTTTCGTCTTCTCTTTATTTATCTTAAGATTCCAGGTATTACAGTAATTAATGTAAACATCTAGTGCTAACTGGAGATCTTCCTGGTTGTCCGCTAAAGGAACGGTATCATCCGCATATAACAACAATAACAATTTCAGATAAAAACTGATGTTGTTATTACACCACAAAACCATCCATTACCGTTCAATCACTACTTGCTAAATCAACCACTCTGCATTTAGCCACCAGAATAAGATTGTTATGCTTACAAATCCCCATCTGCCTATTCCATTTCTATGTATAGCCTCAACCAGGCTACTGGTAGGGTGCACCCCCAGCATATGACCTGATAGAGACTGGCACGAGTCTGTAGGCCTACTCACTCCTTTGTGACACCTGTCACTGAGCACGCTCGCGCTTGCGTATAGGAGCCCAAATAGGAAACAGATTCACTTTTCAAATATTCTGCAAGCAGTACAGTCTGCAAATATTCCAGCTAAGTTTTTATAGCTTTGCGCAGAGTTCAGCTTACTTATTTGAGAGTGCTTCAATCCATGATTATGCCTAATGAAGCCTATCCTCCCTAATTTATGTTTATCGAACATTTTGTGGGTTTTACTGCATTGTATTCTCTGTATATATGTGTTACCGGTTTTCCTGATGGTATCCCGTTCTCGTGGTATACAAAATGCATAAGTCATCATCATCATTTCTAACCCTCAATTAAACTAAGAGCCTGTTATAACCGCGTATTTCTAGAATCAAATCTGTTAGTGCATTTCGTTTTATACCACTAAGAAAGTTTAAAAGAAATTCATGTATGCAAAGGATGTCGTCGACTGTCTCTAAAGCATATTTTAAGGATTTTGTAGACCGTCCTGACAAAATCATTAGATGAGCAAATATCGGCTGCCATCCGCGCGGCTAAGGATGTTTTTTTCTGAATCGGACGATAACCAGAAGGTTAGCGGGTGTGGCCGCAAATGGGGGAAGCCTACTTCCCTCACGCCCAGACAGGAGATTCGGTCACCAAAACAGAAAATTAGAGACTCTAAGAAGAGGCTTTCGAAGGTGAACTCGAGTAGGTCACCGGGTAAATCCACATGGGTCTTGAGGAAGGGCATTACCCTCAAGCAGTGGTTGCGCGGCTGAAGCCCCCGACCTCAACACCTATGACAACGTCAAGTTTTTGGTCATACCAGTTGCTAGGAACGTTTTTAGATCGCCTGTGTCTAGCTTAATGCAGTCAGGAAGTTCGGTAACTTCCGGTTTAGCAAGCACTTCCGGTTTGTGCTTAGTAGATTTGGGTCTCCAAGACCCGGGGCTACTTCCGGTTTCCGTTTCCGGTCCTTCCTCTTCAGCTTCCGGGTTTCTTCTTCCGGTTTGCGTATTTCCGGTTCCTATGCTACTTCTGGGTTTTTTACTGTACATCCGGGTTTGTATGATCCTGTTCAGTTTCCGGTTGTCTACTTCCAGTTTGCGCATTTCCGTTATCTGTTTTTCCACTTCCGGATTTCGTACATCCGGGGTTAGGGTCATTTCCATTTTTCGTGGATCTTTCTGGTGTTCCAGGATTAACTTCCGGTTCTGTCTTCCTGTCTTGGATTTCCGGTGATAGAGAACTTCCTGGGGTTCCAGGTTTGTTCTTCAGGTGCGGTTTACATGTTCGCTTTCCTTGGATCTAGTCATCATCTTGCCTAGGAGTTAGTCTTATTTCCGTAATTGCTTTTAAAAAATCGGAATGTTTAATGGCTGAAAATATTCATACCGAGACATTTCCAGTCTTGAAGACCCTTTGGAAATTGTGGATATTCAGCATTTATTCTTTTATCAGTGACAATTTTCAACGTAATTAAAGACTTTTCCGACTGGTTGCTGCATGGAGTTTTTTATGTAGCTTATTTTATATGCGCATATCATCAATTAATTTCGAATGGTCTCACTCAGCCGAGTCAGTCTGTATTCTACGCATTATCTCTAGATACGTAATTTTCCCTTTCATCCAACTTTATATGGCCAGTTGTCTTCGGGTCGTTCAGCCTCTTTTCGCGCTCTTTTTTTCTCTTATATCGGCAGGTTGACATATTTATTTTAACCAAAGGGAGTTAATTTGTTGCCCTGATTCTAGCGTAATTCTTAGTCTAAATCTGACAGTCGCTGAAAGGAAATAGAATCAGTAGAGGATACATAGTGAAGAGAATGGCACCAAGAATAATGACCACAAGAACAAAAAGACGCTAAGAAAGGAGAAAAACCCATAAAGGGAAACGGAAGAAGGAATAAAAGCCGAGTTTTCTTCTGCGTCGTCAAGGTTTTCGGCGAATCATTTCGCTCTGCTTTCATATCGCCTCTGTCGTTCTAGCGTTTTTTGTAATTTTTCTCTATTATTTTTCTAATTTTGTTGTTTTCCCTTTTCTAGCATAATTTTTACTCTAAATCTCAGTTTTTATTTTAATTTGGCAGTTGAATTTCATTCTAGGGGCATGATTAGATATGACGTCTCTGCGTGTGATTCAACCCAGTAGCGTGTATTTCCCTTTATTTCATCATAAATGCTTATTTATGACGTCTTCATTTGGGTTTTTTAATCAAGTATCAGTGTTTTGCGTATTTCGAGCTGATCCCCGAGATTCATTATCAATCAATCAATCAAGCAATCCTTTTTTGGCATATCAAACACAATGACATACGCCATTACAGAGATGAAAATATTGGTTCTAAGACCATTAGACCAGTAGTCTGATCAGGAAACCCGGTAAAGGTACCACGGCTAGTCATCCAGAGTTAGAGAAGTTGGTTCGATTCAGTAATAAATCACCACTCCCGATCCTAGTTCCCGAGGTATTTCCCGTCATCCTAGCCGGGTGGAGAAACAAGATCAAGTGGTCGTAGATCCCAGGATAATAGAACCAATGATGACTCAACCCATTGTCACATCAGTTCCTGATGTAGAGATGACTAACGAGCACGAGTCAGTAACAGATGAACCTATGCCCGATGACACATCCGAGATGACCATGGATGATGACAGAAATGACAGATTAGTGCATATTTTTGGCAGAGCTCCAAATTCTGGTCACAATTTGCGGAAACGCAGGCATAGACCTGAATATTTAAGTCATATGCGGCGGAAAATCCCACGTGTTGGCGTAGTGGATGTTCCGATGACTGATGCGCAATTCCATCGCTATATAACAGCTGTCATCAACCGGCACATCTCACTCACTGCTTGGTAGTTATATGATAACCTCTATTCCTTACAGTTGGCAAGGCGTAGTGTCTACCACAATGCATTCGATTATAATACGTGCCGTATTTTTAATATTTGGTGTTTACGTTCGTATCAGTGAAACAACCTCGTCTGATATTCAGAAAATTAAGAATGGAGTATTACTCACCCAACATGTTCCGATATCAGTTATTCATGTGGAATGGACTGTTTTGATGTCCATTTCAGCCCCTCAGTTACCTAATGATTTTAGCAAACAGGTGAAGCTTATACAGAATAATATTGTAATTGCTCGCAAAAAGAAATTATTATCTAGTCACGTCATGTGGTGTTTGTCTGAATGCTTGACAAACGCACACAAAGTCACTCTTACTCCAACGGTCACCCAGGACACATCAGTCAGAAGACGTTGTGGGTTCCTGAACTTTATAGGCGACATTGCCTCATCTCTATTTGGAGTAGCTACTAGTGGAGACATCGAAAGACTGCAAGAGATCGTTAAGGATTTAATGATTAAAACCAATAGCATCATTCATTACACTAATGAGTTGACTACACACGTTAAGCACTTGTATGCCGAGGTTAACGTGGACCGGACTCGACTTAACGACTTGACAGACATGTCTTGGAAACAGAAAATATTCACTTTAATGAGGCTTAATCAGGCGATTGATTCAATTGAGGGCACTGCCCATGAATTTCGCCGATACGTCATGAAATTCTGATGACGAACCGCTTCGCTAGAGTTAGGTCATCTGATGGAGGAGCTATTTAGCCCAACTGATCTTAGCAGGATTTCTCGACAAATTGACGCTAGCGCGAAGCTAATTACGCCGTTCCAGTGGTACTACCGCAATGTTGTCGTGTGGCCCTTGTGGAAGGATCCGGGATCGTTACACGTTGTAGCTGTTCTACTCCTGATTGACAACGGAAGTTATGTTGAGCATGGAGTACACTCGTGGCCTATCCCGTTGAATGTTCTTGGCCATTTCGTTCATGTTAAACTAAGTGTTATTAATATTGGATTGGATACGCGCACTGGTTGGTATCTTTGAGTTGTCCCAGTCCAACGACACAAGTAGCAAACTGTTTAAGGGTCAGTATACAGGGATAGTATTACAAGCCTTTGGGGAGACAGTAAAAACACACCGTCAGGGTAAACTGACAGCTGAGCACAGACTTTCAAATGGGATCTATGTATTGAATCCTCAAAAATGCGCTTACAGCGGTGCTGGATGACATGACAGGCCTATTATGGCCTACGAGTACAAATATGTCAAGGTATTGCCAGTTCTAAATATGTCCAACATAGAAGTTTCTGATGTCTTAAATCAGTCCCAAATAGTAAAGCATCTTGAAAGCGTCAAATGGAATCATTTACGTACGGTCAAGATGGTTAGCCTGGCACCTTTATCCGATATCGATATCGACACGACTGGGATCGACGAGTTAGGAGAAAGTTCAATTATTCTTATTGCTTTTGTATCTTGCATTATATTTATATGTATTTTATATATTTCATATCGATGCGGTGTTTGGCGGCAGCCAAGCGGTGCTGCATTTCACGTTTGTTAAAGTCAAAGGCGACGCCCAAGGATTCAGGTGGATCGGTACTGCGGTACGGGATGGCCAGTGCATGACTCGGGAATTGATCGGCCTGGACATTTCATCCAACGAACCAACGCTGTCGGGCAGCCACTCAGAAAGTTCCGGTGAGTACCATGCTGCACATCCCTGGCATATCCTTTGATATGCCCCTTTATATACTGTTACCCGGAAGGTAACTATATAATGTACCTGTATGTACATTTTACTGTATTGAATTTTATCGTATAGATTTTCATCTTGTTGTGGTGTGACACGTCATAGCATCTGTACACCGTCACACCATTCCATAATTGTTGTGTATTTGTACAGTATTCCTTTTGCTATTTTCTAGTTGTCGATAGATTGTAAGTTATATTGTTTAGATTATGTTTTATATTCTTGCACACACCTACCATACACAGAAGCTTGTCCGGCATGGGATCCATTCTCAGGGCTGACGTGTGTCCAGCGTGTACTCGACCAGGAGACATGTGCGCACGTGGTAGATGGGGAGTTCTGTAATCCAGGATGACTAAGATCACCGTGAGCCTCTCTCTCTGTGAGACATACGTTTCTAGTGCAATGTAATCAATGGTTACATCCATGACCATTCGAACCGCATGGCGTATGTCCATCACACGCAACTGTGTTACACATAGCATTGTCATTGCTTATTCGTGTTATAACATTGCTTGTTCAAATATTTCAGTTATTGCTTACCATTGTTTTGTATATGGATTACGGGATTGTAGTTGTTTGATTATTGTGTTATTACTTGGTATTGATTTATGTTGAGAATTGTATCTATAATTGTTGAATTAGGGTGTTTGTGTATAGTTATTATGATTATATTGTATAAGTTTGTATATAGCTATATTTTACTTTGCAAGCGATGCGATGGTATGAATATTCGGTCAGTATAGGGATGTGGAGGAGATGAGTGGCTGTAGATGGTACACAGCTAGTTAAATGGCCGGTCATTTAGCTTCGGTCGATGGGCATGTGTAAATATGTGATTTATGGATTAGCAACCCACGAACCCCACCGGCTACCTGTTGGTACCGGGGTAAATATTTGCAGATGACATATTGACACTGGGTACATCAGATATGTTTTACGTCATGTCCTCAATCATGAATATTCATAACATCGTCATCACAATACGTCACTAGCTATGGGACCAACCTCTACGGTCGCTATAGACAGTGGATAGTTATAAGTACGTCATCAGTAATAGGGCCAATTTATTGGGTCGCTATTGCCAGTAAGCATAGTGGTATATTATTAATAGGTCGGTATGACATGACGAGTGGTGTAGAACTTTTATGTAACTTTTATGTAGTGTTTATTTATATCCGTATCGGGATATCCAATTACGCCACTGATATTTATGGTAGCCCTATTGCTTACTGAAAGTATAAATTATATATTGTATGTTAGTATTTAGACGATTTCTAAATTGATGATTATGATCCCTGGTGATGGATAAATTAGTTTGGCCATGTTTGATTTACGTCTGACTAAGATTGGTTGCTACAATCAATCTAGTTTTGTCATTTCCATAAATTAGGATTTACACGGACAATTTAGGTAAATATTCAACCCATGTAAAGTCATAATCGGTCATAATCATTTATAGGAATCGAACTGAATCTTTAACCCTTTTAATAGGTAGAAACTGGTTCTGCCAGCTTAGTTCAGGTTGTAGATACCGTGATAGTAAGACCCTGTTGGATTAAGACCAGGGAGCATCTTAGGATGATTTCTGGATGTTCAATGCAACAAGGTCTTACAGGCTGGTTAATTAAGGTGGATACTTTCGTGATTCGAAGAATCAAGTCAGATAGCCGAAATAGTGTACACGGATCCAGTGCTATGATTCAGCACTGCGTGGAAGTCCCGAGATGTACATGGTGTAGGCGTATTTCTGGTAAATACCCAGAATGTACATGACAGGTCAAAGAGCACCTAGGCCTACATCATGACATCTCATAACCATTAATCACTGTGTCCAAATAGAATGCAATAACGAAAAGTAATCCCAGTAGGTTGATACTTGAATGGTTAACGCTCTTGTCACAACAGGACAATGAGTAATTGAGTAATTGAGATGGGAGTATGCAAGGAATGGATGCTTGACGAGTCTTGTCAAAACAGATTTGTATATGTTATCTGTCAAGATGCATCACTTGCATACCAGTCTTGACCGGTTGAGCCCGACCGTCCTTTGAGCATGGGCAAGAGAGTGCTAACCAAGCAAAGTAGTTAGATTTTGGAAATCACCAGGGAATCCCTCTAAATACGTCATCACGACGACGTCATGCTCGAATCCACTTTTATTGTATATACGGACAAGCATGATGCCAAATCTTGAAACATCCATTTACGCTGTTCCAGAGCAGTTATACTCTTTGATAGCAGTTTAACATCAGCCATTGTTATTCACTTTAAATTAGAATCGCTGTTAGGAATTAGATTTAGTTTAGCCGAAATTGTTATAAAGTATTACTGAATTATTTTAGCCTGCAATACGGCTTTGATTTACATTACATTTAATAAAGTTTAGTTATATATTAGTAAATTTGCAAGCGTGTTAAGTGTTGTTTATAAGAAGATCATCAGAGAAAGGAAGATCACCTTTCCCGAACTCCAAAGACCCGACCACAGAGAACCATGAGTAATAGTTAGGGACTAGAATATAATCGATAGACATACACATAACCGAATTTTTCAATGTGTAATGAGGGAATAAGTGAGTCATGAAGGTGATAGGGGACCTAAGGGGCTAATTCAAATATTGATGAAGTCATAGCTCTCAACCAATCAGAGCAGCTGCTTATACAGTCGGCAATGTTTACTCTGTGGAGGTTTTGACATTGTAAATATGGGATTTGTGGACTAGCTACCTGCAAACCCGCCAGCTACCTCCTGGTACCCGGGTATATATGTGCAGATGCCCTTTGACATTGTGCGGATCAGGCATGTTTTGGGTCACATCCTCAGTCTTGAATATTCATTGCATCGTCATCATAATATGTCATTAACAATAGGGCCAACTATTTAGGTCGCTATTGGCAGTCAGTGCTAGGGCCATTTATATAGGTCGCTATAAACTGGATAGAGAGGTGTAACATTTATGCAATGAGCATTTATATCATGTTGGGATATCCGATTACCACCACTGCAATTTCTATAATCAGGCATGCTGTCATGCTGAATGTATAAGTAATATATTTTATGTGAAACCCTCAAAATGTTCAGGTTTTCTAAATGGATAATTATAATCACTGGTGATGGCTAAATTGAATTGGCCATATTAGATTTCTGTTTGATTAGAATCGGTTGCTACAATCGGTCAAGTTTTGTCATTTTATAATCAGGATTCAGGGTGAATAATTTAGACAAATATTCAATCCACGTTAAAGTTATAGTCATAGTCATAATCCGTTATGAGGAATAAACTGAATCTTTTACCCTTTTAAGGCTAGAAACTGGTTCTGCCACTCTGATACAAGTTAGGGATACCATGACGATAAGACGCTATTGGATCAAGTTCAAGATAGGTCTTAAGGTGTCTTCTTGGTATTTAATACAACAAGGTCTTACAAGATAGGCAGTTAAGAAAGATTATTGCACAATTTGAGGAAGTTGGTCAGGTAGCGTGGATGGAGTGTACGGATCCAGTTATATGAGTCAGCACCATGTAGACATCCCATGATGCATGCGTAATTCTGGTAATTATCCTGAATGTACATGTCAGGTCAGGAATCATCTAGGAATACGGCATGATGACTCATAACCATTAGTTAGCAAATCCAGATATAGTCATGATAAATTAATCCTGATGAGTTAATACTTGAATGGTTAACGCTCTTGTCACAGTAGAACAAATATGTCGGGAGGTTAAAGTATGCAAGGAATTGATGATTGATGTATCTTGTCAAAGCAAGAAAGTGTACACATTCTGTCAAGAGGCATCATTTGCATACCGGTGGCCACTGGTTGAATCTGACCGTCTTTTAGGTGTGGGAAGACGGGTGCTAACCAATCAAAGTAGTTCGATTTTGGAAATCACCAGGGAAGCCCTCTGAAACGTCATCAAAACGACGTCATGCACAGATCCACTTTTATTGTAAATAATGACGTGCATGCCATAAATTAATTAATCTTCTGATTGCGCTCTGCTTGAGAAATCATCTCTCTCGATAGCAGTTTGCCATCGCAATTGAAATTCATTAGTTAGCTGATCGAAATTGTATTAGAGTAGAATCAAGCCTGCAATACGGTTCTATTAATGTGCAATAATAAAACCTCAGTTATATTACAATTTTGGAAACGTGTTAAGTTATTATTGAAGCAGCGAAGGCAGACCATCTTCCCGAACCCGATAAGGTTCTAAGCAGAGACTCCGGATGAATCGTGAGTAGAACACAATAATCAGTTTGTGAAAACCCAGAAATTTTTCAATATGTAATGAGCCACGAAGCTGTTAGGAGGCCTGGGGGCTAATTCAAATATTGATGACGTCATAACCCTCAACAATCAGAGCAGCCGCTTATACAGTCGCCAATGTTCGAGGTGTTGAAACAATTTTAGAGCATTATGACGTGTTTGGACATGTTTTGTCAATCCAAGTCGCAGTTCAGCTCCCAGCCCTGCCAGAAAAGCGGGTGAAAATGTGTAATTTCACCAAGCTTTCAAGAATTGAATACGAGTTTGTAAGCAGCATGATGAATTCAGCATACTTTTCAGGTTGCGAAGTGCCTGTAGATCTCGGTCGCAATGTGTATGTATGAATTTTGAAACCTAAAGCAAAAATGGCAGTTGACATATGGGTATTTATGTTTGTAGCAGCTATCCTACTAAGGGAGGCATCTTTATGCAGTATAAGACATTTAGAAAGTTTACTGACATGATGCTGCTTTTTGAAGATGTTATTTGTATAGGAAAGCAATATATATATATTGATTTCTGCAACATTAGCATTTAGTATGTGCTGGGGAGTTAGAGAATATACCTTCGTCAGAACAACACTCACGATGCATTAATCTCATGCTTAACAACACATCCCTCAACTCCTGTGACATCATGGCTTCCACCAACCCTGCTACCCTCTCTCCCTGCCTCATTCTCTCCCTCTCTACCTCCCTCTCTCCCTCTTTCCCACTCGCTATCCCCCTCTCCCCCTTGCCCCCTCTCCCCCCTCTCTGTCGCTATGAAAAAAAATTAAAAATATGAAACAATAGCAAAGAACTCACACAAGCATACAGGTGCATGAAGTAATTCAACATTCAAACATTTTTAATGATATTAATCAGTCTGACTGACAACTTATGAATGTAATTTCAGATGCAAATGCCTGACTTTATGCATGGCAAACACATTTAAAGAAATTATTGATAAAAATTCACCTAACAAAGGGAATAGAATGGACCTTTCCGGGTTTACTTATTCCAGGCCCATCTCTAGCTAAGCTCCATACACACCTCACTCGTGTTCGGATCGATCAGTCTCTGAAAATCCTGACTATCAACTTCCAAAAAAAGTCAGCAACAGCGCCCAGTCAAATTAGTTTCAAAATATTCAGCAGCATGTTTATAAAATAGCAAAGAATTACAAAGACACAATTCATACAACATGTCGGACTATTTGAAATTGGATGACAGTCTATATGGAACCCTTTGTGACGTTATGATTGTGACGTCAGCATGCACGCGCTGAGCTGATAATGACGTCATACGAAGTCAGATGATGGATGAATACCCTGGAAAGGTGAATTAAACATGTGAAGCAGCCTGAGTGGAACAATAATAAAATAATTGCTGCAAGAAAATTACGAGATTACTATAAGAACCTAAATGAACCAGGAACTTGTAAGATATGGCGAAACAATGTAAATGCTCTAATCAAAACAGCAAAGCATCAGGACTAAATTTAAACATCGTTATGAAAATGATAAAAAAAATCGATTCCCCAACAAATTAAATGTTCTCAACCCCAAGCCAATGACAAGGTCATCTTCAATAATATCAACTGACAGTGTAGATCTAAATGAGCTATAGACATAGCCAACTGCCTCAATACATATTTACCTCAATTTGTGATGGAATCATGTTTGACAGAAATGCTATGCCGGGTCTGGAAACAGTTTTTGTCGAAAGTAGATTACCTATAAACACCTAATTTAACACCCCACTTGTTAATCAAACATATGCAGAAACCCAAATTATGTGAATGAGCACAAATAAAGCCATACGAATGGGTGGTATAATTATCAGAATGCTAAAAATAGCAACACCAATGGCCACTTCTTATCTCACAAAAATTATAAATCTAAGTATTACAACTTTTAAATTTCCAGATTCATGGGAAATGGCTACAGTTGTGTCAAACTTTAAATCCGAATCAACCACAAATGCTGATAATTACAGACCAATATCTTGCCTGTAGTATTTAAGATTCTTGAGAGACATGTCCAGTATTGTCCACAGTAATATTTACAAACATATTCGGGAACACAAACTCCTCTGTGAAAATCAATATGTCTTTACACCCCCACATTCTTGTCAACCCCTTTTAACCAAGCTAACATATCATTTGCTTAAAGCCATAGATAATGAAGAAATAATAGGGTCTGTTCTTAACAATCTGTAAAAGGCGTTAAACACATTTAATCATGATTTATTAATTGAGAAACTTGAAATATATGGTTTGAGTGAAAGCCGACGTGTGTGGATGAAATTGTACTTACAGGAACGAAAGCATTTTATTAAATGCCGCTATTACATCAGGCATGCCTCGGGGATCTGTGATAGGGCCATTGTTATTTATATTATTTTGTAAATTATATGGTGCTCAGTATCCTACAATAACACACTGAGGTGTATGTAGATGTTTGTTTGCAGATCACATAACCCTGTATACAGTGCCACATGCCAATAAACGTAGTCAAGACAACATATTTGTTAATTGGAACAAAACAAAAACTAAGCGCCATTGAATAAAAAGTGTCACCAGTGATAGGAAATTGTAAATAATAATAATGAAATTTTAAATTGTTTGTAAATAAGTACTTTAATATTGTATATGCATGTATATATTATGCACAGTATATATCTAATGACAGAAGTCCCGAGGCAGACCCGTTATTGTACCTCACCATGTTACCTTCTATAAATAAAGATTATTATTATTTTTATTATTATTATTATTATTATTATTGCAGAATATCAATTATTAAATAACTATTTAATGATAGATCGTGTATTTATTTTGCACTGAACTCACACGAGTGCATGCTCTACATGCTATGCTTCTCATTGACATGTTCATTTGAGAGTCGAAGTCTTGCAGCCACATACAGACAAACAGAGAGTTATGCCATCACAGGTACCTAGTTACAGCTAGGTCGACTGGAGAAATACAGAGTTTGACTTGCTTATTTAGCCCTGAGTACTAATGGGATCTATAGACGCACTTTTTTTATGGCTCTCACAAATCATGTGATTTGTTTTAATTTTTGCTTTAACCATATTTTATTGTAAATATTGCCAAACAGAACCCGCCCCTTTTTGGCACGCCAAATATGGGTAACTATGCCTTGCCCCTTCGATATCATATGTAGTATTTTGTCCAAGAATAATGAGCAGAAACAGAGACCACTATCTATATTTATTTATATTTTATTGATCAGGGGTATAGCGATAGACGTGCATAAATTATAGACACACCTGTCAACCAAAATATTGATTAACACTGTATTGATAGACGTGCAATCTGATTGCCTGAGTGATAGTCACATAAGTATCAGTTAGGGCTGAACACGAAGCCGAAGATGAGGACGAGGATGAAGAAGAAGCCAAATGCAATCAGGAGCTATTAACCATATTCCAAAATGTTTACCACGACTTACACAATGAACAATCATGTTTAGAAGAGGAGGAGGATGGTGAAGAATGACTAGCTAGCAATGGTGTAGATGACGATTCTATTTCCATATATGTTGATGCTTTGATTGCAAAGTGTACTGACATAATGCTACAGTGTCGAAAATTGCGGAACTCTACCCTCATTAGAATAATTTGTTAGGAGAATAAGGATTTTATCAACAACAAGTGGTATGCACATAATGATGCAGTCATCTCAGCTTTTCTGAAGAGAGGGTTCCTGATGCATGAGTACAGACTACCAATCTAGATATGGTCACTGATGATGATGATGATGATGATGATGATGATGATGATGATGATGATGATGAAATGGATAGTGATGATAATGATAGTGATGCTGAAAATATGCATATTACTGATGAGCAAGTTATCAAGCCACGTAATGGCTAATGGATCTCTAAACTATTGATTATTTGTTTATGCTATTAACATAAACTATTTGTTTATCTTATGTAATATTCTATTCAATATAAAATCTGGATATAAATGAAAAATATCTTGCGTGTTTTGTCAAATTATAATCACAAATTTAACTTGAATTCTAAAAGCTAGTTTGTGCTGGTGCATGAGGTGGTGGATGGAGGTGATGGACATATGGCCACTCGGGCAAAGAGCTACGTGATATACCGATGAACCAGTTGATGATGTGAGATCGGTATATCATGCAGCTTCAGTGTCATGACAGTTTGCAAACAACAGTTATCACGCTCAAACAAAAAAAAAGTGGTTTAATTAAATTTTCAGTTTTGAATATACTGATTAATCATATTTTTGCCAATACTGATTAATCATATTTAAAAATAAATATTGATGCCAAGTCGAGGAATATCTCTGCAGTCGCCTTCAGAACTGTCATTGTACATATTAAGAGAAGACTATCTTTTGAAAATGTATCACAGGACTGATTGGCTCGATAACGAAGCCAGACAGTCCAGTAGTATATTTTCAAATCTAATCTTCCTTAGTCTCCAAATTAACATTTTCCGGACAATTTCTTTTATTTTGTTGACCAAATTTGTCTGTTAATACGCCAACCCGGTTGAACATAGCCTACACAAGACAACTACTTCATTATTTTCTGTTCCCACTAAATTGCCAGTAATGGATGGCACTCTGTCTGTAACCTTTCCAATATTTTAAAACTAATGCCACTGCAATACACTACCATTGTAGGTAGCACCAAAAGGCCAGTCAAATTAGATTCGAAATATTTAACATACTGGATAATATTTATAACGTGGTAAATGATTGATTTGCTGTTGATTTTTCGTATTCAAAGTGTTAATAATACTTAATTGTGTATAAAATGATTTCGTTTTTAAATTCTTATATGTATGATTGATGCCGTTTAAGCATGTATAGATGATTCACATGCTGTATGAATATCTCAGTTATCGTAATTTAAAAAAAACCACCAAATGATTGCCAATATTTACGGTCTATTTCTCATTGCTTAATCCTGTTTAACTATTGTGTGTACTATGCAAGATAATATATAGCCAATGTATCTGTATGCATGCATTCACACCGGTAGACGATAGTCCTGGACTGGGCGGTGATGTTTCCTGCTAGGGAGTGAGATAAAATGATGACCGAAGCGCTACCTGGTGAGAGAAAATGCCAACAGTAATGCAGCCTGGCAAATTTTGAGGAAATAGTATGCATTCACACCGGAAGATAAAACACCAATTTTGTGGAATTCAATTTATAAATAAGTGGCATATTTATTCTGGGACAAGAGGCAGTCCAATGAAAATGCTGGCCGATATATCTGGTATTCACCGAAATAGTGCCTGCATGAGAATAATGTCTATCTATGACAAATTATTGAGATTATCAGCTCAACTAAACAGGTAGTCCGCATAACATTTAGATCATTGATTTTAAATTGTCCAAATTAAGATCCAAGATAAACATGTATTTCTCATGTAGGAGTTATCACAACATAGCTAAATAACCCAATTCATGCTTAGATAAATATTTAACTCCCTGGCCGTGTTCTCAAGTGCAGCACTGACTCGCCTAGCAATTTATTGTGATGTCTCTGGCGCTGCTGGGTCTGATCTGCTGCTCAGAAGATTTCCATAAAAGCCTAAGTGTCGCTCCTATGCTATGTTCAAAGGTATGCTGCAGGAACGCTTTATTACAATGACAATGCAGAATACGATGCTTCTATGAAATACCAAGAAGAAAAGTTGATTTTATTAAACTGAAACTGTACAATGATTTTAAAGTAAATTGAAAGAAGCGTTAGCTTCATAAGATAATACTACTTTTGTGCATACAATATAAATGTATGATCTACATCAGCCGCTATCCTATCATTCTATTGAAAATGTCCAAGATGTCTATTTGAATTTTAACGAGAGAGAAAAATTGCATCTCTCGGATCTTAGATGAACACGAGCTTGCAGCTGATAGCTAAAATGTGTTTAAACAAGATGCCCAGATTGCACGCCATCTACTATTTTACATAAACTGTCAGCCTATTTTCTGACCGACGAACACTCACAGAAATTTCCGAATCTGAAGCCATTTTTGATTCTGACATCATCATTAGCCAATCAGAGGGCTTTGAACCTCTTGGTTGAGCACTAAACGATGGCGGCAATCTGGTTAGAACTGACCCAGTTTCATGGATTTTCTGGCACTTTTCTATAACAAACCTATTATGATGGATTGTCAAAATAGTCGATTCCAAGGATTTCTTGGATTCCGATCCATTGTAACAATCCATCAAAAGGTATTTCGTGAAGTGAAAGTGATTTCATCCTGAATACTTTCCATTGAACATCAATGTAGCAAATTCGTTACAATCATTAGTGTAGAAACGTTAGTGTCATGCGCAGTTTACACAACACATTCCTTCATGTATGAAACCTCATTCTCGTGCATAGTTTTCGTGTGTGTGACAGGGCACAGTAATAGCCCTGAGAGAAATTAGTTCTATCTGAAGCGATGGAAGCAATGGTTGCCATTGTCCTGCACCACATTAATGCATGTCAACCCACAACCACTACATCCATCCTTCAGCACTAATGATATGTATGGGCGTGTGTGCTCAGTTTAGTGCATATGTCGCCGAGTGCATGCATGATTGCATGTGCGTGTGGCATGATAGCACACACCGCTATGTCTAAATGATAGATTATTTAATCATAAATAGCTTGTTTCTGTAAGCCTTTACATCGGTGTTCGGATGCCAAATATGAACAGCCATTTTCTGTCTCATTTATAAAATAAGCATCTGAACCCATTGCGCATAGCAAATCAACTGCATTTGCCTGATTAAATAATCCCCTGTCATACGTCATTATTTCCCCAGCCCCCAGGCCAATCGATGCACTATAACTAACAGCAACTATAAAAATATACGTGGTGTTTAAAGCATCATTTATGTAATGTATCATAACCATGTCTCCAATGTAGCTGAATGTTAAAACAGAACATTGGGTGAGCTGACATATTACAATGCTCTGCTTTATTGGACCAGTTCAGTCACTAAATGAATCGGCGCTATATTTTGTCATGCTTGTGGTACACGGTTTAACACCTAATTCTATCGGTGATGAAACATGGGTACATACTATGCAATACGTACACGTTCAGGATACATATCTTAAGTGTATCTTAAAGATTATTAAAGACGTTAAAAGTAAACACAATGCTCTCGTAAAATATTCAAATATGTACAAGATGATGTCTCAATCTTAAGGGACATAAAGGTTAACCCTTTCCTTCCATTCTAACTGCAACAGGATAGTGTCTAAGATATCGGTGATGGAGAAGACAGATGCATCAGATTCCTGACGTCTGATACAACCCATAATCTACATATGCCCATCACCAAAAGTTAAATGACCATCCCTGGCTGGTAGATGGACATTTAACTGCTGTGTTCTATCAGCAACCTTTCAACTTAATATTATCCTTAAAAACTTTTTTATAAATTGAAGGAAAAACAACATATTTAATTGAAATCTCCACCATTTCTGGAATCTTGGACCACTCCAGGCCAGTCATCTCGATCTGCTCAGCAGCTCCAAATTTTCCGCAAATGGTGGGCTCAATTACAATGCATTTCTTGGCTGTACAAATAGTAGGCTCAATGGCAACAGGTTCCTTACATGTACAAAATTTACATCGTTTCATGAGTCCATAACGCCACTAACAATATTATTCAAGTGAAACCTGTCTAAACTGAACACTGAATCTTTCTCCAACCCAAACAAAACTCTAATTCCAAAAATAACTCCTGTGTTTCTATTAATGGAAACTCTGGATAGTAACATTATCACAAAAACAATTACATAAATCACCGTGATATGTATATTAATAGAATCAAGCTCGTTCCTGTTCAGTTCCTCTAATGGTTCTAGAGGTACATATTTGACCTTTTGAATGTTCACCCATGGTTCTCTCTTCAAGTGTGCAATTATTCTTGACTCAATCAGTACATGCAGAATGTGGATCATCGGAAAATTGACCATGGTACCTAATAATTTATACTTCGTTTGACTGAAATGGTCTGTTGAAATTTCCAACCAGATCCACGATATATTAACCTCTTTTGGATCCAACACATACACATCATACTACACATCAGACACTTTTGTCGGTTTACCCTTGCAATTGACCTTTCCAGAGTAATGGCGTCATATGAAGTCATAATCAGCTAAGCAGCATATATGACGATGTCATAGTCATTACGGAATAAATGAATCTATATGACTTGTCTTTAACTCTTAGTAGTCTAACACGTTGTATGAATTGTATGTTTCTGCTATTTAATAAACATGTTGTTGAATATGTTGAAACTAATTTGACCAGGTACTGTTGCTTCCATAGGCAGCAACAGCACTCAGTCAAATTAGTTTCAAAATATTCAACAGGTTACCTGTATAGTTATCTCGAAATTGATCATCAGGGAGTTCAGAAATCATTCTATCCCAACACGAGCGAGGTGTGGGTCGAGCTTAGCTAGAGATGAGCGGGGCATATCTAAAAATGTAAAGGTCCATTGGCCCTGATACTTTCACCAAATGTTTTGCGGTATGAAACCAGGATTCTCAATTTCGAAGGTATTACTAGTAGTATCATCACATTGGGTCAATTTGACCTTACATCCTTTACTTCTAGAATTTGACAGTAAATTGAAAACACATTGTAAGTGGTTTCCGGTCCTGTAGTAAATTCCCATTACAGACTCTATGTTCATTATCGCAACAACGTTTTGGGCTAAAACTACACTAACTCTGGATAATATAATCTGTATAAAATGACCAGGCTGACTAAGTGCCATTGGCCTTGAATGAACACCATATGAAACCATAACTTTCATTATCTGCATGTGGTATGGTTGCAACGTAATTTAATGTGTTGAAGATTTAGGATCTCCGGATTATGACTATTTACTACTTAATGGTCCCGCTTCGCTATCGGTAAGATTATGATGTGATGGTTGCTGCAACAACCTTTTGCCGATGACGGAGAATGATACAGAACAGTCTGGCTCGCCTCGTCGACAAGATGGTGATGACGATATTATTTATAAGACTGCTGGGCCTATCTGACTAAGAAGATCGGGTAAGGATCGGATGTTTCTTCCGACTCACTGATCAGGTTCCTAATACTAAACTGCTAATGAAAAGATTGAACCGAACTATTGTCTTACATATACGTAAGATGATATGTTTTATCAAGCTAACTGTACAGAAGATTTACAAAGAGATTTAGACTAGAGAAAAATCGCTCAAATAACAAACTAAATATCTAAATATTTAGATTCTACCCGAATCTGTTCTGATGATTCTTCTAGGTACGTTATAAGCACAGCTTGATTGGCCCGGACAATCAGTCCTCCAATCAACTTCTGCTTATTCCTTCCTAGAAGTTCCTACCTAATAAATGTTGGTCGTTCTGACCAATCAACGATCCCTTCATTTCGATGTTAACTTCAAAACTTATTCTATATAATTCTTTGCTACAGAGTTTGATCGACGCTCATTGATTATGACGTCGTCCTGACCAATCAAACTCTGTGCTATTCTTCTACGGAGATGCTGCCTCACATAGACAAAAGTGGTGGTGACTGGTTCTGATTTGATGCAATCTGTCAGCTAACTAACAACATTACGGAATGTGTTGTTGTTGCATGCCACTGTGTGAGTGACATATAGTTGATATACAAATTTCGATTGTGTTAGTAATTCCTATAAGATGCTACAATGTCCATGTCCTGTCCATTGCCTATCATGAATAAGCCTGTAGGATGCTAGAGTTAATAGGCACATGTGCTGTATGATCTCATTGCCAGCTGGTGTTGTTCTATTCTCGTATGAGAACCTAGAATGACTAACGTCATCAACTAAGTCCATTTGTCACGTACGATTCCAGTGATTCTTATCCATCGATTATTTTCTAAACTATCGATTCAAACATCTGCTAAATATTATAAAAGTGTGTGCCGACTGAACAGCAACAACTTTCATATAAACTATTTCCAAATACACATCAATTCAGAACCGTGGGATCTATTCTAATCAATTCGACTATTTCAATTTGATGATAAAACTTTATCCAAGTATGCTGTATCTGCACACGGTCCATTTCGCGGAAATACAATATCAGCTGCAATGCTGATGTAAATAATAAGTTCAATATTAAAAGTATAAAGACAACCGGTCCATTAGCTCACCTGGTATTTTCAAAGTATAAATTTCTCTTGGGACTTACTCGAAAATATAAGACATCCCGCGGGTCATGTCTCCCACAAGACACTCCCATATTTACACATGCCCACAAACCAAAGTTAGTTAACCATCCCTTGGGCCTTAGGAGAGTGATAACTAACTCGTTGTACAACATCAGCAACAAAACCGCACTATACCAGGGCTATCCAGACCAAAACACAATCATGAAACAAATAGAACAGTAAAGTGAACTAATCATCACCTCTTATAATAAACAATCAACGCAATAAATGACAAAGTATGTTAACCAATTAACTAAATTAACTAAATATAAGGTATTTAAATAAGCAGTGAAATATGATAAACAGTACGATAATCGGTCAATATAACAGTGATAAAATAAATATAATTATAAATCCTCATATTCCATGTTGAGTTCCACATCCACCCAGCCATCTGCCTTAGGGTCAATCATAGTCCCGGAGTTGGTGTTAGGTGACGACCCTCTGTTAGGCACCTCCGACGGAATAGGCAGCGCTGCAGACAGCTGTGGCCGTCGGAACTGAGTTGACCTGGCTCTCGGAATCCCTGCCGCACGTGGCTTTCGTGTAAAGCACATCCACATGCGGTTCAGAATTCCACACTTATAACAGATAAATATAAACACAATTAATGCGACGACGGAGGCCGTCGAATAAGAAAACACAGATCGTATGCCGATTCCATCGACCATCGCTGGGTCGACTTCCGATAAGGGTGCTAGTGGCACGTATTTAGTCTTACGTAACTGGTCCCACTTTTGAATCTTAAGATGGTTAATGATTAGAGATCGGTTGAGTACTCCGGCCACTTCCAATCTAGGGATATCCACAGCAAGACTGATTCGACTATAAGTCCGACTATAAGACTGTATAGGTTCGAATCGCCACCCATTCCCACTATAATCGCACCCACTCGACATCAGCGCATACAGACCATTCATTACCTCACACTGGTCCATCAGTTGTCCTCCACAATGTACCTTGATAGTCTCGCCGAAGGTTTGCAAAACAACACCTATCTTCTTATGGGCGAATAATTTACTAGATGTTCATCAATTTTGTACAATTCAAATACACATTATCGTTATGATCCGTATTTCCACTCGCCTCCAGCAAAATTATGATAATCATCAGAAAATCGGCCATTTATAGGTACCCATTTTGTGGTAGACAACATCATCAACCAGGGGTAGTATAACCACAACTGCATCTTATTGACAGACAAGACCGATGCGGTGATGTGCAACATCCTGGTTACGGTTGCATAGTCATCTTCTTTAAGAAATTTACTCAATATAGTCCTATCTCTTCCATAAACTACATGTACGAAAATTACTACTAACACGAAAAATTCGACACGGTTTCATTGTTCAATTTTGAAACTCAAACCCAAACTTTACAAGGTTACTCAATAAATGTGATGTTACTAGTGTCAGCAATTAAGCAGAGATTAAATTATCTCATGCGACGCCGCTTTATAATGGCTTCAATACGACTGACGAAGTCGTCGTATACAGACCGGCCAAATGTACCAATCCTAACACGCTCACTGTCTGAGCTGAACTCAGGAGCATGACTGCGCTTGCACAGATTATAGGAGTGCAATGGAAATTTTTCCATTGGCTCGATGGTAGGATCGGGTGCATCCTCCGAGGTATCCATCAATACATTACCAGGAGTCTCTGACATATCCATCAGTGACCCATACTTTGGATCTTTACTGGTACCAGGTCGATCTACATCCATGTTGACCACCTTACCCATCTTACGCACCTTCGGCTCCCAAGCAGAAGCTGGTCGCTTCCTACGAGCTACCTTACAAGGTGTCGAATCGGAGTTGGGTAACGGCAAAGGTACGGACTCAGGTAACGGTACAATTCGTGGATGATGGCTAGCTTTCGTACCTTTCACAGGGTTATGAACGGGGCGTGGTCTTACTTTGTCCCAGCACATTTCTGAGTCGACTACACGTAACTTGGAGATGTTAAGTACGCGTACCCTCCCAGACCTTTGATGGCGGACATGGGCCACAGGTCCATTGATCTTAAAGATCTCATATTCTGGGTCACTGTGAGAGGTCAACTTCATTCTCTCCTCAGCTTTAACGACCACTGATGAATCACCAACCTTAAATTCACCAGCATTTGCACGCTGTCAATCTGTTTTCCGTGTGCTACTCGAGACTTGGCCGTTTCTACTCGAGCACGCAGCAGGGCATTATTAGGACAGGTTAGTCTTTCGCCTAGATCATGCGAAGCATCGAGCGGAATAGCAAACGGAAGTCTTGCCCGTCGACCATACATCAGATAGAATGGCGTATATCCGGTCGTGGAGTGGCGAGTGTTGCTGTACGCTGTTAAAGCTGCGCCCAACTCATCCTCCCATGCACGAGACTCGTTATTCACACCCTTCTGGATCAATTCTTTAAGCGTATGATTGAACCTCTCGGTACGTCCGTTAGTTTGTGGATGATACGGACTCGATTGTCTATGATCGATACCATGTTCATGGAATCGCTGCTCCAAAGAATTTGAACAGAATTCTTTACCCTGATCAGTAATCAGAATCTCAGGGACACCATGACGAGCGACATACTCATTGAAGAACTTGTCTTCAACATTCTGAGATGTCTTAGCTGCAATCGGATATGTTTCTGCCCATGCAAAACAGTGATCGACTACCGTCATAATGTAATTATTACCCTTGCTCGACTCTAGAATTGGACCAATCAGATACATACCAATTATCTGAATTGGATAGCTGGCCATCGGCATCTCACTATACTTAGGTCGAGTAGTGACAGGTCGGTTGACCTGGCACGTCGTACACATTTCAAGCATACGTACCACATCTTTCCTCAAGATGTCCAAGCAAAGGAATCTCTTACCATACCGATGGTCTTCTTCAGACCTTGGTGACCAGCTCGTTCATGAGTCTTCCGGAGCACTTTCTCACGGAACAGGGTAGGTAGTAAGATTCTGGGGTACTCAGCGTCTAATGCTGAAGGTGGAATTAAAGAATACAATATGCCATTATTTACCATGTACTCCTCTGGTGTGTTCTTGAACAACTCCGGCTATTCCTTGGTTTGTTCGGCACATAGCCCTTCGTATGGCATGCCATATTCCTCTAAAGGAACGTGAGGTAAGGCACCTTCATCTACCTCAGGTATGACGTAATTGCCAGTGTCTAACGTGGCGACTTCTACTGGACGACGTAACCTGGACAACATGTCTGCTCGAATATTCTTCGAGCCTTGGATGTACTCTATCTTACATCCATACTCAGCAATCAGTACTGCCCAGCGCTGCACTTTCGTGTTCTTAACCTCTCCCACAAACAAGCTCTTTATGGGTTTGTGGTCGGTATACATGGTAAACTGTGCACCAAATAGATACGGCCGAAGCTTCTTTAATGTGTAAATCACAGCATAAGCTTCCTTTTCTATTACGGGCCAATTTAACTGACTGTCTTTAAGAGTAGAGATAACATACTGTATGACATGCTCTATACCCTTATCATCTACCTGCACTAGTATTGCACCTATTGCATAACTAGACGCATCAGTATATAGCTTATATGGGGCATTTAAATTCAGATAAGGAGTACAGTCTCACTACACAGCAAGTTCTTTAATTTCTCAAACGCTTGCTGTTCATGCTTATCCCACTCAAACCTCTTATACTTTTTCGTTAATTCTATCAAAGGCTTTGCAATCTCGGCATAGCCTTTCACGCAAGACTGATAATAACCTGTAGCTCCGAGAAAACTATGAACCTCACCCACATCACGGGGTGGTGATATTTCTTGTATGACTTTGACCTTTTGCCTCTGAGGAGCTACACCTTGCGTGGAAATGTAATACCCTAACAAGTCAACAGACTTACTGGCAAAGTCACATTTCTTTTTCTTCAACTGTAAATTATATTCCTGACCAGGCGCAAATGATGTGCGTGTTCCGACGGATTTCGCGAATATACGACTATATCGTCGACGAAAACATGCACATATTTTCCTACAAAATCTTACAAAAATGTTTGGTAATGGATAACTATCCTTACAGCATACAGAATTTAATTTCCTAAAGTCAACACAAAATCTGGTGTCACCGTCTTTCTTTGGTACCAGAGTTATGGGTGACGCCCATGGTGATGACGATGGTCTTATGACGCCCGCGGCTAGCATTTCCTTAACTTGGTTCTTAACCAAGTGTTGCTAATCGGTAAACGATAGGCTTTCTGCCTAATAGGAGGATAATCTCCTGTCAGAATTGTACATTTTACCTTGGGTACACGTCCTAACGTGGTTGGATGAGCCGTATCGAAATTATTGGCAAAGTCGCTCAGTACTTTGTCAATAACTGCATATCCGGTCGTTTCCTTGCAACTGGCATACACATAGTCATTCTGACATCTATATGGAATCTTAAAGGGATATACCTGACCAAACCATACTACTTCTTTGGTCCTGTAGTCAATCCTTGCATTTCCCAGATGCAAGGCGTCAGCGCCAAACAGACATTCATGCCTCATACTACTCACAATCACACTTGGAATAGGCCGGGCATTCTTGAATTTAATTTGAGTTTCCCCCAAAATGTCTATTGGTGAACCATTTACTGCTAATAACGTTTTAGCCTTCTTCAATGGCCGAGCATTTAGAATGCTCTGCCATATATCCTTTCTAACAAGGGAAGTACTAGCACCAGTATCGATTAATGCATCTACATACTCACCCCTGTTTCCATGACTGCTTGCTTCGATCTCAAGCCGGATAAGGAATCGCTCAGTCGTTACTGATTCCCTCCGAATCCATTTAATGGACTCCGTCGTCCATTATTAACTGCTTCCGCATACGACTGGCATCTGCTTCCTACCGACAGGGCTCCTCCGTCGCCGTAAGAATAATGGCCATACCTGTCCGTTTGCGAATCAGTGAGTACAAAGCCCTCGGGGTCTTTGTACTCATCACCCATTCTTGCTCTATTCGCGAGATCACTTCGGGTATTTCGCGAATACGCCCACGGAGTGGGCTCGAGTTCGGGATATGTATCACTATAACTATTACGATCGTCCAATTGATCTATCTGCATAGGCTCATGTTGGCGTTCTGGTAATCGAGGACGTTTCATCGCGCGTCGCTGTGGCATCTGTTGTTGTGATGGACAGTCAGATTGGTAGTGTCCAGTCTTACTGCAGCTGTAACAGGTTACCTGCTTTCGGTTCGGTGGATCCGAAAAGCAATCCCGGGCCAAGTGGCCTAATTTTCCGCATGTAAAGCAAGTCATTGGCGGACGCTGAGGGCGTGGTTGTCGTTCCTTCGTTGCTGCCTGTTTTCGTGGTGGTTGAACCAGCTGCTCACATTCGTTCTTATAGTGACCTTGCCGGCCACAATTGAAGCAGGTGACATCCCGCTTCCTCGGCGCTTTAGGTGTGGCTTTCACCTGGCATTGTTGTGGATTGGATCATGCCTTATGTTGCGGTGCTGCTTGTGGTGGTGGTGGTGAGAACACCGGCCCACTCTGCAGACCCTCTATTACCTGACATAACCGCTCAATCAACTTTGTATGCTGCGCCATTTGCTTATGACTACCCATACTCCCTGTCCTTCCTCTTCATTTATCATATTCACCTCCATGCTTTCCTCCTTCCCAGGCGAAATATTCATAGCCTGCAACAGATCGTTGCAGCCCTCTTCATCCTTGGTGAGCTCCATAGCCCCCTTTATGTCTTTGATTTTCCGGCAGACTATGCATCGCCCCATGCAATGGTCGCTAAGTGCTCTTATATAAGACGAGAGCACCACTCTCTTACTGTCTGTGTTCTCTTCAGGATATGCCCTGGCCGCCAATTCGGTATACCGTCGGTTAAAGGAGATCATCGTCTCGCTTCGACGCTGCTTGACTGACTCTAGGTCGTACTTGACCCGTTCTTGCTCGTTCGCAGACACAAAGTTCACCGTAATGAACTCCTTCAGCTCCTCGTATGTTACCGCATCAAGCACCTTTCCATGCACATACTGATCGATAGCTTTTGAAAGCTGACCCCCTGATGCACGTGTAACTATATAGACGGGTGTACCGTCGAGGTTGCCCTCGGTGGCCTCCCATACCCGACGAGTTTCGTCCAGGAACTGCCTTACCTCCTCTGGAAGGAGGCCGTTGCATGGCTTGACCCTCTGGGTCAGCTCCCGCACTTCTCGCCGGAACACTCTATTTCGCTCCAGCCTGTCTTCCTCCTGGGGGATCGTGTTCGCCATCCCAGTACCCAGATGCTGCATAGCCTCGACAGTTTCCTGGATCGCTACTATTTTCAGTCCTGGCTGCTCCTCGCAATCACTATCGGTAGTGATCTTCACAATAGTATTCTCTTTGTATTCCCGGTGCTGAACTACTCGGAAATGCTCTGATAATTTAGCTAGTTCTATGTGGCACCCCATGTATGCATAAATAAGCCACGCCCCTCGAAATCACGTGACTTGTATGAACGAATCAAAAAGAGAGTCTATCCACGACCGAACCCATTACCCTCCCTGGGCCCCAAATAGGCGCAATCCGGCTCTGAGCACGAGCGCTAGCCAATATGTCGACCTACAATTTGTAGCCACCATGATATTAGTTGTATTTTTAATGTCATAGCACAAACACAGCTATAGCTACCGAAATAGATTCTTTGAAATTGTGTGATAAATATGCACTTAGAGGGCCTACATGAAATACCCGGAACATGAACGAATATGTATTTTTGTCTTAATTTGATTAATTTAAAGCAATTTTTCCACAGTAACGTGTCGTAATTAGGATGTCACTGACGCCATCAATAGTTTACTAAATATTTCTGAAGTCATCTTTTGACCCATACTCTCAAACCAGCTTCTGCAGCGGTCTGAAGAAATGTCGATTTGCTTACAAAAAGAAGACTAATTTTTAGATTTTACCACTGGAATGACTCGCTCGATAAGGGAGCCAGTCATTCCAGTGGTAAATTTTCAAAGATAGTCATTTCTTGGTTTGCAATTTTTCAATGAGAAAACTGAAACTTTCTTAAATAAAGTCGAGAGTTAAAGGGTTAAGAGACCGCCCAGGGGAGAAACTAAGGGTTTTATCTTAGGGCAGATAGTCGTTTCAATGGAGGAATACAGTTTTACCTAGGACCCGCCCATCTCTAGCTAAGCTCCATCCACCCTTTGTCCGTGTTAGGATCAATCAGAGTATGATTACGCCTATTTGGGGGCTCAGGGCTAATTAGTTGTTGGGGCCCCCTTTATCCGATTGGTTAAGGTGGGAAAGGCTGCTGTTGCTGCTGCTGCTGTTGCTGCTGCTGCTACTACTACTACTACTACTACTACTACTACTCCTACTACTACTACTACTACTACTACTACTACTACTACTACTACTACTACTACTACTACTACTACTACTACTACTAATACTAATACCACTACTACTACTACTACTACTACTACTACTACTACTACTACTACTACTACTACTACTACTACTACTACCACCACTAATACTACTACTACTGCTGCTGCTGCTGCTGCTGCTGCTGCTGCTGCTGCTGTTGGTGCTGCTGCTGCTGCTGCTACTACTACTACTACTACTACTACTACTGCTACTGCTACTACTACTACTACTACTACTACTACTACTACTACTACTACTACTACTACTACTACTACTACCACTACTACTACTACTACTACTATTACAACTACTACTACAGCAACTACTACTACTACTACTACTACTACTTCTGCTGCTGCTGCTGCTGCTGCTGCTGCTGCTGATGCTGCTGCTGCTGCTGCTGTTGCTACTGCTGCTGATGCTGCTGTTACTACTACTGCTACTGCTTCTGCTACTGCTGCTACTACTACTACTACTACTACTACTACTACTACTGCTGCTGCTGCTGCTGCTGTTGCTGCTGCTGCTGCTGCTGCTGCTGCTGCTGCTGCTGCTGCTGATGATGATGATGATGATGATGATAATGATGGTGAATCTGTTACTGTTGCTGCTGCTGCTGCTGCTGCTGCTGCTGACAAATATAATAAATTCATTACATACGTGTCAAAATGCTGTTAAATATTTTGAACCTAATTGGACTGAAAGCTGCTGTTGCCTAAGACAGCAACAGCTTCCAGTCAAATTGATTACAAAATATTCAACACCTTGCATGTATCATTATTGTAAAAGTGAGATACTGGGATTACATGTTCAGGTGGATAAAATGCGATAATTGGATTTGGGGGCTCTTAGATTTTAAAAACGTACACGAATTAGTATTCCTCAAATAGGATTTTGAACTTGCACCAATACGCAAATCTCAGCTTCTCAGCTGAATCATTTCCACTTTTATAGGCAGTTAACATATGAAAGAGTAGCGTCATTTACATATCCAACTTCTGTTAAGGATCACGGTTATTCATTGGTCAAAATTCTACTGAATACTAATATTCGCCCGACGGTAGACGGTAAATCAGGTACGTGTGAATCGAGCATATCTGAACTTGCCTAAAGCGGATACCTAGTTTTGGCGGCAAATGGAACATTGTTTTTCTTTAAAGATCTGTGACCATAGAACCACTACCTTAACAAACCACCATCATTGCTACTAAATCTACATAATCCAGGTAATAAGTTGAACTAATTGACATCCTGCATTTAGTGGTCGGTTCTTGATGATCATTGTAGTGTCAGTTATAGACAGGTTTGACATTATTTTATTTTCACGGCTTATACATAGCAAAACGAGCCCTGAAGATGCGCCTCTCAGATCGCCAACTGATGAATCTAATATAACGATCAAGCATATGACGTCATAATCAATTGAGTTACGTGTAGGCTGACGTCATAGTCATAATTGAGGGAAATACTCCGTCATTAACCTGGAATAATCCGTCAGTTGCACGAAATGTATGTCTGTACCATTTAATAAACATTCTGTTGAATATTTTGAAACTAATTTGACTGAGCGCTGTTGCTGCCATAGGCAGCAGCAGCAGCGTCCAGTAAAATTAGTTTCAGAATGCTCAACAGATCAGCTGTATAGTTACCATCAAATTGGGATTCTGGGAATTCAGGACTCAAAGTATATAAATCGATCCTAACCCACGTAAGGCTTGGGCGGAGCTTAGGTATGGATTGGCGGGGTATAGCTAAAAGTGGATTCATCTCTTATCAGTGCCGTTATCAATGCATCAAATGAGCCTACACTCCGCAGTAGTGGCTGTATTCCAGAGATCTGGTAGGGATAAAATACATCTACCAAATCAACGCGCGTATCTGTGATAGACAGCATGAATTATTTAAGCATATAGATAAGGAAGATGGACTGAGTGCAGCTACAGCCACAGAAGACAGTAATTATGCATAGATAAGCATTATACAAAGGAATTATAATTCCATATAAGTGTTCGGCATATGAATGCATGCGGGCAGGGTTGGTACAATCTATATCAGAGAGTATTAGTTACACCAGCGTTTTGGCAGGGGTACAAGCTGTTACCATACGTGCAAACGTTGTATTTGCCGAGCGTAGCGAGGGAAATATATTTGTTTACACGTGTGGTAACAGCCTGTACCCCCGCCAAAACACTGGTGTAACGAATGTATTATCCCTCAGACGTCACTGAGAGGGAGGGTGAGAGAGAGAGAGAGAGAGAGAGAGAGAGAGAGAGAGAGAGAGAGAATTCGATCTTAACTTCAATATTGTCAATTTTCAACACTTTGTGACGTCATTTTCAGAATGCTTATGCCGTCATGACCCTCGAAATACCAGATCATACATCGCTGATCGTAACCAATCAAATAACAGCATATGAACTTGAGCTGCTTGTTTTTGGAGATATACCATATGTGAACTCGGAATTATAAGTTAATGTGCAAGGGCTGGTCGTGTGAAATGTAATGCCTATAGCATTAGTTGTTTATTTTGTTTCAATATGTGAGCTAGTAGCAGTCTTGAAACAATTCCATTGGACTTATATAAATGAAATAAACTCATTTTCTTGTAAGAATTTAGCACATCCCTATAGAAATCAGACTATAAACTGGGTTAATAGTGTGCGCAGTGTTTCGTTTCAGGCATACATTCGGAATGATCGTTGTTACACAGACACGATGCAGATGATCACTGCGTAATTTTACAAAAGCTAACAATTAAAAAATGTATAAATATAACCACTGTTCAATATTGATTTAATAACAAACCGTGTATGAAGGGAATAAATATATAGCAACTACAGCAATAATAAGGTCGGTTTATATATTGATAGATGGGTCCACAATAATATACAAATTAATGGGTCCAAATTTTCTGTCAGTAATAGGTTAAGGATCATTTAATTTTTTAATGTTACAGATTAAGTTCATGGTATATATAAAGTTTTGATGTATATATATGTTGAGTATATATATTTCACTACTTTTAATCTTTTGGTTTTAATAATTGATATTGGGCATGAATTTTTTAGCTAAAGACTTGCTTGAAATGGCTACACAATTAATGTTTGTGACAGGACATCTTAAGTGAAAAAATCCTAATTGTGTTTAACATGAGAATTGTTACCTGTTACATACCATGATTTATGAATTCCACACATACCTGGATCAGTGAATTCCTACACTGTTGTCATGTACATGTACCTGGCTGCATTTATGAATACATGTGCGTGCGGGAATGTGTGCATGTGCGTGCGTGTGTGCGTGCGTGCGTGCGTGCGTGCGTGCGTTCGTGCTTGTCGACGTACATGCGTGCGTGCATGTTTGTACGCATGTTTGCGTACGTGTTGACTATATGTTGACGTACATGTACTTGAATATATGTTAAATATGTCTTATTTTAACTTTTGCAAGTTTAAATCATTGATTGTTTTAGAAATTCAGCCAATGTCAAATATAAGGTTTGTAAAAGTTGCTTTATGGAATATGGACGGCGCCTTCACAAGTGGCAGTGGCCAGAGAACATCCAAACTTAAGGACCCAGACCTTCTTAAACAGACAAGCAGATTTGATGTTGTTTGTTTGGCAGAGACACATTGTGGTCAAAATGATAATCTTACTATACCAGATTTCAACGTACAATCAAATCTTCGGCCAAAACTATCCACCGCAAAAAAGAGTGGTGAACTAGCTGTAGGTATCAAAAAAGGAGATACGCAAATGTATCAAACTTATTCCTTCATCAAATACACAGGTCATGTGGATCAAACTCCTCAAGACATTTTTAATCTAGAGAAGTATTTATACCTTGCGGTAGTCTATATTAGTCCATTAGTGACATCGTGTTCAGCTAGGCGTGAAGACATTTTCGAAATCTTGGAAAACGACATAGCAATATACTTGAAATCTGGAAATTGGTTAATTTGTGGGGATTTCAATGCTAAAACTGCTAATGAGCCAGATTTTTGTACTGAAGAGGATTCACCCTTCATATGAGCCTGCAGCGAGTGACATCTCTAACCCTCCCTGCGCTAAGTTTGTTTGGCAGACAGGGGATGATGAAAACTGTATGAAGTCGATGGTGCAGCCTATAGTTAGATAAGAAAATCGACTGTTTTATGTCACTGCCTTTAGTCAAACCATGCACCGTTCTTATTAATCATATTAATGCTGGTGAGCCTCTAATTGATTCAGTTACGGGTATTATTTTCAATGCTTCCAAACTCTCTGACATTAAACATATAAAGGCGAAGGGTTACAAATCAAGGTCAAACAAGAAATGTCTCTAAGAGGAACCGATGGTTTGACAATGATTGTCATGCTCTGAAGAGAGATCTCAGAAGTATGGCTCGCAAAATTCATGAAGATCCCTCAAATTCCATGCTAATTACCAACTATCGAATTTTGCGGAAAAGGTTTAAGAAATGCATTGCGAAAAAGAAGGTTACTTTCAAACAATGGATATTGGATCAAATGGAATCTATGCCGTCCCGAAACCCAAAAGTGTTCTAGAAGTTGCATGATGAACCTAGAGACGTAAATAGAGACTGCAATGGAAATACAATTTCTTGTAGTGAATGGGTGTCACACTTTAACAAACTTGTTAATAAAGCCCCTTCCTACATTGATACTGATCTGGAATACAGAATCGACAACTTCTTAGAGACCAATAGAAATAAAGTATTTAACGAACTTAAATTTAGTATAAATATTTCTGAGATATCCCAGGCCATCTTTCAACTTAAAAAAGGAAAGGCCAGTGGACTTGATCAGGTGTTGAATGAAATGCTTAAAGCAGGGCATACTCAGCTTTTACCAGTCGTGCTAAAATTGTTCAATTTTATACTAAGCGCTAGTCAGTTTTCAATGGCATGGCGCTGTAATGTTTTATCTCCGATACACAAGAAAGGGGATATGTCTAATCCTGACAACTATAGGGATATATCTGTGAGTAGTACCTTATGCAAACTATTCTGTAGTGTTTTACAACACAGATGGCTAAATTTGCTTGGGTAAATAAATTAGTTCCTCAATGCCAAATTAGCTACAGAAAAAGTTTAGAACTGCAGATCACATATTCTTGTTAAAGACGAGCACATATAAACATGTGAATGCAGTAACTAAAGGAAACATCTTTTGCCGCTTTGTAGATTTTAAGTCAGCTTTTGACACTATCTCCAGAAAGAAGCTATTGTATAAGTTGCTACGTGCATGTATCGATAAATTTCTTAAATGTTGTTAAGAGTATGTACTCTAATGTGCAATATGCAGTCAAAGTTAACGATGAATATAGTAATGGCTTCTCCTCTTCTGTTGGTGTTAAACAAGGTTGTGTACTCAGCCCACTTCTATTCAACCTTTTTCTTCACGACTTACCTGATATTTCTGACAGTACCTGTGCTCCTATCCATCTAACTAAAGCCTCTCTAAATTGCCTAATGTTTGCAGATAATCTAGCAATATTGTCAGAAACTCAGGATGGCCCACACAATGCCTTAAATAAATTGAGCTTCTACTGCGACAGATGGAATCCAACTGTCAATCTAAACAAGAATAAGATACTCGTCTTCAATAAAGGTGGCCATCTCACCAAGAAATATATGCATTCCTTTACATACAAAGGTTCACTTATTGAGGTTGTAAAAGCCTATTGCTATCTTGGTATTTTATTTACTCCCTCTGGTAACTTCATGGATGCCTTTGAAAGATTGGCTGAACAGGCTAATAAAGCATTGTTCAAACTTAAATCTGCCAATGTAAGAAACAATGTCTTAATGGCGTTTAAACTATTCCATTCTCTTATTCTACAAATATGGTCATTTTGTGCAGAAGTTTGGGCCCCTTTCCATATGAAATGAACACAACTTTATAAAGTTAGGAGACAATGTACCTGTTTAGAAAGTCCTTATCAATTTTTGTAAATATATACTAGGAGTTAACAAGAAAACTACGAATGCCGCTGTGGGGCGTGAACTTGGGCAGTCTGCCCTAATAATACCTCTCTTGTCCCAAGCAGTGAAATTCTGGATGCGGTTATGTGACATTGGCTCTGAGACAATAGTTCATCATGCCTATATGCATTCTTGCGCCTCGTTAGGTGAAATTTGGACCAATCAAACCACCATAAATTAAAATGAATCTTCCAGGCTACTAAAAGATGCCATGGAAACGAGGTATAAATCGACCTGGCTTCGCCATATAAGCGGGGGTGTTATATGCCCTGTTGGCAAATTCCAACAGGGATCTAAACTTCGAACTAACAGGACTTTCAAAATTACTTCAATATTGAAGACTATCTACTAGTTAATGGAGACTACTCTAGGCGTATGGAGTTTGTCAACCTCAGTTAGTGCGCATAACCTCCCGATAGAAGTCAGTAGGCATGCTGTCCCAAAAACTCCAGTAGAGAAAAGAGTGCGCTTACTTTGCTCTGCTGGAATTGTTGAGACGAGAAACATTTCATTGCTCACTGCTCATTCCATGAAATCGAAAGACTGACTCTATTTAATTCCCTCAACTCATTTATAGATATCGCTAATTTTAGCTTAGATGAAAAATCTGTATACTTGATGTCGTATAATAAGGGGGTCACTGAGGTTTGTAAAGCAGTATTGAACTATGTTTCGAAATGCACCATTAAACGGCAAAATGCCTTTAAAAATACGCTAAGCGTCGGTCCATAAGTAACAAATGTCTTAGCATTATATATTAGTCTGTCAAACAAACCGCAGACTACATATAATTATTTAATTATTTAATATATTAGCATTTCCTTTTTATATCACAACTGTTCACTATTCGTCCTGTGTGTCTTGTAATCTGCATAATGTCTGTGTAACCTTCATGTTTGGATATATCTTGTAATGGATTTTGTGCCAATAAATAATCTGAATCTGAATCTGCATATGGTCATGTGATATTACTGAGGGCTAATAATGCAATTTACACCCATGTCAATCAAAACAAACAACACAAAATTTAACAGAACTAAATTTGAACCGTGTTGAACATGGCGAGACATTGTTTAAAGGTCCTGTCTTCCATTCGTGTTGTGTTCAGAATAAATACCAGGAGACTAACTATGTATGAAATAATGCATGCCATTAAGGTGTATCCTGAATGGAATAGACCTCTCCAATTTATCCATAGATCATATGACGTCATAATCAACTACGTGACGTGTATGATGGCGTCATGATTTCATGACGTCATGAATTATTCGAAATTGTCCGTCTTAAACGCTTATTAGTCCAACACGTTGTACTAATCGTATGTCTTTGCAATTCACTAAACATTCTGTTGAATATTTTGAAACTAATTTGACTGGACGTTGTTGCTGCCTATGACAGCAACAGCGCCCAGTCAATTTTATTTCGAAATATTTAGCAGCTTACCAGTATAGTTTTCTGGAAATTGATAGAAATTGGATCGATCGATATCAATGCGAGCGAGGTTTGGGTGGAACTTAGCTAGTGATGGGCGGGTCATAACTAAAACTGGAAAGGTCTATTGTTTATGATTTATCGGTAGTATAAAACCAATAGCAAAAATCCCCCTGGATGCTTTATTAAAAGCTAATATAAACCTATTATCCAAGATCCGCCCTGGCGCATTAGTAATAGTAGATAGCCGTATCTGTTATCACATCTACAGTGCGCAATTAATATTTCATTATATAGATTATAAACACAGACAAAACAAACAGTACCTCTGCACCTGACTATCTAGATGTGTCTTTGGAGTGCAAAGGTGGCTGAGAAATCATAGCGCGCATGATGTTATTCTGTGTGCCGATATGAATGACTCTATTCTCAGTCACAGTGCCGCAAAGAAGCGCATGATTAATCCACTTATCGTTGAAGTATGCAATGAGCCATCTGTATATCATGTTTGCAAATACCCAGATGTGGCAACGTTTGCCCCATCAGATGTACCTACATCAGTGATTGACTATGCGTTCTCATGAGACACTAATCGACATTTCCCGTTTATCCATCCATCATATGACGTCACAAACAACTACGTAACGTGTATGATGACGTCATAATCAATTACAGCAAGAAGAACTGATTTAGTCCGTCTTAAACGCTTAATAGTCCAACAGGTTGTACGAAATGTATTTCTTTACCATTTAATAAACATTCTGTTGAATATTTTGAAACAAATTTGAGTGGATGCTGATGCTGCCATAGGCGAGTGAGGGGTGATTACGTTATTGTCTGATCACCAAGCTCTGATTAGCTGGCTCTAGTAGACCGAGATGACATAGCATCAAAGTGTGCGAGTGGTGGATTATTACGTTATTGTCTGATCACCAGGCTCTAGTAGACCGAGATGACATAGCATCAAAGTGTACGAGTGGTGGGAATGGAGGATGATTACGTTATTGTCGGATCACCAAGCTCTGATCACCAGGCTATAGTAGACTGAGATGACATAGCATCAACGTATGCGAGTGGTGGATGATTACGTTATTGTGTGATCACAAAGCTCTGATCACCAGGATCTAGTAGACCGAGATGACATAACATAAAATTGTGCGAGTGTTGGGAATAGTGGATGATTACGCTATTGTCTGATTACCAAGCTCTGATCACCAGGCCCTAGTAGACCGAGATGACATTGCATCAAAGTATCGGAGTGGTGGGAATGGTGGATGATTACGTTATTAGCTGATCACCAAGCTCTGATCACCAGGCTCTAATAGACCGAGTTGACATAGCATCAAAGTATGCGAGTGGTGGATGATTACGTTATTGTCGGATCACCAAGCTCTGATCAACTGGCACCAGTAGACCGAGATGACATAGCATGAAAGTGTGCAGTGGTGGATTATTACGCTATTGACTGATCATCAGGCTCTAGTAGACCGAGATGACATCGCATCAAAGTGTGCGAGTGGTGGGAATGGTGGATTATTACGTTATTGTCTGATCACCAAGCTCTGATCACCAGGCTCCAGTTGACCGAGATGACATAGCATCAACGTGTGCGAGTGGTGGATTATTAAGTCATTGGCTGATCACCAGGCTCTAGGAGACCGAGATGACATAGCATCAAAGTGTGCGAGTGGTGGGAATGGCGGATGAGTACATGATTGTCTGATCACAAAGCTCTGATTACCAGGCTCTAGTAGACCGAGATGACAAGCTATGTGCCTCGCATGGGTATTACTTCTGATACTGTTTTCCTGGGTAAGAAGTAGTAGCCTTGCGCGGGCCGCCGTCACTGGATCCTTGGGAGAGGCAAGTGGCTCACACGGGCCTCCATCACAGGAAAATGCTGCCACTGCTTAAAGCGTAAAAAGGCCATTGGCCAGAAAGGGCCACCCTTATATTCAACCAAAGCGCTGTAAAGAAAAGACCATCCTAGCGAAACTATAACTAAGATTTTGCGTGCTGTTTTACGTGAAGACGAGACAAGCGATTCCCATAGGATTCACAAGTCACTATCTTATGTAAATCCAAGAATACTGAATTACTTTTATTTATGCGGGCCTTCTTCTACACCTAATCTATCATTTAGGTTTTAAAAAGACAAGAACTAGTTTAGGCCGCAAATGGCGAGTACCCTACCCAGCTTTAGAGATGGTAGTCGGTGAGAGCAGACACCTCAGGGAATCAACACTGAAGACAGTATGCGTACATGTCACTTTGCAGGATATCCGAGCTTAATGAGAGTCCAGATATATTGCTCTGTGACCACATAAAACATCACAGGATGATGGCTACCTTTTCACACAAGCACATTTATTCCAACTGAACTGTCATTATGGATTAGAGAGATGAATATCCACCTCAAATGTCCTTCCCGCAGGGCGTGGCAGATTCCATAATCTTGCCCAGACATTTGCACAGAATTCATTGGAAATACACATCTCGTCCGTCACCAATCCTATGGAGCTAAGTTATTGACCTAACATTAGTTTTATATCCAAGTTGCCTAAATATGCACTGCGGTGCGGGATATGTATCCAAAGAGAGATGAAGAGAAATAATAATAATAATAACAATGTTTTCGCAGTGCTTCCTACATTGGCAAGGGTAATTAACTAACAAGTATCCTATGATACAGGGGCAGTGTATGTGACACCGTACCTTTGCCATCACCACTCGGAAACCTCCTATAGTTCCCCAGTTTCTGATCAGCCCACGGCGCAGATAGGGACATCCACACAATTTAAGAAGCCATAAGGCTTAGTGGAACATGAAAAGAGAAAATAACTTTATAGATATAAGGCCCTATAGGTAAATTGGCCAATTTTACACAACCTTGCCGGGCTGCGGGGCTGGATTACTGCAACGACCCGAAAAGAGGCGTACCCTATGTGTTTCCTAATGAAGAAAGTGTCTCTAATCACACTACACCCATCATATCGAGCTAACTAGTCAGGTGTAGTCAGTAGCATTCCAGGCTAAACATAGTTATAGTATGGACAGCGACCTCAGTGAAAAATTGTTGGTGGCGGAAGAAGTGATGCATATATAAATGTTGCTGTATAGTGTTTCCTACATGCACTGCGGTCCTAAGTTTTCTACAAATAAACAAAACATATCAACGAAGGGCTACTAGCCATATACGAAACTACCCAAGTACACGTAATAACAATGTGAATTGATCAGGATAAAAATAATGGTACAGGTTGATAGACCTATTATGGTGCGGTTAGTGAAAACACCCTACATTAAATAAAAATAATTATGAACAGATAAAGAAATTATAACCGCTACAGTGCCTTTTAGTCAGCGGGACCATTTACAAAGATGAGATACAATCATTAATGTTGTTATTAACAGAATGATTAAAGACGTTAAGTATAGTTGCTTGAATAGTCGGTAGCTAATCTTAAGGAAGTCCCACGTTTGGAAGTTCATCAGGCTGTCTCTATGTCTTGATTTTCGTATGCTCATTGTTATTTAGCAAACTTGACCGTCTGTTTAGGTAAATTAATTGTATAGGCTTATTTAGGTTATGTCACCATCAAATCTTGTAACTCCATAGATCTCAAAATTCCTATGGACAGGCATACCGATAGTACCAACTCATGGGATGATACTGTGGTGTTTAATGTCCGCGACGATGGTCGCACGGCCCCACCAGAACGATTGAGTTCCACCGGCCTTAGGAGCTGGTCTTTGTTACCCATAGATCAGTGTCGCACGGGATCCATAGCCCTGAAACCGGGAGCTAGCCAGCGTCATCACTCGTCATGTAAATGCGATGCGGCGAGTTCACACCAGACACCGGAATGGCCCGACGTTACCCCATGAGCTACAACCAGACTCTAGTAGGCAGAGATGACATAGCATGAAAGGTGCGAGTGGTGGATGTTTACGTTATTTTCTGATCACCAGCTTCTGATCACCAAGCTCTAATAGACCAAGATGGCAGAGCATCAATGTGTGCGGGTGGTGGATGATTACGTTAATGTCTGATCATCAAGCTCTGCTCAACAGACTCTAGAAGACCGAGATGACATAGCAACAACACATGTGTTGTGTAGATGACTACGTTATTGTTTGACAACCAGGCTCTGATCACGAGGCGCTAGTAGACCGAGATGATATAGCATCAAAATGTGTGAGTGGGGATGATTACATTATTGTCTGATCACCGGGCTCTGATCACCAGGCTCTAGTAGACCGAGATGACATAGCATCAAAGTGTGCGAGTGGTGGGAATGGTGGATCTCTCCTTCGATCAATACTTACCATTATATTACTCTTTGATAATGCAAGCTAGCTAGCTAGCTGCTCTAGGAATCTAGATTTAGAAAGCTGTACCAGCTCCTGCAACCGGGTTCCAGGTTACCAACAAGAGGGTACGAGTCTGCCAGTGAGGCTCATTTTTGTTTGCATAGCAACAAGAGCTATGCATGCTTTTTACATTTGGAAATTTCTTAGAATTTTCTTACAGTTTCCTAGTGTTCTCTCTTCCTAAGTTTAGTTGTTTTGGCTTCACGGAATAACCATGGAAGGAGCTTCTGAATCTCAGGTTGTATTCTTTCATGTTATTCTTTAGCTGTATCGAGACTTAGGTCTCTAAAATTTCGTCTATGTCGCATGTCCAATTTCTGACCATGAATCTGGGACGTGTGGTGATAACGAAGTATGCCAGATAGATCGCCTCCTTTTAAACCCCAACGGCGATCGGCAGTAATATGGAAGTGGGTATTGGCTAGGTGGTTTTTAAATCTGGCGGCCATTATGTTATATGTCAATCAAAGCAATCAACATAATAATGTAATGATTATTGCAATTTTAAAAATGGAGAGCAATGAGATTAATAAGAAGTCTGCAGATTTATGTAAAACAAAGTATGCACGTTTCATGTACACGATTCATAAAGAGGAATAACATATTGTGCAGGTAATAACAGTGTTATACAATATTATATAATTTATTGCTACAAAATTTGACATTGATATGCAGGAAAATAGTATGTTACAGATAAACCAATTACAAAGTCATAATAGTCATCATTGGAGCGACGCTGATGAATATGGGCACTACATTCTTTCTCTCATGCCAATCAACATACTAATGTAATGATTAGTGCAATTGTAGACATAGAGAGCAATGAGATTGATAATAATTGTGCAGATGTATGTGAAACTCAAACTATGCACTTTTCATGTGCACAAATCATAAAGAGCAATAACATATTCTGCAGATAATAACAATTCGATACACTATACAGTTTAAACAGTATCGTGTACATACATTAAGTAAAAAGTAATAATCCCTATCATTACAATGACGTTGATTATAAGTGTGCGCTGGCAGCCATTATGGTATATGTCAATCAAAGCAATTAGCATAATAATGTAATGATTATTTCAATTGTAAAAATAGGGAGCAATGAGATTGATAAGAAGTGTGGAGATTTATGCAGAGCACAAATTGTGCACATTTCAGGTGCATGAGTCATAAAGAGCAATAACATATTCTGCCGATATTAACAGTGCTATACAGTATACAGTGTAAATAGTAGGGCTGCGCGATATACCGATACCATATTTAAAACCGATATCCTGCACTGACGGTTTCATAACCGATTATAAAAAATAAATATCGAAAAACCGAATATGAACATATTTTCGGTTTTTCGTAACAGGATTGTTAAAAATAAAAGTTCATAACGAGCATGAAAAGCGTAATGAATAATAGTGGCCATACTTTCCATTAAGCTATGTTCGGGGCAACTAATAATTGAACGTGGCCCCAATAGCGCATATTGTGTAACTCCATGTAACTCGATGTACGCCGAGAGAAATCAAGCAGCGAATTAATTAAATAAATATCCATTCGTCTTTTCTCCGGTAGTCTCAGATAAATTTGCAATATAAAACACAATGCTAATGTGGGAATTAGTCATTAAAATTTGTATCGGGGAAAACATTTCTAAACAACGGCATCCATTTTATTTACGTCACCGGCTAATTAACATAGTGCAAAGTCGTCCCAACACTAAATCGCCCGAATGCATCAAAATCTCGCCAATAAATATAATGCTGAATACATTTTGCTGATTAGGATATAATTTTAAATAAAATTATTACTCAAACCGTTTTTAAAACGTTATCGTCTATACACAATATCATATTAACTTATGAAATTCGCGATCGCAATATTACAGTTAATATTTTCTTCAAGGCATGATATCGTCCTCGGGCCGAATTGGAAATGAAAGAAGAAAGGGAGATAATTAGATCATAATTAATTACAATCGCGTGATTTACGTCTTTTCGCAACACGTTTTGCTGATTTATGATTAATTTTGACAAAATAAACGATGTTTATTTAACTGTGCGTAATATTTAGGCGGTCTAATTAATAATTTCACTCCCGCGTTGATGGATATTATAAGGTATATTAAGCTTTAAAGGCGTAAAACGTTACGAATGTATCAGGGCGTGAAAATACGTTCTGTTTTCATGCTAATTTTTATCATTTACATTTTTTGTTTCATGTCCATAAAACCGATATTCGGTTAAAACCGATATGAAAAGTCATATCGAAACCGATATGGCTGTAAGCCAAACCGCGCAGCCCTAGTAAATAGTATCTTGTACATAAATTAAGTTAAAAGTAATAATGTCCATCATTCCAATGATATTGATTTTAAGTGTCCGCCGCTGGCCATTATGTTATATGTGAATCAAAGATTGGGCATTTCTACACAGTGTAAACTGTATGTTGCAGATAACGCATAATGTCCATAATTGGAACCACGCTGATTAATAAAACAAAGTGCATACGTATTTGCTGTAACAATCTTCTTCTTTTCGTTCGCTGATCATACCGCCAGTCCTGTAAGTGACTATCGACATGATCATATGCGTTAAGTGCGTGGATCCATGGTTTATTAGAGTGCGCCGTGCGGCCTGGAACCTCCGTCTTCAGCACTCGAGGTTTCTGTCAGGGTTACCTCACCCTTACCTCCTTTAGTCGCCTCTTACGACACGCAGAGGATACGGAAGGTGTATTCTAAGCCCCACCTACAGGGTAAATGCTGTAACAATTATGTTATGCGTTTTGTTACAATTAAACAAAATCTGCTACATTAGTTTAACATCTCCAAAGTAACAAAGACATCAGTCATCCACACATACTGAAACATATATCTAAATATAGTAATACAAGTAGTTATATATTATATAAGTTATGCCTATACAATTTGGCATTGATATAATGGTATACAAAACACAAAGCAATTTTAAAGAGAATAAAAAGAGTAGTAATGTGTGCATAAAATTGGTTTGGAACAGCATAACTTGTGCTTTACAAAATGTTATACATACTGCTTTACTGTGTAACAAGTTGCCAGTTAAAATCAAAGAGGGGAATGCGAGATGGTAACATCAGAAATAATATAAATCTTACTAAAATGACAAGTATGTTTTCTTTTATTTCTAAACTGGTAAACATAGATTAACATCGGGTGGTATTTCACTGTTACCTTCATTTAAATATAATCATAAAACGATCCATTGTGTGCTTTGAAATAGACTGTACTAAATCATCCTAATTTAGTAAACATAAAGCGGTTTTGAACAGTATAAAAAGGTAGTCACTTTTGCATAAAAGCTATTTTGAACAGCATAACTTGTGCTTTACAAAATGTTGTACAACCTGTTTTACTGTGTAACAAGTTGCCAGGTAAAATAAAATGGGGAAATGATAGATGTTTACATCAGAAATAATGAAAATCTTACTAACATGCAATACTTGATTACTGAATTTAGTGTTTGTCCCTGCAGTTGACAAATAGTTTTCAAGTAACAGGGACAAAAAAGATAAACAATATGGTGTTTGCAATTAGAATTGTGACTACTTACCAGATGGGTTACAACAATAGTGTCATTAGGTAATTTGAGATAAATTGATGTATTATGAATCATATGTACCTTAGTGATTTGACCATTTACAACACATGTTTCCTTTTGAACAGCATACCGGATGGGTTACAACAATTTTGTTATTAGGTAATTTGAGGAAAATGGATTTATTATGGATCATATGTACCTTAGCCATTTGACCATTTACAACACCCGTTTCTTTATTGGTATTTTGTATTATGATTACACGCATTTCTTTGTAAACTGATGTGACATTACAATTCCAATCTATATTAGCATTAACAATTGGTCTATCATATTTAATATCTGTTGAAGGACTATTTCGTTGATCTGTATACTAGCAGCTCGTGACACAGTAATACACATTGCATTAGGATGATTTAGTACAGCTTGGAGAATCTCTTTATTAGTTGGAATTCGTTTTACGGAAAGTGTACAGAAACGTTGAATTTCATGCAAATCTTTTAACGAAGGTGTCCAATGTCTAATTAAATGTAAAATTTGTAAATATGTTCCATCTTGACATCTAATTTATGTCTGTAGCCGAAAATGCTGACATTGAGCTTTAATATAGCTGTGGTCTAACATGCTTTTTACATTTTCAATACGTCCTTTAACAGTTCTTAGAGGTTGTTGTTGTGTCTCGTCACCAGCTAGTAAAAGTGTTGACCGAAATGGAATTTCTGCAAGGTTGGCACCATGTGTTTAAAGATTTGAACGTCAATCATGGATATTTCATATAGAATTACTAAATCAAAGTTTGAAATGTTCCAGTTAACCTGTGGTTTTTGATATTCATCTATGGGTATGTAAAATGCTGAATGCACAGTGTCACACTGTATTTTGGTGTAAAATTTATTTCTGTACATTGTTGTCAGGTACCCTGTTGGTGGTGCTACTAAGATACTGATGTCTCTGTCAATACACTGTTGGATAATGCTGAATAATGTGTATGTTTTTCCTGTACCTGGTTCACCTGTTACCAATTGTGGCTTTAACCATGCCTTATAATGATGTCTTTGTGTATGAGGTGTTGTCATGAAACTATCTGCTGTTGTTGCAAGAGGTGCATCAGTTGACAGATTTCTGCTATAGTAATGACTTTGCTCTGTTAAATTTGAGAGAATTTTATATTGTACAAGGAGTTGTTCAGGATTTAAATTATAATCTATTTTTGTAGTCATACATGGTGTATTGATCGTTTCAATAGTCACAATGTTACGTTTCCATATCGCTAAAAAGAACACATAAACTGTCAATGTGACTAATAATATTGAGGATGTAGTATTCTGTATGTGCTTCTTTATATACCATTTCTCTACTTCTGTTGTTATCATTCCAGAAGGATGGGATATACTGTACAGCCACTGCAAAATATTTGATAGTGTTAGGTATGTTTTCATGAGCATCAGCCTGAAGTTCCGAAAGGTTTGTTCATTAATAATGTTTGAAAGAAATATGCATCAAGAAATCTGGATACATAGTTTACTCCCAGTAGTGTATTACCAGAGCGCTATATATTTTTTATGGATTTGAAACAATTTCAACATGGTTACAGAGCCAATGTGCAAAGGACAAATGTTCAGCTTCTAAGCATCTGTTTCTATACTTTGCAGCAACCTTGTTATTTTCTATTGTTGAATCTAATGGAACATTATATGTTTTTGTTCGTGCAGAGCTCCATGAAATGTGTATGTTTGATAGTGAAAGCCACATTTCAGGCTCTAATGGGTGCATGATTTTATGAAAAGGTATGCTGCAGCAGCTGGATTTAAGTTAAAAGTGTATAGTGCATCTTTGTCTAATGCGTCCTACCATTTTGTGGCATATGAGGAAACATACCATAATAACATTCCTTGGCCATCAGCACTTTGTACATCCATATGGCATTTAAGTGCTGGTAAAAGTGTACTGATGTATGCACGTAATTTGTTGGCAAATGATTCAGCACAATGCTTGAAATAAATTTTCTTGCCATTGGGAGTGTCCGGGGTTTTTTTATATGTGTCAACATAGTGCCTTAGTAATGGATTATCAGTAGGCAAATCTGCTCGGATTATATTAAATTGATAGTCATTAATGTTTTAGTCATACTAATAAATGTAAATGGACGGTTCCACGTTTCTGGAATTCGAATCTGTAAAAAAGTCAAAGCATATTTATTTGATCTAGTCTTGAGCTGTTGAAAACATATTTTCCAGGACTTTTTTTCGATGCATTACATAAGTAAGATTTAACAATTTCCTGGAGAATGTGTGCAATATGTAGACTTTCAAAACCAGGTAGCTGTGTTGCATCGCGAGCTGTTAAATTTTGAATTACTGATATCTAATGTGGAAATTGAAATGTCCATTCAGTCGGTGAAATTGTTATGAAAATTGATGGATAGCGAAATTGCTGAACAGCATCAAGTAAATATCGATGTTGTTGTTTCCAGTAGCCTTTTGAGAATGTTTTCGTTTCTAAAGTTCTAGCCTGGGAGCAACTCATATAACAGCCACTACATATTGCACCTGTAACGGTTTTAAAAACCCACCTGTCATGTTGGAATAATAATAACGGATATGACATTCCGTAATCGACGATGCCACTGAAAATCTTTTTCATAAATTAAATTTCGCTGCTTAAACGTGTATTTTCATTTTTGACAGTGGTTTCACACCATGTTGTAAAAGGGTACACGTTAGGCCACAAAGCACACTCAATTCCAGGCATTAAAGAACTATGGTATATATTTAGACTTTATCTTTTCACTAAGATATACTGTTTCTGTAATGCAATACAGTCTTTATATGCTCTTGTGTCACTTGTTATTAAGTAATTGTATGCCTTTACACAGTGTTTACATTGTTTTCTTGTTGGCACATCATGAATTGTGTGTAAAACAGTGTTAGGCTTTACCTTAAGCCAAAATAAGCCCTGTTTCTCTTTATACCCTTACCTATAGTGTTTGTATTCTCCTGTACAAAGTTGGAAGGGCCATAAAACTTCAATATCCTCTGGAGTTAAATTATGTAATTGTTGTGGAATGGCATTTAAGATAGGTATAATATATCTATTTGAGACACATAGACAGGCAGTTGTTAATTTAGGTTGAGGACGTTTTGTGAAATTTGGAGTCATTTTAGCCATTGAAATGGAGGAACACATATTACAAAAGGTCAATGATAGGTATAAAATCCAAAAGAGAATATCATCGTGTACTGTTGTTTCGTTTACAACTGTGTCTCCTTAAAACTAAATGTGTACGAATATATTTATCTTTTTGCCTTTCCTGCCTTTTAATTTCTTTACTTTGAACATTGTAAAAATTAATGCTTCTGTTTTCAATGTATGGGAATAATTGACATGTGCATATTTTGCATCTTTTCCAAAATTTCTGTGTATGACTTTGTTTCAGATGTGAAGGCATGTTTGAGTCTTTTGCAGAAATAATCTATCTAAGGATATCAGACTATGTATCTGAATTCGTTCATACACAGAATGTGTCTGTTTTGAAATTGAAGCTTTGATTTTTGTAATTAACTGAATTGTGTAATATATTTTAGTATCTGCAAAACAGAGTAATCATTTACATGTTAACAGGTTTGCTAAGCTTTTAGTTACTGTATGGTTAAGGAGAAAATGTCATCTATATAATGAGGCAGCTTGGATGCTAAACAGTATGTACAGGTAAAAAAGTCACAATTACAATTTTTACGGTAAAACAGGATGTATGATGAATGTAATGCTTCTTACTGTCTTGACTTTAACTTGTTCAGCAATATAATGGAATAGGTATATTTCTGAAAATGAAAAGAAATGTAAGTCTCTTAATTGGGGTTGAATTATTTATTGCATGTGTACAGCGGTTACATTTTATGTTAGGGTATTATTCTGAATCCAAATGATTTTGTCGTTTACATCATTTTTGGGGTTTTTTTTAATGGATTTACTACTTATTGGTAGCAAATTTGCAACAGTGCTTTCATAGATCTCTAGGCCCATTAAAGGTGTTTGCTGTAACCGGATTTTTTTCTGCCTGTTAGTTTTCTGGTGTTTGTGTTTTTTTGCAATTTCTACACAGGGGAAAATCTATAAATCAGGTGTAGCAACTGTGCTGAAGTTTTAGTTTTATCAAATATGGTATCTTCATACAAATTACCAGTTGTGCCTTCTGATTCTTCTACTTTTGAATTGTGCTTACCGTGCTTTTGTGGTGTTTAGCAGTATTTGACATGTGTGTGTTTTAGGTGGCTTTTGTTTCCTAACTGTTTGTTCGTTCGCACTACTTTCAGAATCAGATTCAATGACAGAGGTGTGTTTGCGTTTTGTTTTCTTCGGAACTGCTTCAGTTGCACTGTCGGTGCTTTCTGAAGTGGAGCTCGAAAAAGACGACGCAACTGGTTGTTTGCGTTTTGGGGTGCCTTGAAGTTGTTGGAGCATTTCACTAATTTTGTTTTTGCCTGAGTGCATTAAAGACTTTTAGTGGCTGATTACTGGAGTACCAGTCTTTCCTTCAACACATGTTGTATTTAAATACTCCAAACGACCTGTAACAGTCAGATCAGCTTCAAAAGCCGATACGGATGCCTGGCTGTCCATAGTCACCACGATTTTGTCATTGAACCTATCTGGGTTACTGCATGGTTCACATATTACATTTAGCTGGACAGCCATAACTGACATGTTCAGTCCGAGCTCATACATATTTTGAACAGTGTTATGCAAAGCAGAGTTCCCAATAAGTTCCACTACTAGTTTTTTCAAGTCTTTGGGATTTGGCTTGTAATTGTTTCCCACGCTATTGAATTTGTCTGTTAGCTTATGGACAGTCTTCAAAGAATCCTGAATGGTGCTCAAGTGTAAATCGTGTCCAAAATTTGCAACCTTTTCTGTTTGGAAAATGTCACAGGCCCTTTTCACAGAGGAAGCCAATTCCGACAACGCAATGTTTGGGCGCAAGAACCATTCACAGTTGTGTGCATTCAGCCTATTTAAGACCTTTTCTGTGCTCAACTCCTTTCCTTCTCCTTCGAACAGGGGTTCTTGTTGCCCATAGGGACTAACCAAATTCTTCACAAATAGATTATAAAAAGTAACAGCTCCTGTTCACAGTCTCGCCGGATGCGTGATAAGAATACCTGCGACTAGATTGCATCTGCAAAAAATGTACGCAACAAACGTTTGTAAAATTATATATGTGAAATCCAGAATGGTATAGCTCTGAGAAAAAATGCTGATATGCATAGCATTTTCTGTGTATGTTTTAAAGTGCCTACTACAAGAATGTCAATGTACATTACGAAAAGAACTATTAGGGAAATGGAAACACTTCTATATGTGCTAAGTTAAATTAACTTCTTTAGTAATATTGAGAATGGTAGCATTTAATATAAAAGGGTTTGAGTTATACAATAATAATGATTATTTATTTTAGTATTGCAATGATTGTGTACGTTTTTTGAAATGTAAGGTATTGTAAATAATGAGTAAGAGAACCTTGTTTAATAATTTTGTTTCAATGATTAAGAATAAAATATAGGAATGTTAATATCAATGAACCATGCATTGCAGTAAAGCAAATAACAATTTGGATACTTAAAACTTTTAATTCGTGGTATAATTCGAAATAATCGTAAAACATATTTAATAAATACATAAAACACATGTCGATATCTATCAAATTAGGTGAAATATGCATAATGACTTCATAAATACATAAGTAAATAAAGCATAAGTCAAGAGTGGCAATAAGTTAATATTAATACAAATTGCTGTAAATAGTGATTAATAAGCAGTAATGTAGTATATATATATATATATATATATATATATATATATATATATATATATATATATATATATATATATATATATATATATATATATATATATATATATATATATTATGTGTGCAAAATGAGATAAAATACATATAAGGATTTTAAAAATATGTAAGTAAATGAAAAGTGTGTGAATTTATTAAAGAATGAATCTGGCATTCGAGTTGCATCGGTTTAGCAGTTTGAATAAATTGTGAAAATGAGAAGGATCTCTTCCAAACAGAGATTGCTTAATACATTTGCTATAGTATTGTAGGTGCGAAATAGTATAAGCACACACAATTATGCTAATTTCAATAATTATAATTACAAGTTCATAAATGGCAAACAAACTGTATTTGTAATTGTAAGTAAAGAGAATAACAACATGTTAATATATGTTAATTCTTTTATTCAGAATAAGTTTAACATACAAAAAGCAATTCTATAAGCAGTTAAAGCATTTAAATATGTATAAATATATATAAGCATGCGATATTAATAAAATTATGCATTATTTTAAAAAAAAGTAAGCAGATATATATACGAGTTGCACCCCAAACATTTGGACAAATCACCTCTGAGATGATGACCATCTCAGGTCATGCAGTATGGACAAACATGCATATGAGTTATACCCCAATGATTCACAGACAAATCACCTCAGAGATGATGACCATCTCAGCCCTCCGATTATGGACAAAACATGCATGAGCTGCATCCCGATTATTTAGGCAAATCACCTCAGAGATGATGTTATCTCAGCCCACGCATTATGGACAAACTTGCATATGAGCTGCATCCCAATTATTCAAACAAATCACCTCAGAGATGATGACGATCTCAACCACACATTATGGACAAAACTTGCATATGAGCTGCACCCTAATTATTCAGACAAATCACCTCAGAAATGGTGACCAGCTCAGCCGTGTCATGAAACATGGAACATTTCATCCATCTCGTCTGTTTTTGTCCGAAAAAGATTTGCCCATAAAATTTGAGGGGTGAATTGCCAAATGTTTTGTGTATGCCAAAAACGAATGAGTAATGTGTTTAGACACATACGCGTGTGGGCTGCATCCCCTAAGAGTCAAATATTCGCACAATTATCTTCTGTACTTGGCGCTTAACTGTATTTCCACAGGTGTGGACAGACAGATGGATGGACGGACGAATGGGTGGACAGACAGGCAGATGGACTGACCAACCGACCGACTGATTGACCGACCGACCATAATTTCCTGTAGCGGGATATTGGATATTCAATTTCCTGTTGCTGAATATTCCTGCCTTAAAGAACTACTATATTGTTCATAGAAGCCTAACACCTAGAACTTATGCAGAACCAACATTACATTTTGTGCTCAACATCACATGCTCATGGTTTTCAGAAATTCAGACAGCCAAATTTCCGTATTGAGTACATCATTCGGCCAGGTGCTCAAATACCTTTGCTCCAAAGTGATCTACTGAAATAGCTGCGCAGATACACGTCATTAAATGAATGTATTAATGTTAAAGTCTGAGTTGGAATTTGCGATCTTTTGGAGAAATTTGCTCATGAATTTGGTACTGAACTAAGACCATCGTCTTCAACAGCTGCTGATGTTTGTACCAAATTTCAAGCGTCAAATTGAATCTTTTCGTCCTAATCTTGTATTTAGCATAATCTAGATACTTCTGTGCGATGTGATTAAATACTAGAAGTACTGTATTTCCAAGAGAAAATTAAGAAAATCAATTTTTTGCCAGAGGAGTTCAGTCAATTCCCGGTGTTACTGAACAGGAATGTGCTTATTCTGAATTCACATATTGTCCAAGAGAATACGGTTGGCAATTTAAGATTGGAGTTCCAACCATCACTTCTATCTTGGATGCATGGTATAATCATCACACACACAAACAAAAAAGGACGAAGTAATAACCTTCAAAAAGGATTCAATTTAATTTTGACAGCTTGTCAGATGGTCTTCATGGCGATATAGAGAGGAAGCACAATTGATTTTCTGCGTTAGTTGATGCCCTCACATCTGATTTATTGAAAGGGTAAATAATGGCTTCAATCAGCAATATAGATTTTGAGAAAAATCCATGTGCATTGTATGTTGAGACTTTGAGCAAAGATGGCTTGTTAGAAGCTTGTGAATATTTATCATCGAGATGGAATAAAGAGGAAATTCGCTGGTACATTGAAAGCGAATTAGTCAGCCAATCTGGTTTTACAGACGCTGACCTTTCACTGGTCAAAGATGAAGAAGAGCAAGATAGTCCGAGTAATGACTGGTTGGAAATGCTCAAACTAGAGATGATGTCTAAATAACTAGAACTTCGTAAATTTGAGCTTGAAGAACAACGTGCTCAGCACGAATACTGGCAGCATTCAGAGAGGATTCAATTGGATGAAGCTGAACGTCAAAGACTTGAAACCCAAAAGCAATAAGATCACGATCTGGCTTTAAAACTAACTCCATCTGCACCTTCTCAAGAGAGATTTTCTCTTGACAAGGCTTTACGTATGGTTCCCCAATACAGAGAAAAAGAAGTGGAAGTTTACTTTGATAACTTTCAGGAAATGACATTGGGCCTTGCATGGCCTATAGAACATTGGCCAATCCTAATACGAAGTAAACTGTATGGTAAGGCTTTGAATGTTTCAGATCAGTCCCAGACGATAGGAAAGCGGATTTGAGCAGTTGAAATTGACAGTGCTCAAGGCCTTTAAACTTATCCCAGAAGCCTACTGGAAATGATGGCGTGATCTGGTGAGAACTAAGCCGGATGGAACATAGCCTGAGTTTGGTTATGAATCAGGTACACCTTTTGATCATTGGCTTTTGTTCAAAGAAGTCAATCAGGATTTCCATAAACTCCGTGAGTTAATACTCATGGCGGAATTTCAGAATAAAATTCCTAGTGCAACCAAATTTCATCTAAATGCGTTACTAGGAGTTGACTCTCTGGAAACAGCAGATGAAGCAGCTCAAAACTTTTGGCTTTCGCGTGACACAGGCAGTAAGAATTCTAACAGGTCCAATAATAATAACAATTTCTCTGCCAAAGGCGAGAATAATAATTATAGAGGGAAAAATGTACATGGTTCTAGCAATGTTTCGCGTCAAAATGAAACAAATAATGCTTGTTTCAATTGTGGCAAACCTGGGCATATAGCGAAATTTTGTACCTCTTCCAGAAACCTGACAAATACCGAAACTTGTTTCAAGCATGGGAAAATTGGTCAGATGGCAAAAGTTTGCAGAGCTCAGAAAAGTGGAACTATTGGCTTGTTGGCTGAAGTTTCATCTTCTGGAGTCTGCACCTGTGATTGTCATGAAGCCTGACATAGTGCGGAGATTGTACAGGCTCTTTATCCCAATGTAAATAGTAATTATTTGCCTTTCATGTTAATGGGGCAAATATCTTTAGTTGGAGACACAACACTAGTTTCTGTACTGATACTAAGAGGCTCAGGAGCTAGTCATTCTTTAATGTTAGAATCTGTGCTTCCCTTTTCGAAAAGTCAGCGGTCGGAGTCGATGTGTTACTATGCGGGATAGGCATGACATTTATGCATATTCAACTACACCGTGTATACCTGCATTCAAATTTATTGTCTGGCATTGTCGAAATCGGGATAAGGCACTCCTTGCCAATAAAAGGGGTTGCCATTATTATGGGGAAGGAACTGGCTAAATGGAGAGTTGGAAGCTCAATTCAAGTTGCAACATTTTTCCTTTGCAACGATACCGCTAAACTGAATTTCAATGGCAGGTTATAGTAAGTTGATGCAATCTTATGTGTGTTGCGGTAGGGTGTTGCTGCCATTAACAACAACATTTTCCACCCCATCAATGTTAAATTTAGGATGTTATTTTGAAACCTGAGGGGCTGGTTGTATGTTAGGAAGTGTATGTTTACGTGTGTATGCATCGGCAATTTGTGTTGTCAATAATATGTGTTCCATATGTGTTTATATGATATTCCTGGATTTCGCACCATGACAAACGTGCCAAAAAATTTCAGCTGTTGGGTTGTCTGGAGGTGGTTAGGAATTTAGGTTAAGATACCATGTGGATAGGAGAAGTGGTTCCTGCCTTTTCCTTCGATTTCTGAGTACAGCAGGCGAGCTGGCACTTAGGGGTGTTGGTTGGTTTGGGGTATTGGAAATTTAGGTTAAAGCACAGTGTTTAGGGACTTTAAGAAATTGGGAACTTGGACTTAATGTAGGTTTATTTGTTTAAGAGACGGACCTTCTGGCTGATAAATTGAATGGTCGAGCAATCAAGACGGATGGTAAGCTACAGGTGTAGATTATAACCTTGATGAAGGTATGTTTTTATAATTTTATTTGAAACCCAGATATCTAATTTCTAATATTAAATAATGTACTGTTTAGAAATTTTTGGTTATTTTGAGAAGTTTGACTGGAATTTGTTGCTGCCTAAGACAGCAAGGAATTCGAGTTGGATTGGAGTCAAAATGGTCAACTGTTTCTCTGTTTGGTATTTTGGAAATTTTAATAATAAATGTCTGGTTTTTATCAATAGCATATGATTATTATAGTTCAGCCCAGAATTATGTGTTGCTTGCAAGGTTTGGTGTAGTATCTGTTCAGCTACATTGTTGACTTTTGGTCTCAATGTCAGGAAAACAGCATGAGCTGTTGGGTGCTTTGAAAATAATTGGCTGGAAGGCTTCCAGGTAACTATTTTCAAAATATTCAACGGATCTTCAGCCTTACCTGTTATAGGTTAGTCATTGTTAATATTCAACATGTCTTCAGCCATTACCTGTTAAAGCTGCCTTAGCATATCTTTCGCATTCAAACTTAGTTTGACTGGATGTTTTCCAGGCGGATTATTTCCAAAATATTCAACATAACTTTTCCCATTTAGACCGAGTATACATATTACAGTGCTGACTGTGCTGTAACTTAAGATTTTGAGGTGAATACCATCAGGGCATGCAGATAATTAAAACTGAGTGCCCTTATTGAAATTAGGATGCCCACGTGGTGTTGCTATTATGCAGACACAGAAAAGTAGCATGCATATGAGGGCTGGAGTGTGAAGATATCTGTAGGTACTTGATAATTTTCAAGTGCATGTGCACGAGTGCATGATCTCAGTTTCAGCACTGATATTAGGTTATCCTTATCTCCCATTCCCAATAGGTATGTATTCCAGATATGTGATTTTAATTAATTGTATGTTTTTTCCTCTTATTTTTCTGTTACTTGATATTACATCGGGGGGGGGGGGGGGTTGATGGAGATTTAATGGATTAGTAGTTTGATGGAGGTTTAATGGAATAGTGCATTGACGGAGTAACGGGAAAGTGAAGTCGGATGAATTGAATCTGTAGATCCAAATTGAGATGGCCTTGCTTTGAGTTGGCTGTGAATTGTCATTTGATGAAGGTGACGGGATAAGTAGTCAAGTCGGGTTCGGCAATGTTCTCGGGAGAGGATGAAGATGACCGTGGTGTGAAGTGTAGAGTGAACTTCATCTTATAGCTCGGTGAGCCGACTCGATCTAAATTTATTAGTGAACGTTTTCATAGAATTAGCGTTTTAGGACTTTTTTTCGGAGCATCCATATATAGAAAGAAAAATTGTATTGTTTACGGAAATTAGTTAGAAATATATTTGTTCTTTATAATATTTATAGTGATATTTCTCTTCTTTGAAAGGAAGGGTGTGGGGTAGCTTTATCCTTGTATATATGTAATCCGGCATTCACTTATTGCGATGATTATGGTGAAACAAGTAATATGGAACCAGCTATGATGTTGGTGTTTTAATTCAGGCCCTTTCAGTATAGTTCTCGTTAACCCGACACCTTTCCACATCCCTAACCATAAAAGAACCCGTGAACAGGCAATTCATCTTTTCAGATTAAAATTTAATTCAGCTTAGTACCATCGGTTCTCAAATTTATATTTATTTCCAAATTTGGTAGTGATCTCTAATTTAAATTCTCTTTTCGGTCTTTAATATCAAATTAGTTGTTTCTAAGTATTCAACACCTGGATTACTCTCTCACAATAACTGTACAGGTAATCAGTTATTGTCATAAGTATAAACAGCTCAAAGTCAAATTAGTTTTTTTAATTAATCAGCAGGATACATCAGGTTTTGTAGATTACTTTTGTAGTTGACGTAATGGGTGAACGGGTTAAGGATTGTTATAGTGAAGGTGTGATAGATTCAATTTGTGTATACTAATTCAAGGTTACCAATTTGATTCCAAGCTTGAACCTAAATTAACAGTTTGGGTGCAAGTTTGAAACCAGATTTTCGGGGTTGAAATATATTTTCCCTGTAAACTCATTAATTTAAATTCAGCAATTTGAATCTAGATCCCACTTATTCCTTAGATAGGATAATAAATAGAAACACAACTAATAAGTAGGCATACTCCTGTGAAATAAGAATATTTAAAATTTCATGCTATGATTATGAAATGCTGTCAGTAAATTATCATCATTATAGTAGTGTGTCAATGTCATTCATCTCATTATTCATCCATAATGTCAATTGTTGTGTGTTCAAGTAAATATTGATGTTTTGAATCATATCTAAACTACCTTTTCTCTTTATTCTCGGATTGAATCCATCGCTGTCAAAGAGAAGTCTGTGAAATCCATATTTGTAGTAAGTCTGGACAAAGCGTTGACGATGACTGTGGCAAGAGAATTTATTTTGTAATTTATAAATTAATGCTTGCGGTCAAGATTCATCTTTAATAAGGTTTCCAGAGTTCTATCAGGAACGGAATATGGCATACAATTCTTGATATTCAGCACCTGTACAAGACAATCTGTCACTTACCAGTTTAACTTGATTATTATTTTTCTCACTTGATACGATTCATTTTAATGGAATCAGATTAAAATTGATTGTTTGTTGCGGGATCGGGATCGGGATCGGTCTAATCTAGTAAGTTACCATATGTAGACTGAATTCTTGATTGACCATTCTTTCTTATTGTTAACTTAATATCCTAAATAGCAGTAAGATTTATGAATGGAATATTTTGATACTTGACTGTTTGATATATCTATATATATAATATAGGATATATTATTGAAATAGTAAACCGTGAAGGTTGTTAAACCTATTTATCTGGATGTGAGGTCAAGCTTAACTAAAAATGTTCAAGATGAACTGAACTAAGGTCATCAGGAATCTTTCAAGTTATAACCCTAGCCCATTATAGGCCTAGTCCGTAACACTGTCACTCATGACTGAAGAAGAAATTTCTCTGGAGTTGGAGTAAATGCTTTTGGAAAAGCGCAACTAACGACCGATGGTATTGTATGAATAGACATTGATTTGCCAGCATTTTCTGCGGCCCCCATCCTGTTGTCACATGCTTGATATATAAGCTTTAAAGGGGCCAAACACAGATATATCTAATAGCTGAAGCTCGTGTGACCAGTGTGGTGGAAATGAGAGCAAGGTTGTGTAGTTTTCCTTGGCAAAATTGATGGTCTGGAGACTCACATGTGTGTTGTGATTATCTAACAATAACAAGATAGGGTGTTCAGGAGAAGGTTTGAAATGCTTCACAAAATGATTCAAATAGTCAGCAAAGTTCTCGTTTGTCATCCAACCAGTGGCCTTTGTATGGCCTGCTACAGCAGTACCTGGTGGAGCTGTCAGACGCCAATGGTCCTGTGTATTAACTCTGGGGGATTTAACGTAGGGAGGTATATGGTTTCCCACTGCATCATTTAGTACAGCACACAGTTACCAAACTACCTCTCTATTGGGACACTGTTGAGCCCACTTGTTTCACCCCTTTTTCGGCCAACACTTTTAACAGTATTTGGACTGTAGTAATACCGGTTTCGTCAAGGTTCCAGATCGATTCAGGACCAAATCCTCTCTTCATCACCTCTTGTAAATTGTCAAAAACATACCGACGGTATGCTGATTGAAGTTGGCCATGCGATGGATAGATGTTGTTTCTGGTGTGCGAATACTTATTGTCCCCCGACGGCCGTCGATAGGGACACTAGTAATAGGTGGCGTCCAGGTGTGTGTGTCCGTCCATCCATCTGTCGGTCACACTTTAGGTTTCCACTTGATACCTTTAGTTAGCCTGCATGGATTTATTTCAAATTTGGTATAGTGATTCCTTATGACGAGGCCTCGGTGGGGATTGTGTTTCAGCGACGCGCGTCCAGATGTGATGGAGTTATCCCCTTGAATAACATAGAATTCAAGGAAAATATGTAGTGTTGTAGCCACCATAAATTCACATGCATATACACACACGCAATTTTGTAAAGGCAAGAATCTCTAAATTTTGTTTTACTAACAACACCCGTCGGGGTTTCTGTGTGTCTTTTGAGGAAAGCACTAGCACAGTCAGGACCGACTATCCGATTTGTATGCCAGCTGTCTGGGATATTCGACATGTTGTTAAGAGTTGCTAAGAAATATGCAAGAGTACGCATTTCGGTTATTGCAATACCATGGTAAATTCTCGCTGCATGTTTAACATAGTCAACCAATGCAATTTCTAATATTTCAGTGAACGCTTGTCTCAGCTTAACATACCCGAAACTACCACTGTCAATTGAACCCTTGTTATTGACCAGGTCAGCATATCCAGAAAGCGTTTTATAATTCACATCATACAGTGAAGCAGCTTTTCTCAGACTCATGCCACCGATAACTGCCTGAACTGCGTCTTGCATAGACTGTCTGGCAAATCTACCACGATCACTCTTCCGCTTGTACTGCCTCATTATTCTCGAAACTAAAAAATTATAATACGTTAGGAACAGATGTGTTCTGTTTGTAATATGTACATGTATGTGATATAATATGGGGCTTAATGTCACAGTGCTGAAGTAAAAAGTCACAGTTGAGACATTTAGCCCCAAGTGCGTCAATGCCTTTGTATGTGGAAACTCCCGGAATGCCATGTGGTTTGTACATATTTAACTTTTCAACCCTTTTTCGAATCTTTAAGGCATGTATCAATCAATAAATAAGTCTATATATCATAGAATAAAGTATGAAATAAAACGTTTTTGTAAAATACGAATTCCCGAGTGCTAAAAAGAGGAATTTCTTACCTACCTCGTGTTAAATTCTAAATTTGGACCATATCTGCACACAAATTAGTGACATCACAACATGGGATTTACTTATAGTTATAGCGAGATAGGCTCACCCCCACCCCAGCCCACCCATTCCCCCCCCCCCACACACACACACACACACACACACACACACACACACACACGTACGCACAGACACGCACACACACCCGCCCCAACCCCACCAACCCACCCATCCACCCACTCCACACGCACGCACGCGAAAAGCGTATTTTACCCTTACTACGTATCTAGCCATAAAGGTCATTTAATAATAATCCCGTCTCTAAAATGCCAGATATGCGCCCGATTCCGCATTTTGGATTATCAAATGTCTCAATTTCAAAACAACTATACAGAAAAATTTGCTGCATATTCGATAATTCGACTGTGTGGTGTTGTTGCAGCAAGGCTGTGCATCCCGCTTAACACATTTAATACCCGACAGAGCGATGAATTTATCATAGCTCTCTCTCTCTCTCTCTCTCTCTCTCTCTCTCTCTCTCTCTCTCTCTCTCTCTCTCTCTCTCTCTCTCTTTCTCTCTCTCTCTCTCTCCCTCCCTCTCTCTCTCTCTCTCTCTCTCACGGCCCCCCCCCCTTTCTCGCTATCCCTCCCTCTCTCTCTTTCTCTCTCTCTCTCTCTCTCTCTCTCTCTCTCTCTCTCTCTCTCTCTCTCTCTCTCTCTCTTTCTTTCTCCCTCCTCTCTCGCTCACGCTCTCTCTCACACTCTCTCTCTCTCTCTCTCTCACGCTCGCTCTCTCTCACGCTCTCTCTCTCTCTCTCCTCTCTCTCTCTCCTCTCTCTCTCTCTCTCTCTCTCTTCTCTCTCTCTCTCTCTCTCTCTCTCTGATTTGTTACCACACGCGCAAACAATTATACAACGTTTTCCCGTGTGGTAACAGCCTGTGCCCACGGCTAAGCACGGGTGTAACTAATAGTCGGGTCTGCCCAATAGTCCGACAGCTCATTAGTCTGACAGCCCATTAGTCCTACAGCCCAATAGTCCGCCAGCCCATTACTCGGACAGCCCAATAGTCTGACAGCCCAATAGTCTAACATCTCAATAGTCTGACAGCCCAATAGTCTGACAGCCCAATAGACCGACAGCCCAATGGTCTGACAGCCCAATAGTCTGACAGCCCTTTAGTCTGAAAGCCCAATAGTCCGACAGCCCAAGAGTCCGACAGCCCAGTAGTCCGACAGCCCATTAATCTGACAGCCCAATAGTCTGACAGCCCAATAGTCCAACATCTCAATTGTCTGACAGCCCAAGAGTCTGACAGCCCAATAGTCCGACAGCCCAATGGTCTGACAGCCCAATAGTCCGACAGCCAAATAGTCTGACAGCCCAGTAGTTCGACAGACCATTAGTCTGAAAGCCCAATAGTCCGACAGCCCAAGAGTCCGACAGCCCAGTAGTCTGACAGCCCATTAACTTATGAATTATATTCAATATATCCAACGGGTTTTCCTGTATATTAAATTTGTCCTAAAATTGAGACCATGACATTCTAAGCATTAAATGGTACATAAATAGATATACGAGCGTAGGGGCTTATAACATGAAGACACATTCCTGCTACACTGCACGTCCGTCCTTTCGATCAAGTATTTTAGACGTCCATTAACTTAAGGCATTGGTGAGTTATCTTCCTTGTCCTAACAGTAAAGCAATCGTAAGTGGCAGATCGTAAGCGCCGCCGCCCCGCCACCACGACCCTAAACCCACCCATCCCACCCCACCCCCATCCCGTAAAGAGATACATATTAGTGGGATGATAATCCAACTGTTACTGGTTTGGATAGACGAATAGATGCACGCCCAGACGAAAGGTGATAATAATTATGAATAAAAGCAAGCCTTTTTATGAAGATTTCTCCCTTGCCTCTATTTCAATTTTGCAACTTAAAAAATTAAATTAAATTATATGGAATGGAATCATCATATGTTCAGATTTATTTCGTTTCATTACATATAGGCTCATAGTTTAAGCATCTAAAAGTGTATAATTTAAAGAATTTTATTTTCAGAAATTTTACTGTGAATATGCACCTTTAAAAGAAACCGGCTTAGAGGAAAACCAGCGACATCATCTGTAGATTGTGATCGGAATTTCTGTTGACCAAGAATCAAAGGCTGTGTCAGAGAAAATTCACCTCACTTAATTTATCATCATCATCATCATCATCATCATCAGATACAGCACTGGCTGGTTCATTGGATTTCTTACTGTCATCTGGTGTAAAACGTATACTATTTTCCAATACATCAATTCAGTCACTGATGTTTTTTACTACCGGATTGTTGCTTACAGTTACCGGCCCTTGGCTAGCTGCTGGTTAAAGGTCAGCAAGAACAGTGACAACAACTGGAGGGGATGGTGGTGGATTTTGAGACTCGTTCGCCCGCTCTTCAGTTTTAACATTGGAATCTTTATCCAATGTTGGTTTGCGTGACTTATTATTTTCTGGACACGGTTTTTAGAGTGTTCAGTTGACCCACAGTTTAGACACATGTTCTTTCTTAGACAGTGCCATGCCAGGTGGTTGCTGCCTGAACAAACCCGACATTCCTTTACCTTCCCTCTGTACCAAAGAGGCAAGATAAATTTGCCATCGATAGAAGTTTTATTCGGCAGCGCTGTATCTAGCTTATCAAATTAAGCCCTCCTTATTCCATTTCTCAAGCGACCTGTCAAAACGGTATGTCTCCCTTTCAATCTTCAAGACTTGACCGTGCTGAAAATTTTCAGCCATTAGATGGTCATTTGGAATTTCATATGGAGTCTTAATTTTCACTACCAGTTTGTCCGACGCAATTTCCTCCACCACACACACCTCACCCTTTACTATGAGCTCACTATCCAGCATCTTATTCTTTACGCCATCATTACCAACCGTGACGTTCCCGACATTACGAGCAATGTGGATAAGTCCTTTAAGGACCAAAGTGCAATTTTCACTAGCAAACAGCCCGGGATAATTTACAGAGACAGTAGCTTATGTATAAAAAGATTTCATTTTTACGCCTGACTATATCAAGATTTTCAGCGGTTCAATTTTGTCTGACAATTAGACAAATTTAGAAGGCGCTTAAAGTGCGGTTCTCCTACGAAGGAGGTTATGATTTCTACAAGTTAAAAGTTACAAGTTACAAGTAGTTACTTATAAATAGACACGTCTCTAAACTCCGGCAATAACACGAGCAGCGTGTCGTTTCAATACAACGGGCAGTCAAACGATCAGCACAGCCTGAGGAAAACACCACTTATAATAAGTGCCAATAAACACCGCCAATTTAACACCGACGAGAAAAACACCACTAAATTAAAATTCTGGAAACCCCAGAATTAGAAACCGGAGAAATTCAAAAACATCAACGCAAAAATATGTATACAAGTTTCAAAATCAAAATATACATTAACAGCAAGAGAGGTCAATACGGCCAGGTGACGCGCTGGTTCGCGCAGCAAGGCGACGAGCCAGACAGGAATGGCGGTCCCCGGTGAGCGAGGATCGCGTACAATGTTGAAAACCGTGACAAAGAACTCTGACCTCAAAACACACGAAAATAACGAACGCCAATAAAATAAGCTTAATAAACAGCTTTCAAAATCAAATATTAACAGCAAATCATGACATGGACAACAAAATGAGTGATAATAGCAGAGCTCAAATCCAACACGACTTAGCATTGACTACCACCACTACTACTACTACTACTACTACTACTACCACGGCGGCGACGGCTACTACTACTACTACTACTACTACTACTAGTACTTTTTAAACTAGATATACTACCACCGCCACTGCCGCTGGCGCTGCTGCTGATAATATTTAAATTCTTTATCAGTATAACTCTCTTGTTAAGCTACCAATAACTTGCAGTGGTATTGTTTTCTAAATGCTTAGCAGTGCCAGAGATATAACCCTTGGAATATGTCTTTCTTCAAAAACTCAGCGGTCGGATGGTTAATTGATTACAATGACAGTCGCGAATGCGCTCTGCGTCCTGCTGAGATGGATCTAGTGCCAGTGGTTAATTGATTACAATGGCAGTCGCTAACGCACTCTGCGTCCTGCTGCGATGGAGCTAGTGCCAGCAGCAGTATGGGACTAGGACCAACACAATGGGAACCCCGTACTGATACAGATAAATCACGCCAATTATCTAATCTTTAGTGTTATAATTAGTGCTAATTAGAAACAATTATCGACCAACGTATCTGGTTATTAAAAAAAACCTATATGCACATCGAGTGGGAGCGGGAAATTACTGTTTGATGAAAAACAGCGCAATTGATTGGCAAAACCACGATATAATTAATGCATGGCCAGTCGGGTCATCAACACTATTTACCAGTCTAATTACATACATGGTCCAGTTCTGTGCCATTACAGCTGACACGCTCGTTTCTGTTCAAACCACATTCTCATCTATTGCAAGCTGGGCGTTTTCTGGGATAAAATTCTGGTGGTAATTGGTTTACTATCCAGCTCTCCCAACGATCGCTATTACAAAGTAACAGAGTTGTAAATTAAATTTTCGTCTTCTACAAAAGAATGCCCATACAAATGTGTATAATTCAACAATAATATCGCCACTACATAAGGTCAGTCGATAGTCTGTCGAGTTCGTCGTATTACCGTCGCATATTAATCATATAACAGTTTAGTTATGGCATCGCTGCTAAGTCGCGTTTCTGAAGCACAATAATCCGACATCATTTTAGGGTCGTCGTATTATTGTTGTCTAGCTGTTAATAAATAGTAGTAGACTTCTGTAAGCCGTCAATCGAAATCAAGTCTATTCAAGTCTGTTCACGAACGTGTGCACATGTATACAAGAAAGGGTCTTCCGTAGACAGGAATGTCCACGTGATGGTCCTGTTCCCATTAGAAAGAATGAATTGTGGGATAGGGAAGTGTCTTCAATCTGTGATCACGGCTGGGGGAGCTGACACGGAAACTCGGAAAGGGTAAATATTGACACATGGATGTGGCGCGTCTTGATGTCGCATTTTCGTTGGAAAAGAGCTTGAGTATATGTTAGCCCGTGCATTACTGCGGTCATGAGTGTATTAGTACATGAGTGTATTAGTACATGAGTGTATTAGTACAAGTGTGTATTTGTAATGGAGCCTGGAGGATCAAAGTGTGTGTGATATATAGTGTGTGCGTATGTATGAGACAGTGCATGACTGCGGGCATGAGTGTATTAGTACATGCGTGTATTTGTAATGGAGCCTGGAGGATCAACGTATGTTTGATATATAGTGTGTGCGTATGTATGAGACAGTGCATGACCGCGGGCATGAGTGCATCAGTACATGTGTGTATTTTTAATGGCGCCTGGAGGATCAAAGTGTGTTTGATATATAGTGTGTGCGTATGTATGAGACAGTGCATGACCGCGGGCATGAGTGCATCAGTACATGTGTGTATTTTTAATGGAGCCTGGCATATCAAAGTGTGTTTGATATATAGTGAGTGCGTATGTATGAGACAGTGCATGACCGCGGTCATGAGTGTATTAGTACATGTGTGTATTTGTAAGCCTGGAGGATCAAAGTGTGTTTGATATATAGTGTGTGCGTATGTATGAGACAGTGCATGACCGCGGGCATGAGTGCATCAGTACATGTGTGTATTTGTAATGGAGCCTGGAGGATCAAAGTGTGTTTGATATATAGTGTGTGCGTATGTATGAGACAGTGCATGACTGCGGGCATGAGTGTATTAGTACATGCGTGTATTTGTAATGGAGCCTGGAGGATCAACGTGTGTTTGATATATAGTGTGTGCGTATGTATGAGACAGTGCATGACCGCGGGCATGAGTGCATCAGTACATGTGTGTATTTGTAATGGAGCCTGGCAGATCAAAGTGTGTTTGATATATAGTGTGTGCGTATGTATGAGACAGTGCATGACCGCGGTCATGAGTGTATTAGTACATGTGTGTATTTGTAAGCCTGGAGGATCAAAGTGTGTTTGATATATAGTGTGTGCGTATGTATGAGACAGTGCATGACCGCGGGCATGAGTGCATCAGTACATGTGTGTATTTGTAATGGAGCCTGGAGGATCAAAGTGTGTTTGATATATAGTGTGTGCGTATGTATGAGACAGTGCATGACTGCGGGCATGCGTGTATTAGTACATGCGTGTATTTGTAATGGAGCCTGGAGGATCAACGTGTGTTTGATATATAGTGTGTGCGTATGTATGAGACAGTGCATGACCGCGGGCATGAGTGCATCAGTACATGTGTGTATTTGTAATGGAGCCTGGAGGATCAAAGTGTGTTTGATATATAGTGTGTGCGTATGTATGAGACCGTGTATGACTGCGGTCATGAGTGCATCAGTACATGTGTGTATTTGTAATTGAGGCTGGAGGAGAAAAGTGTGTTTGATATACAGTGTGCACGTATATATGAGACCGTCCATGACTGCGGCCTTGAGGGTGTTAGTACACGTGTGTGTTTGGAATGGAGGCTGGAAGATCAAAGTGTATTTGATATATAGTGTGCACATATATAAGTATCAGTACATGTATGCATTTGTAATGGAGCCCGGAGGAGCAAAGTCTGTTTGATATATAGTGTGCACGTATATAAGAGACCATGCATGGCTGCGGTTATGAGTGCATCAGTACACGTGTGTATTTGTAATACAGCCTGGAGGAGTAAAGTGTGTTTGATATATAGTGTGCGTATGCATGAGACCGTGCATGACTGCGGCCGCGCGCGCGTGCGTGCGTGCGTGCATGCGTGTGTGGTGTGTGGTGTGTGTGTGTGTGTGTGTGTGTGTGGATCAAAGTGTGTTTGATATATATTGTGCACGTATATATGAGACCGTCCATGACTGCGGCCTTGAGTGTGTTAGTACACGTGTGTGTTTGTAATGGAGGCTGGAAGATCAAAGTTTATTTGCTATATAATGTGCACATATATAAGAGATCGTACATGACTGCGGCCATGAGTGTGTTAGTACATGTGTGTATTTGTGCATCAGTACATGTGTGTATTTGTAATGGAGGATGGAGAAGCAAAGTGTGTGTGATATATAGTTTTCGCGTATATATGAGACCGTGCATGACTGCGGTCATAAGTGCATCAGTACATGTGTGCATTTGTAATGGAGCCTGGAGGAGCAAAGTCTGAGTGATATATAGTGTGCACGTATATAAGAAACCATGCATGATTGCATCAGTACACGTGTGTATTTGTAATACAGCCTGGAGGAGTAAAGTGTGTTTGATATAAAGTGTGTGCGTATGTACGAGACCGTGCATGACTGCGGCTATGAGTGTGTTAGTACATCTGTGTATTTGTAATGGAAGTGGGAGGAGCAAAGTTTGTTTTGATATACAGTATGTGCGTATATATGAGACCGTGCATGACTGCGGTCATGGGTGCATCAGTATATGTGTGTATTTGTAATGGAAGCTGGAGGAGCAAAGTCTGTTTGATATATAGTGTGTGTGTATATATAAGAGACCGTGCATGACTGCGGCCATGATTGTGTTAGTACACGTGTGTATTTGTAATGGTGGCTGGAGGATCACCATGAGTGCATGACACAATTTGTTATGCATTCACTCAAATTAAGTGAGAAATATATTTTTGGTTTTCTTTCAGCTAAACGTGACACGAAGCAGGGCCAAAGATTTTCAGATCGTCGTGCTGCGATGCTTCCATGATCTCCCTTTGTTACATTACTGAAGTCGATTGACTTTGACAAGCTTTCAAACATAGGTGTGAATCTTTGACTGCAGGTGAAGTGCACATGTGTACCACATGTGTCAACGGTTAGGGTTAGCCTTAAGAGTTATCATCTTTTTAACTTGCTATCAATATTACTAGCTCACCTTCTCGCAATCTCATAAATAAAACCTATTCCACACTCCATCATGTCTTCCAAAGACTTTCCTGTGTCAGTAGGATTCACAAATGCGCCACTGTTAGATATCACAAATACATCAGAAGCAGGCATCTTCGTGATAACTAACAGGTTTGAAAACATACCACTTGTTCTCATAAAGCAGGTACCTATTGCATTCGGACTTATTGGTGCGTTCTTTAATACAGTACTTATCGCATATTTCCTGAAATCTCGCAAATACAGATCTCCTACGTTCATGCTGCTGACGTTTATCGCCATCTCAGACCTCTTATCTTGTCTTTCGTGGGCTGGATTCGCGGCCGTCCTGTACCCTGTAGTATCGCTCCCAGCGCACGCTGGGCCATTGTGCGTGTTGTTGAGCTATTCAGTATTTCTTGGCGCGATAACTGCGGAATACCAGCTTGTGTTTTTTGCTGCAATTCGATTCTACCAGCTAGCCAGTCCATTGTCCGCCAGAGCCAGGCTCACTAGTAAGTTTGTCTTCAAAGGTTGTCTCATCATATTTTTTATGATCGCGATCACCAGTTGGCCGATTGCAATACTTTATGTACCAAACCCTGCAATGTACAATGGTGAAGTAGTTACCATCTGTCCATTTGTTGGTGACAGTCTGCTTATGTATATATTGCTTCAAGTCCTCACAACATTATTTCCATGTTTCGCCATCATGGTGCTGCATGTCGGGAAATATGTTGCATTATCGAGAAACCGACTATCCATCGAAACACGGCAGGAACGGAAGAACTCTGACGCTCGAGCAGTATCCATAGTGATTCTGATATTCTTCGTGGCTTGGTTCCCTCACCACACATACAGTTTAATTCAAATACTAAGTACACCGGGGTACAATCCATTTGGTGACCGAATGTTTCTACTTCTGTTGTATGCAGAGTTTACTAATAGTGCTATTAACCCGATTGTTTACTGTTTCGCAGCTAAATCGATTCGTGATGACATCGTCAAGATGTTCTGCTCAAAGAAATAAAAATGGAAGGACGGAAGCGATCAAAATGAATGGAAACATCCATGTTCCTCGACTCTTTTCGTGCAGCTTTGTTTTTCAAAATTGGGAACGGTACCCAGTTCCCTCCTCAATGTAGATATATGAGATCAATACCTGAAAACTAAAAGCGCACCTTTTTCAGAAGGTTATCAATCATTCTGACTGTACAATCAGATTTGTCTTTTCTATGTGCAAAAATATTATGGTTTATATATATGAAGGTTCTCAGTCAAATTGTACAACATTTCCACGTTAAATAATTCGAATTTCAAGGTAAAACAGATACACTTTTTCCAATTAATATTATGAGTAAGAGACAATGCATAGCTTGTGCGATTTGGAATATAATGCACACTTGAATAAGACAAATTAATAGCAAGTAGGTATTATACTCATAAGCTCGTGATGACAAGATTACCTATAACGTAATAGGCATTTAGTGATGGTTACCTATATCGTAATAGGTATTTAGTGTGATATACCTGGCCTGTCGTATAATACAACTTGTGTCCAGACGTGGCATGTTGTGCACGCACGCACACACGCACGCACACACGCACGCACTCACGCAGGCACACAGGAATACACGCACGCAGGCACACACGCACGCAGGCACACACGCACACAATATCTAGGTGTATACTATTATATGTGCCGTATCCCACTCACCCTGCATCTCATATCAAACTACACTCGGACACACGCACTCACAAAGGCGCGCACGCACGACGTGTGGTGTTACAATGTTACTTAAAAAACAAACCATGGACTGGGCACAAATGAAGAAACTATGTTATCCATATTACGTAATGTAGTGTTATCACCGTAATGTATTAAACGTATTAAAGTATGACACACATAGTAAACAAATCGCAGTTTGATATCAATATCTTTGTCGTAAATTTACAAGGATACCACGTTACAGAGTGTCCTTCAAAATATATTGACGTAGATAAGTGTAACATGTCCTTACATGCGTATGCTATGTTTAGAGATCTAGTATGTTCTTATTATACCACTACCCGCAATGTCTCTTCACACAAAACATTGATGAAGAAACCAGTCATGACTCGGCAGCATCGAACAATTGTTCTGAAAGTAAACTATGTACAATTCTGTGTCTGTGCATTTTGCCATTTCCACTGAATGTGCACCTTTCTTATTAAATCTGTTGTTCATCACTTTCCAATAATTGTTGCTTCTCTCAGAATCTCACTTGTTAGAGCAATAACCAGGCTTGAGAATATATGTTTAAATGCTATGTGCTTACATATATAGTATTCTAATCAGACGCACATATTTATGCATTGTGTGCCAATTAAACTAACGATCCATTATGACATTGATGCCTTCTTGACATTGGGTTAACACGTCGTACATTGAAATTCGCACATCTGACTTTCGAAACAAACATGTTTAAACTAGTTTACCTATTCAGATTAGCAAGTTGACTAGACACAGCCGCAGCCTAACGCAGAAACGACTTCTAATAATAGTATGCTATCACATTTTCTGATGATTGCTTTGTAATAATGTGGTTCTACCACTTCATGTTCAACTGGTTGTAAAATTTGTATGACAAGGACGAACACTCTACAGTTTACGAGTCTGGTAATACCGACACCACCCGCATATCAACCTATTAAAAACAAGCATGCTTGAGTGCACACGCGCATGCACATACATCACGCAAACTCGTTGACACGCACGCACATATACACCTGTGCAAAAGTTAAGCACCAGCAAAAACAATAGAACGTAGAAACATGATGGTACAACTAGGCTGCCATACTTTTTGTCCGCGCGTTAGCTGACATAATTCCAAGTACGAAATGCACATGCATGCATGACTTCACGCCGCTTGATGTCCGTGCGTGGCGGGAAACAGCACACGTGTTCAGTTATGTAAAAGTCCAGTTTGAGGTGTAGAACATTACATACAGATTTAGGCGACAAGATTAGGAATTTTGTGTTCATGACCGTGGTTTATTTGTACAGAGAGAATTAGCTCTTGATTGTGAACCGCTATGGCAAGACGAAGGTTAAGTGATCGTGTGAAATGGCAAATCATAGGCATGCATACCACTGGTATGTCATGCAGAGAGATTGGCAGACAGCTGAACATTAACCATACTGTAATCAGTCGTTTGATTGCAAAACATGGGCAAACTAACGAGGTGAAGGACAGGCCTAGATCTGGAAGACCGAAGAAGACTACTGCCCGTGATGATCGAGCCCTAGTACGCCTTGTTAGGAGATCTCCATTCACCAACAGCAGAGTGCTCAGCCAGCAATGGGAAACGCGCAATAGAGTGTCAATGTCTACCGTCAAAAGGAGACTGTATGCTGCTGGCATGAAAGCTAGGAGACCTGTCAGACGTCCTCTCCTCACTGCACACCACAAAGGGGAGCGTCTGAGGTGGTGCAACGAAAGAAGACACTGGAACATGAGATCCTGGAGACGGGTACACTGGTCCGATGAAAGTCGGTTCCTGCTTCATGCCACAGATGGTCGAACTCGTGTATGGAGGTCCAGACGCACGGCGTACGACCAACGTAACATCATGGAAGAAGTTCCATTTGGTGGAGGTTCCGTTATGATATGGGGGTGCATCTCATTTGATTGTAAGCTGGATCTGTTGACTGTACCTGGAACACTAAATGGACAAAGATATCAAGATTCCATACTGGATAGAGTTGTGGTCCCTCATTTTGTAAATCATGCACCTGGAACCCACCCTATATTCATGGATGACAACGCCCGACCACATCGTGCTAGAGCTGTGCATGAATACCTCCGCCAGAATGCCATCGAAACCCTACCATGGCCAGCAAGGAGCCCTGACATGAACCCTATTGAGCATATCTGGGACATTCTGGGAAACATGGTGAGAAGGAGAGATCCTCCTGTGCAGAACCTACAGGAATTAACAGACGCACTCCATCTTGAATGGCAACGAATACCACAATGGCGTATCAGTCGGTTGGTGACCAGCATGAGACGTCGTGTCCAGGCCGTCATCCAGGCACAAGGTGGATATACCCGGTATTAATAATGACAGTCTCAAACTCGTGCACAGATGTTAAACTTCGTTTTCAGACACCATTAATGACAATCTAGCCACGTGTGTCAACTGTAGGGCAATAGTTGTCAGTTGTGTCAACGTAACCATATTCAGGCCTCGTTTTCAAGTTCAAACAAAAACATACAGTGTTTCCCCACCATCATAATCAGCATTCCTCTAGTTGCATTATTACCTCTTGCACTAAGATGGATGGGTACATAAATGTTTATGCTATTGCTTTCTTCATAGCACATGAATATACCCTCGCATGCGCGTAAAAATAGGGTGGTGCTTAACTTTTGCACAGGTGTATATATGCACTCTGACGCACGCACGCACGCACGCACGCACGCACGCACGCACGCACGCACGCACGCACGCACGCACGCACGCACGCACGCACGCACGCACACGGTATATAAAAACAAGCCGGCCATAACGGCCTCTATAGGGCTCTTGAGGATTATGTCATTATTGAAAGTCTATTTGCAAGTAAAGAGGACTATTTTTATATAAATTTATCACTGAAATGACTGACTCACGGAGCGAGCCAGTCATCCCATTGGTAAATTTTCAAAAAGTTGTCTTACCTTTGCCCGCAAATGTACAATCAGTAATGTCAGATTTTGATTATTCTTAGCCAATCTTGACCATAAAAGGGTGAATCACTGTTGCTTGATATTGATCTGTCCCGGACAGTCCGGACAGTGGCCAAATACGGATTTTTGTCAAACGTTGTTAATCAAGGTTTAGCCCGCCTATGTTAACTTAACCCTATAATGGTCAGGCCTGCCAAAGTGGCCACTGCAATGGTCTCTATGAATTTCCATTTGCAGGCAAAGAGAAGATTAGTTTTGTAAATTTGCCACTGCAACGAGTGGCTCGGTGACCGAGCCAGTCATTGCAGTTGTAATGTTTAAAAATAGTTTTCTCTTGGCATGCAAATGGTCCCCGCAAAAGTTAGGATTTCCATTTTCGTGTTAATGTTAAAGCCGACATAAACATCATCTAGTGGTCTTGAGAAATATACATTTGAATGACATCAAAACGCCCTTTTTGTAAATTCCAATGATAATTTTACAGAATCGTCTTCCCTTGATCTGCAAATAGACTTTAACGGAACAAACATTTTATATTTAGTATTCGGTTAATCAAAATGATTGGCACTTTGATCGCTTAGAGGCGCTGTTCACACAATGTAGTGGGTGGAGACGGGAATTAATAAATTGTTATTTTATTTTCCAACCACACCGTACAGTCCTCCATACTTAATAGACTCAATAGACATCAAATTAATACGACATTTTTAAAGCAGAATGACAAATACATGTACACGTTCGTTAAAAGTAACGTGTACACGTGTACTGGTATTGCGGTAGATGCACCCCACCACCCCCCCCCCCCCACCCCCTAATATATATATATATATATATATATATATATATATATATATATATATATATATATATATATATATATATATATATATATATATATATATATCGCGAGCGCACATGCGCATGCATGCGAACAGATACACCGTACCAATAAATACATGCACACTGTCACACGTGTGAGCAAACATGCATACACGCATGCATATACGTGTGAGAGCGCACACGTGCATGTATGCACGCTCGTACATTCGCAAACAAGTGTGCAATCGTGCATACACAGCACAATCATAACCCCACATATAAACATAAGAACACTCGCATGCATGTGTGTTCGCACACAAGCGCACATCCATGGATATAATTTTAACGCATGATATACCTCGGAAGTTTAGTGGCATACAAATATCTCATCGTTCTTGCTTCGTCTTTCACGAATACATTTGGAATTATAATTTCTCAGTATATGTACAGTTGATTTTATATGAGATACATTTATATATGCCCACAAATCACCATATGCTCAGTATTGATCATCATTGGATACATTGTAAGGACATTATCGAACAAATCAGTTTCATTTACTCGGGTATTTTATATTCACCGTAAGCATGATATACATAGTGATTCAAATTGAGCACTGCCATTGCATCATCAACAAATATTTGAACCCGTGTCAGTTAAAATCAAATTCTTCCACAATCAGATATTTCTTCAACCTATATATGAGATGTTCTTGCCAGCTTTGTTCATGGCCATGTGTGGCATACATTGCAGATATTAGCATATCACTCAATACTTACCTCATCTGACATACTAAAGAAGCAGGTACTGATAGTACCTTTATTGTCTGCTATGTAGAGGAATCAACGCGAGCATTTTGAGTCATTATCTCTTACTCTGTAGTAGGTAGGTGCGATTTCCTTTTTCAGTCTTCGATAATTTCATATGATCAACTACTTTGCAAACTCAACATTCTTTCTCTGGTCAAATAAACAATATACCATGACCTGTGCAATACCATTCATGTCATGCCATGACATGTGCCACACTGTCATGATCAGTGAGCAAAATTCAAAGTAAAATGCGTTAAAATACTACACTATGCATGTCAATGAGTTGTTATTGATTGACGGTCAAACAATACGCGAAACTGGCGGAGTAAAGCACACGAAATGCGCCACGGAACGATGGCTGAACTGTACTACTGTAACTGTTCATAGGCCTACAGTTACTGTTTCTAAACATAGCAGTTCATACGTTAAATGTTAGAAGACATGTAAGCGGGACTGACGATATGCTTTGACTAAGACAATGGAAGCGGGTGAGAGTTACTGAGGAAAACGAGACGAAAATGACTGCATAACACACAGGTGAATGGTACTGAAACTGATGGCAATAGAAGTGATGAAGATGATGATAAAGATAATGAAAGCGATGATGACAAAGATGATAACGATGATGACAGCCATAATGACGAATAAATATGTCCGCGCACCTTGAAGATGATTGCTTTGTTGTCCGGTGACGGTGCGTAGGTGTTTGCGGTGGCAGGCATCAGGTTTGTCTGGCGCTGCCTTTGGAGCTGCCCAAGGATACGCAGGTTGTATTGTATAAACGTAGAAGGACTGGAATGCTATGCTCCCCGTGAGACATCGTGCAGCAATGTCAACCAGGCTACAAAGGAGTTAGCGCAGGAGTTTACCTTTCCTCCATGGCTTGACGCCACGAAGTGGATTGTTATTTTCTTTAGTTCCATGCTTTGTAGATAGGTAGATGTGGGCGAACTCTGTTTTGGATTTATTCATAAAGAGATTCTCAATTTTTAGTTTGCTTGCAGCTATTGGGAAAAGTTCATCAAGGGGTTTCTTTTCCTCGTTTATTAAGTTCATGTCATTCCATATTCCAGCTCCAGCGGCATGCCCAGTATGGACAATGAGGGGCACTGAGGGGTGGGATCGTGTGGAATTTTCCACTTTTCGACACGGATTTCAATGCAACAGCAAGATAACATGTGAAAAGCGCTGGAAGTAGACTATATAGCGGTTCACACTTTAAATGTTAGAAGACTTGTAAGCGGGGCTGATGATATGCTTTAACTAATGGCAGTTACTGACGATGTCGCGACGACGATGACCGCATAACACTCAGCTGAACGATACTGACACTGATGCCAATAGAAGCAATGAAGACGATGTCGAAGAGGATAACAGATAGTCTGCACAACCAGGTATTAAAAATGTATGACGATGATGATAACGAAGGTGATGACGAGGATAAGGACGAACAAGTCTGTGTAGCTCTCAAGTGATCGGTTTGATGATGATGATGACGATGATAATGAAGAAATGACGAAGACGGATGCGCATACTCACAGGACTGGTGATTGTATTGACAATGATGACGGCGATGTTAACGAAGACAATCACAAAGATGACTGCAGAACTTGCAGGTGATACTCGCTCTTGGCGTACACATGACAAAGTACCAAATCGGATCTAGTGGCGAACACAAACCATACACATGTAGACTTCGGGATTTTCCCATCTGAATATACTGGACACTGCGAGACTCTGCTTCTCACTACGGCAGCCTGTCCGAAAATAGACTGGACAGCGGTTCAAAATTTAGCCAGATAAACTGGTATCACAAACATTTAGATATTGGACACCTGGCCTACTTTCTAGCAGCTGTGCCAATCTCTGGCAATCAATCTTGCACGTACCTTTACAGTTCACTCCCAAGCTAAACAGCGATCGAAAAGAAGAAAAGACTCCCAAGCTAATAAATCATACCAAGCGCATTTCTGGTGACAAAGACACGCACAGTTATTCCAAGCACCAACACCCCATACACACGCCTAGTTATTTACATAAAATTGCAGCGTAGTTTCAGGAAATCGCTCCTCTAACATTTTGTGTGTAGTTTGGAATTCAGATCGTGACACATAGCACCACACTGTATAATGTCCAAAACCATAATACCATGCCATGTCAGTCCAGGTGCCACACCACCACACTGTATAATGTCCAATACCCTACATACTCACAAGGGGTCATTCGTAGGACCATTCGCTAGACGCAAGTTCCACTACAATATAGAAAAGAAAGCATTTACTCTTACACACTTCGCTGAAATAGGTTACATGAATTCAACAAGTGACTCGTTAGGGGTGTCGTATCTGACATACGTTTAGTTACAATTATTTATGAAATACGATTTATATACATTGTCATTAGATGATTTGATTGTATACACATCTGAGTAAGTTTTTCTTATTGTATTAAACATTCAATCTGTATGCATACATTTGTCATCAAGCTGACTTCTTGCAGTATCAAATCTGTGTGGCCACATGCATAGCTAGCATAGATTTGTGAACCACGCTATTCACACATTCGATGGTTGTCTCTCGTATAGAGAACATTGCGTGTTAGCACAATTCAGGGATCTTGGCAACCCTTCTTTCACTGTACATATATGTCATCGCCGGTCCAATACACCTGTGTACCTGGATGAATGAAGTGTGAATGCTATTAGCCATAGAATGTTCGTTATGTGAAAAGAAACAACAGGCATGGGCAATGCAGTAACATTCCAAGTTCTGGTACCATCAATCATTCACAGCATGATATAGTTTCATCATCAGAACATTCCTTGGAGGTCTTCAACATATCTGTTTTTCAGAACTGTATGTATTGAGTCGTCATGAACCTTTCTTATATCGTTTGAGCAACCAGTAAATGAATTAAAACAGGAAGTTTAATATTCAGTTTATGAACATTTATAACCAGTAGTCAGGTTAGCAATTCCTGGACATTCAGCGTTGATATCAAGGTCTCCAGCTCTGTGTTAGTGATAGACAATAACCCGGTCTCCAGCTCCTGGTGGTGTGTAGTCTAACCGTATAACTGTCAATTCAGCTCCAGCATATGTGACCAGATTCTGGTCACACCAGTATCACTAATTCCCGGAGGCCTGCCATCAGGATAGGTAACATCATCATCATCAGCTTCTCGTGGGTTTTGGCCAGTTAGTCACAACCCTCAATCATGATTCGCATATGATGCGTTTCTGAGAAAGCTGTGTGCGCAAGATGTAACATCTATAAGTTACAAAAGGTTCACAACAGATATCTAGAAGCGTTTCTGAGATAACTGTGTACAAGGCGTAACAACTATAACTTACAAAAGCAAAGGTTCACCGCAGACATCAAGAAGCGTTTCTGAGAAAACTGTGTGTACAAAGGGTAACATCTATAAGTTACAAAGTGTTCACTACAGGCATCAGGAAGCATTTCTGAGAAAACTGTGTGCGCATGGGGTGACACCTAAAAGTTACAAAAGGTTCACCACAGACATCAGGAAGCGTTTCTGAGAAAACTGTGTGTGCAAGGGGTAACACGTAAAGATTACAGAAGGTTCAGCACAGACATCAGGAAGCTTTTGGAGAAAACTGTGTGTACAAGGGGTAACATCTATAAGTTACAAAAGCAAAGGTTCAACACAGACATCAGGAAGCGTTTCTGAGAAAACGGTGTGTACAAGGGGAAACATCTATAAGGTACAAGAGCAACGGTTAACCACATACATCAGGAAGCGTTTCTGAGAAAGTTGTGTGTACAAGGGATAACATCTATAAGTTACAAAAGCTATAAGTGCCAAAAGCCAAGGTTCACCACAGACATCAAGAAGTGTTTCTGAGAAATATATGTGTACATGAGATAACATCTATAAGATACAAAAGCAAAGGTTCACCACAGTCATCAGGAAGCGTTTCTGAGAAAGCTGTGTGTGCAAGATGTAACATCTATAAGTTACAAAAGGTTCACCACAGACATCAAGAAACATTTCTGAGAAAGCTTGGTGTACAAGGGGTAACATCTATAAGTTACAAAAGCAAAGGTTCACCACAGACATCAGGAAGCGTTTCTGAAAAAGCTGTGTGCGAAAATGTAACATCTATAAGTTACAAAAGCAACGATTCACCACAGAGATCAGGAAGCGTTTCTGAGAAAGCTGTGTGTACAAGGGGTAACACCTATAAGTTACAAAAGGTTCACCACAGATATCAGGAAGTGTTAAGCGTTTCCTAGAAAGCTGTATGCGCAAGATGTAACATCTATAAGTTAAAAAAGGTTCACAACAGATATCTAGAAGCGTTTCTGAGAAAACTGTGTGTCCAAGGGGTAACATCTATAAGTTACAAAAGCAAAGGTTCACCACAGACATCAGGAAGCTTTTGGAGAAAACTGTGTGTACAAGGGGTAACATCTATAAGTTACAAAAGCAACGGTTCGGCACAGACATCAAGAAGCGTTTCTGAGAAAGCTGTGTGTACAAGGGGGAACATCTATAAGTTACAAAAGGTTCACCACAGATATCAAGAAGCGTTTCTGAGAAAACTGTGAGTCCAAGGGGTAACATCTATAAGTTACAAAAGCAAAGGTTCACCACAGACATCAAAAAGCTTTCGAAGAAAACTGTGTGTATAAGGGGTAACATCCATAAGTTACAATAGCAAAGGTTCAACACAAACATCAGGAAGCGTTTCTGAGAAACATGTGTGTACAAGGGGTAACATCTATAAGTTACAAAAGCAAAGTTCAACACAGACATCAAGGAAGCGTTTCAGAGAAACCTGTGTGTACAAGGGGTAACATCTATAAGTTACAAAAGGCTCACCACAGACATCAAGAAGCGTTTCTGAGAAAACTGTGTGTACAAGGGGACCCACACATAAGTTACAAAAGCAAAGGTTCACCACATACATCAGGAAACGTTTCTAAGAAAACTGTGTACAAGGAGTAACATCTCTAAGTTACAAAAGATTCACCACATACATCAAGAAGCGTTTCTGAGAAAACTGTGTGTACAAGGGGTAACATCTATAAGCTACAAAAGGTTGACCACAGACATCAGGAAGCGTTTCATTAGCATACCATAATCAATTATTGGAAAAATCTGCCACAGCACATAATAACAGCCCAGCACTCAACCACTTTAAAGGATGACTGGACAAATACTACGCCGATTCTGCCTACACTACAAACTTCTCGATCATACCCGCCCACACCCACGTATCAGTTCAACAGGTCCAACCAGACCTCGACGAAGAAGCAAGTGAGAATATATTCAGCCTTAAAGCCTACCTAACAGAAGAGAACAGGACTATGTAAAAACATATTGGTTACATTATCTTCCACTGAATATTTCTTTATCATCAGATAACTGGAACCTAACCATTAATTCTAGACAATCTTTGCCTAGATAATGTTAACCAGTTATTTTATGACATCACAATTATACATATCTAGAGCCACTTTCTAACTAAAGATCTCATTTCCGTAGATTTAAATCTTCATCCCATATAGTATCTTCGTAAATCATCGGAACGAAAACTTCTTTTCCTCTTTCTCTACCCAATTCTCATCTTCAGGATCTTCTTCTTCTTCTTTTCGTTCACTGATCATACCGCCAGTCCTGTAAGTGACTATCGACATGATCATAAGCGTTAAGTGCGTGGATCCATGGTTTATTAGAGTGCGCCGTGCGGCCTGGAACCTCCGTCTTCAGCACACGAGGTTTCTGTCAGGGTTACCTCACCCCTACCTCATGATCATAAGCGTTAAGTGCGTGGATCCATGGTTTATTAGAGTGCGCCGTGCGGCCTGGAACCTCCGTCTTCAGCACACGAGGTTTCTGTCAGGGTTACCTCACCCCTACCTCCTTTAGTCGCCTCTTACGACACGCAGAGGATACGGAAGGTGTATTCTAACCCCACCTACAGGGCAAATAGAATCTAAATACTCTTTTCTTATGAGTTATAGCAGTCACAATAATGCACAGCTGTCTGGTTTAAAGCTACGAGCACGATTTGAGAGCTTTTGGCCTTAATGGCCTAATTATCCAATCTATTTGCAGATAGCATATATGAGAGTGTATTTTGATGGGCCAGTCTCCAATCCCAAGGACAACACTCTGAGCCATAATTTGCTGGGCTACTCCGATTATATGGACAACAACACCCATTTTGTTACACCTGCCTATTGATATGGTTGGCATCGTCCTGGATCTTAAGTGTAAATTTAGCACATTATAATATAGTGAATCCCAGTTTATCGTATGTTAACATATATACACTTAACGAAGACATCGAAAAATATAGTCTACCTAATTAGTGGGATGAAAGGTGGAACTGTTCAGCATACGGACTGATGAATTGGTTTAGACAATGAGTATATGATTCAATATTTCCCTCACTGCCTTTTGATCATCAAATGTGCGAATTAAACAATATTCAAATAGTAATCATATAATAAGCGCGATTTATTCAAATGTGATAGCAAGTAGCATTACTGGCACTTGGCAATCGGTTAGACAAAGTCCCAGTGTAGCATGCTTATTTGTATGACATGTATTAGTATTGTGCTCCTTAAAATGCATCACATTTGAAACGAGTTATCGTATTAGCCATTGTAACCTGACAGACCAATTACAATAAGTTGTCTACTTTCCAGTCAAATTTTTTCTTTAATATTCATCAGCTTACCCATATAGTTACATTGGAATTGTTCTTCCGGCGATTCGGTGTTCGAATGGTTAACCCTTTGCTGCGTAAATGAAAGAAACGACACATCCTTTATGGTGTCTGGGATAGTCTGCCAAATATTTTGAAATTAATTCAACTCGGCGATGTTGCATCCTATGGCTGTGACAGATTCCAGTTAAATTAGTTCCAAAATATACAACATCCTTCATGTAACAGTCATCTTGAATTCGAGATTCTGGAGTTCCAATAGGTTAATGGGCTAACAGACTAGCACTGCGATGAGCTTTATTATTAAACACACCCAATCATGCTTTCCAAAGAGGACACTGTGTCTGCTGGGTCCATATCGCCGTTTAATCACCACAAATGCTTCAAAAGAAGGCATCTTCGTGATTACGAAACATGTTTAAAACATGTACATAGTACACTGAGCATATTCGGTGTTGCTTTGGAAACCTACATAAAATATATCTTGACAAGGTTTTGATCTAGAATTGAAACATTAAAGATGTGTGTTATAGCTATCATGCCCATTGCTCTTACAGGAACGACGTGTGCCCATACAAAATTTCGCAAAGTGCGTACCATGCAAACATTGGAAGGACAAGATACTTTCAATGCTGTCTTCCAGATGCTACTCGAACAAATACATTCGTATATTCACTTCCAAAACAACTTTGTTTCATTTGGACTCGTGTTTAACCATTAAAAACGTACAGATTGTGCAGAGAATGAACACATCTACACGCTGATATTATTTGCAATGTCTTATTGCGATATATGATGATAATGTTATAAATTATATATGTATTCCGAGATCAAATGTAATTAAATTTACTGAGAATATTATGTTGCATAATAATTATGTACATAGTAAACAATCTCAGATCTAGTAATGTCATACAAGTAAATGAATACATATTTGTCACAACACATTATGACGTGCGTGCCACAAAAAATTTGGCCATAAAGTTTGGGGGGTGAATTGCCAAATTTTTTGTGTAGGCCAAAAATGAATGAGTAATGTGTTTAGGCACATACGCTTGTGGGCTGCACCCCCTAAGAGCAAATATTCCCGCAAGTATCTTCTGTACTTGGCGCCCACCCATTTTACCACTTAACTGTATTGCCACAGGTGCAGATGGATGGGCGGACAGTTTGATAGATGGATGGACGGACGGACGGACGGACGGACGGACGGACGGACAGACAGACTGCCAGGCAGGCAGGTAGGAAGGCAGGCGGGCAGGTATCAGCCAGGCAGACCGGCATGCATCAGCCAGCCAGCCAGCCGGCCAGCCAGCCAGCCAGCCAGCCAGACAAACGAACGGACGGACGGACGGATGGATGGACGGACGGATGGACGGGCGGGCTGGCGGGCGGATGGACGGAGGGACGGATGGATGGATGGATGGATGGACAGGTGGTTGGACAGACAGGCGGATATTCATGCACGATTCAGGCATGCGTGCATGTTCGCGTGCATTCGTGCGTGCAGTTACTCAATCATGTAGGATCAATCCCAGCTTTCAAGTGTTGAAACGACCTTCTGTTTAATACACGTTTCCTTAACAAATCTCAAGGTGGGGTGGGAGTGGGTGGGTGGGGGAGGGGGTGTGTTGCGGACCATTTTAAGTAATCTGAACTTGGTATCGAGAGGACAAATTTAGGTAAAGAAAATTTTAATTCAATTCCTGTGCCAATGCATTTTTCAGTGTTAAAATAGACAGCTGGCCGAATAAATAGCCACAAGTCAGTCAATTAGCCGTCACATCTTAACCTCATAACGTCATCCTATCTCCAAACCCCCTCCCCCCCCCCCCCCTCATCCATCCCACACGCTCACGCTTAGATCTCTAATTTATTTTCTTATAATCATCAGTTTTATTGTTGTAAGCAATTGTTTCCTAACTCAGTAGCAACTTTAAGCAACATATTTTCGAAAATATATGGCTTTCTTTTACCGATTTTCTAACGATGAATGTTTTGACAGCAAAGATATATTATTAATTTGGCAATGGCGTGATCAGCTTTCGCGGTGTTCAAACACAATATGTCCTACACAGCCCAAATAGAACTTTTCAGAGTAATGACGTCATATGACGTCATAATCAGCTAAGCTAAGCGGCGTGTAGGATGACGTCATAATCATTACGCCATAAATGATTCTATATAACCCGTCTTTAACTCTTAATCGTCTAGTCTGAAACATTGTAAGAATTGCATGTCTCTACTATTTAAAAAACATGCTGTTGAATACTTTGAAACTAATTTGACTGGGCGCTGTTGTTGCCATAGACAGCAACAGCAACCAGGCAAATTAGTTACAAAATATTCAACAGCTTACCTGTATAGTCGCTAGTCAGAAAGTTCAGAGATCGATCGTTTGCAACACAAGCGAGGTGTGGGTAGAGCTTAGCTAGAGATGGGCGGGTCATAGCTAAAAAGGTCCATTGCAAGGTACTTTGCAAAGGTTTGCTGCCTAAATTCTTTTCAAGAATTTTAGTCTCATCTCTTAAAAATTCATGACTTTTATGTTTCACAATTTTTTGATATTTTCAGTTTCATATCTTAGAAAATCATGATATTATATTGTATCATGATATATCGAGTGGACGAACAATCGTGCACCAATATTTTGGAGCCAAAGGGTTAATTTTCACCAAGATTTTGCAAGCTCTCTTGCTTTGTGGATGAATCGTGTTCTCTTTGTGAATCAATAGTTGGACGCTCCCTTACGGTGTCTTTGCATAACTTCTGCTGTTGTATATGAGTCCTTCAACTCTTTCTTTCTCCCATAGACCTACTCTCAGTTACTGTTTCCATGTGTTCATTGGGAGTTGTTCTAATCATTCCAGCCATTATTCGCAAATTTTGGTCTGGGACTTTCTCCATTTTCTGTGGATCTTTGCTGCTATCGCTGATGCGGCCATACCATACATAAAGGTTGGTCTCACATATCCAGAGTATATCTCTTTCAGAATTATTTTAGCTCACCATTCTGTGATGGATAGCTTCTTCTGCAGCAGTCAAGTCATATTCTCACAACCCATTTAGGCTCCCACTATCCAGTTGACTTTAGTCACCTTCTGGTCATATGTTAAAGTTTGTGTTTTCATTTATGTAAGATTATCGCCGTTCATGGAATGGGATGCTGTTTGACGTCGAGTCGACAGAGTGAAGGATATTATTCTCATGTACCTTCGTCATCCAGTCCTGGCATGTTATCCTGTGTATTGCATATCGTATACGTTTCTCTGAATTCCAAATTGTAAAATCATCTGCTTACAGGGCTGCCTCACACTAACATCTGTTTGATGCCATTCAAATCGGCCCACGGCTCTTGGACCATGTCATTAGTTTTGGATATATCATTAGATTAGGAAATATTATAGGTTCGCTGTTCAGAGCAGCCATGCCATTAGCTAAAAGTACAGGAAAAAGCTTGGGTAAGCGTGCACTGTCAGCCGGTTTAGGTGTGGCTGAAGATGTTTTAGCTGGTAAAAAATTGAAAACATCTTTGAAAAATAGGGTTTTGAATGTCGGTAGAGCGATCATACCAAAAGCCATAGCATTAACGCGTAGTAATATCTTCAGAGCTAATTCACAACCTAGGAGGAAAAATACCAAGCTATGAGTGGTCAATGATCTGCTAACCATTGTAGGAGTCATTCAAAGCATAACAATAGAGGGAGAAGCAGGTTGTTAACTAATAAGATGGCAACTAGGTCACGGCACTAAAAGCTAATTAGATTTGTTTACAGTGAAACCTGTAATGACTACGAAGGATCAAGCTCGCTGGCAAAGCTGTCAACTGGTTATGAGCTTGTCTAACTCTAGGGGAAGTCTGGAGTTTTTCGTCTCTGGAAGGGGCAATGAATACATAGATTTAGCTCGAAGTTACATTTACGTTAAGGCTAGCGTTGTACAGGTGGTTGTGGTGTGGAAACTCCTTTAACAGTGAACAGCGATATTGTGCCAGTTAGCCTATGGGTTGGCTCTATGTTCTCTCAAGTAGATGCCTTTTTAAATGGAAAACGTGTCTCTGTTGCTAACGAAACATACGCTGTTTGCAGTTATTTTGAAAGCGTGTTTAATTATTCGACAGAGCATAGATCGAGTCAATTAACGGCTGCATTACGGTTTAAGGATACAGCAGGACATATGGATAATAATATGATTAATAATGTTGGTTATACACATAGAAAGCTTAACGTTTCCCTAGGTAACCCTGTGGAAATGGTCATAGAATTCATTCCGACAGTTTTCTTCAGGAAAAAGATGAAAACAACAGACTTTCCCTAAAGCTACATTTTACATCGAGTAAGTCAGATTTTACCCCACTTCGTGGCGATGTGCACACTTACAAATTACCTCTGCATGAAGCGACATTAAATTTACGTATGGTTAAGCCTATTCCAGAGGAAATTGATGCTCGCGCGTCAACATTACTAAAGACCCCAGCACAATACCCTATTAAAAGAGTTATCATCAAATCACTCACCATTTCCGCAAGGACTAGTAGTGTGAATAGGGACAATATTTTTCTCGGGGACCTACCGAGTAGTTATATTCGCTAAGCTTAGTAATGGAGCTTATAATGGAGATTTTGATACAAACCCAGGTAATTTTCAACACTGCGATGCCAACCATATTTCGTGCTATATGGACATTGAGCAAGTGTCTGGAGATGCTCTTACACAGAATTTCACAGCTGCTGGTTATAATTTTACAGAATCAATCTTGACGTTGTTTAATGGAACTGGTACGTTGTTCAATGACAAATGGATTAACATCGACGAATATAAGGGAGGTTACACCTTTTTTTCCTTTGACTACACTCTAGATCTCGCTACAGGTGATCATGTTTACCTTACAAAGCAAGGAAGCTTACGTCTCCAACTAAAATTTAAAACAGCATTGCCTGATACTATGCACTCATCAAATGTATACCAGCGTATACATCTGTATAGTTATTTGGAAAGAAAAAAAAATATCCAATTTTATTTGGGACTTTGAGCGTTATTATTATTATTATTATTATTATTATTATTATTATTATTATTATTAATATTATTATTATGTTAACTACTAGAGATCTCGAATATGTTTGCTTAGGAGACTGGAGATTAGTCGGATGTTCCTAGGTGTTTTCGCTAATGAATATATAACTAAACGTATCAGAAGACCCTCATGTTCCATCGTTAATACAGATCCTGAGAACCTTCTAAGCATTGGATCGCATTATATTTCCCAAAACACGGAAAATCTGAATAATTTTACTCAATTGGGCATACCCCACGGCCTGAAATAATGGTCAAAACAGGGCCATTATGTAACCTATATATGTCATAGGATTCATGGACTGACAATGATTTCAATTATAGAGTCATTACTCGATTTAACAAATGATCGAATCATTCAAAGCTTAACCCATAAATTATTAGATTATAGGCTTATAGCGCTTCAAGTTATTTGCTGATAGCGATTCATAAGCCTGGTCTGTGGGGGCGGGGCGAGTGGCCTCGGATTTGGATTGGGTGTTCGTTAGCCGACTATGTCAGATATCTGTGTAACTCTAGGAGACCTATGTTAAAATTATAATTCTGATAGGGTGAGGCTTGTGGAGGTATGGATGTGGCGAGTGGCCTACCCTGCGGGGGCTTGGGTGGGGAAGGTGTGGGGAGGGGTGGCTGTTAGCGAATAGAGAAACGTTGTTTAGGTTGAGGCGTATATATATATATATATATATATATATATATATATATATATATATATATATATATATATATATATATATATATATATATATATATATATATATATATATATATCATTTAAAAAAACCCAACGAATTCGATAATTATAGGTTATAACTATGTCAGTAATAGCACGTTATAATTATATATATATATATATATATATATATATATATTATTCGCACAGCTTATAAACAGCATGTAGTACATAGTTTAGGCATTCGGTCTTACAGGCTTTGTATAACTCATATACATTTCGATATAAATTCTGATCTGTAGACAATGCCCGAAAGAAATTGATTTTAGGTACACATTCTAATGCGTTTAAGTAATGTAATTCTATATTCTCGATAGGTCATAAGAAATAAATGATACCCATGCACTGGTTTTCGCGTTGAGATGGTCTGTCATGTTGAAACCATAGCAATCCCGAATCGCTAGTCTACGGATCGATAAATTCAATAAGTTTGCGAAAATAGCCGTAGCATTGTCTCTGGTAGATTGTGGAACATTTTCTTAGTCAAAACTCAGATATTCACGTTCATTTATATCTTTCGAACATATCGGGGTGTATACTGTGAAGCTGCCGGTTGAGCGTAAGTTTCAACATCACTGGGCGAGTCGGGTAATCAGGCCGAACATATTACAGACAGTAGTGCATCGATTATCGTGAATCGGCCAAAGTCTAAGCCAATTTTCGTTACGAAATTGGGCACTACGAAATTAATTCATAGTAGAAATGTGTTAAACTCCAGACTTTATTAGGGTATTCATATACCTATCTAATCATATGTATGAACGTTTAGGGTCGAACCTGTAGGAGAGCGAATATCGTGAATTGGCAAAAATCTAAGCCAATTTTCGGTACTAAATTGTGTACTACAAAATTACTTCAAGGTAGAAGTTTTTTAAGCTTCAGACTTTATTAGGGTATTTATATACCTATCTAACCATATGAGTGAGATTTTGTGGCTGAACATATTAGGGGCGATATGCCAGGACATAACGTCCCCTATCCGAATTTGATGAGTGTGAATCATCTATCTTACAATGGGACCATATGGCGAATAAGTAACTAACATACTATGAAAGTAGTTGATGGCAGAATCGTGCAATATTTCGCATAGCAATAGTACCTACTGAGTTCTATATCGCCACTGTGCTACAAGTGACTTGTACATCCCTGCTTAGAATACGCATCCACTGTATTGAGTCCTCATCACAATGAATCCATGCGAGATATTAAGATGGTACACCGACGATTGTCACACAGAATATCTCGGGATTTCATCCAGACTTCAAGTGCCACAGCTCTCATTGAAGAACTAGGACTTGAACTACTCCAAGGGCGCAGGTACCAAGCCAAGGCTATCATGATGTACAAACTCATAAACAGTCTTGTGGAGGTCCACCATAGAGACAACCTGATCATCCACTGCCATCGCTAAAGTAGAATACATCACATACTAATGATACCATATTCCAGAACGGACATAACGATTCACTCCTTCTTTTCAACAGCAATCCGAATCTGGAGCAGCCTTCCCAGCAATGCAGTGCTAGCCACAACGTTTGAGAGCTTCAAACCCTATCCTAAGAGATAGAACTCCTAACCAGTACTTACCATATGAAAACTGCTCCCAAATCGCCTATTTCTTCATACATGATCCGCCCCTTCTTTTGAATCTACAGATCAAACCAAAAGAGGACTGTATTATGTCTACTCATGTGCCTGTTGTTTGCAATATCCTTATGTCAGTGGTGCGCCTTCCCTATACAAAACAACTGCCTACCTGTGCATCCAGACTACTGTGGGATCAGGCTGACCTAACAGCGTATGCATGCTCTATACAACAGAATCTCAACATTGCTAATGTTATGCAATCGATAAATGTGGAATCACTTGCTGCAGCAGGCCAGAAAGCTCTGCTAGAAGTCGCCCAGAAGGTAATTACACGCAAACAAGTCAGAGTTAATGGTCCCAAGTGGAAGGCATCCCCACCTATTAAGAATCTGCAAAGCAAAGACAAGCAACTCTATGTTCAATGGCTGAAGCTAGACAAACCCGGTCCTGACAATCCCATCTGCCACTTACGGACAGATGTGAAAAGCGGACTCTGTTCCCAACTTCACAAAGAAGTAGCTTTTGAGAGCACTACCTTTTACAATAAGATCATGCAAGGTAGCAATAATAGCAATTTCCACAAACTCATTAATCGCACCAGGCAGCACAGTAAAATCACTGGCCATCTATCATTAGGGGACAAGGCTATCTATTACCCCATTGAACAGTGTCAATCTCTGGCCAACTTCTATGAAGATCTTGCTGCTCCTTCAAATTACCCACATTGTGACCCTAACCATATGGACAAGTTGGACTCTGGCCTTCAAATTAATACAGGAATTATATCATTCCAATGAACAGCTATGTCCAACATATGTTATCAATATGTAATTTGCATAAAGGCAAGTCCGCTGATAAATGTGCTCTAAGTGCTAAACATCTGATCTATGCTATGGATAGCATTTCTCCCTGTCCGACGTATCTATTCAATCATATTATGACCTCTAAACAAATTCAAGAGTTGTTCAAGATAAGTGTGATTACCGCAGTTCTTAAGAAAGTCAATGACTCCAAGTAACTACCATGGCACCACAGTTGTCTCCATTATTGAAAGGGTGTTTGAGCACACCATTCTAAATCTCATAAGAAATCAGCTGCCCAAGAGTCAGTCACTATTGCAGTATGGGTTCACTAAAGGCTTATCCCCACTAATAGCAAGCCTTACCCTCTCAGAGACTGCTCACGATTCTATGGAATGAAATGTTCCTATATACATGGCTTTCTTTGACACACAAAAAAACCTTCGATGCTGTGGACCACGTGTCCCTGAAATGCCACCCATACGATCAGGGTATTAACCTGTATATCCTACAAATTGCCGATCTACTGTACTCTGGGCGTGCTTCCAAAGTCAAGTGGAAAACATCCTAAGTCCACCATGAACTATCTCTCAATATTGAGAACAGCATATCCCTGGCTAGAAGAACATTCTATACCCTCTCTGAAATTAGACTACATGGCTCTAATAGTTTTGTAACAAGAGTAAGCCTAAAAGTATTTAAGATGCATGTACTAACCCGCCTTCTCTGTGGGTTAGAGATATTTATACTCCAGCAAAAACACCTTAAATGCCTAGAGGGTTTTCATCTGCAGTTGTTGCACATAATTCAGTCTCTGCCTACGTGTACGGCGAAATGTGCAGTTTTCCTTCTGCCTGGGATTAGGCCTATCACTGCTGAGCTACATCACCAACAACTAAGATGCCAAACCTATGTGACATCATGCTACGTCAGTTAGCCATAGGTTCCAGTGCATGCAGAAGTTGGTTCAGGCATACCGGCAAACTTCTATCTCAATATTACCTTACCCCCTATAGATCAACTTCTCCACCACATGCCGGGGCAGGATGCAAGGAAATCTATGGTAATATCTGCGATTGATGACTAATGGAACACTAGCCTTCTGGACAAGTGTAGTAAAAAGAGCACCTTGAGGTATCTTAATCTTGCCAGCCTGGCTATTGACAAAGTCCATATATCAATCGAGACATTCTTAAACAACACCAAAGATGCAAAGAGATGCTTTATTAAATCTCATCTTTTAACTGGCACGTACTTAGTCCAAATGACTCTCCATAGATTTAGCAACTTTAATGGTGACCCAATCTGTCAACTGTCAGAGCGCCCCTGGGGACTACATGCATATGCCTACATGATGTCCCGCTCCGCTTGGATATAGGTCAGAGAGTCTGAACCAAATCAAACAGCAGATTGTTTCTGCATTATATTGATCAACATGGAACCTAATAGCCTCTGATTTAAACCATCTAACTCATCTTATCATCGACTTTACTGTGCTGATAGACTCTGGTCTTCTTCCTAATGCTGCAATATTGAAAATCATAGTGTTCCTACCAACAATATTAGGCTAATGCGCACTTCCATTCGAGCAAGCCTCTCTACAGTTTAGGCTACTACCCATCAAGCAATCTTGAAAGGCGGGTCAGGCCTTCCATCCACAGGATGTAAATATGTATATTGTACACTGAAAAATCTTGCTCATTGTAAGTGGCTGAGCCAGGTAGGATTGCCCTATTAGCCCTTCAAGCCACATCATGAAGAACCTGAGGTGCCTACACCCCGATAAGGTGGGTCTTTCCTACTAGTTCAAAGATGTATATATGTACATGTGTAAATTGTACATACCACTGCAACCGTAAAATACAAACAGTAAAAAAAGGAAAAAGAAAAAATAAGAAGAAATATCAGAAACTCGGCCATTATCCGCACATTGTCCAACTAACCTTAGTAATGTGAGAAAAATCTAGATCGGCAATATATCCAGCAGGGCATCTTACATCGCAAAAGATGATGATGATGATGATGATGATGATGATGATGATGATGATGATAAGATTGTGCTAGAGTACACATTGTGATAGAACTTACATTTCCAACCTTCCGTCATAGTTATCCATGTTCTCTATCGCTGCTTCATGTAGTATGCTTGTTTGATTTTAATGCGTCTGTATATGTGTATATAATCATCTTAATCATGCATTGAGTATTTTAAATGTTTGATCACTTAATTTTGCATGTTACTTTATTTTATTATAATCTATGTATCGTCTCTTAGTCACCCACTAATAGTTTTTACTAGTTTTAACAAAACAATTGTTTTACCACTGCTGTAGGTGCTCCAAATTACTGGAGGATTATCCTCACTCAATAACAACAACAATATATGCCAAGAGCTTGTAATTTCTAACTGTAAATAAGAGATTTTAATCATCATCATCATCATCATCATCATCATCATCATCATCATCATTGTACGAGGTATAAGCCATTGGCTTGATATTGCCTCGGTGTTAATTGTTATAGTATGGCTTGCTCAGTCAGATTCTCAAAATATTTCTCTGAAGTAGATTTATCCAGTTTGTTCTTGAATGATTTGACTGTTGTCGCTTAAGTAGGTCTCCTCGAAACCTTCAGTGTATCAGAGACATTAGATTTAAGACCTAAGCTCTGCTTTGTGGAAATGCAATTGTGCAGATGGGTGGTTAAACCACCAACAACAGCCACCAACAACTTTCAGTCAAATTGTTTCCAAAATACTTAGCCAATCCAGAGTCGTTTCCAATTGAAATTATTGTCCGGTCGCTTGCAGCAGCCCACAGTTAATAGACGTCTGACAATTTACAACATATTTACAGGGACAGACATGACAGAGGGATGTGTGCTTATCTTGCTTGAGTTAATCATTCTATATTACATATTTTTATTATCACTGACAAAGTATTCTAATTTTTTAGGCTGTGATGGTAGAGGTAGTAGTTCGGTTATTATTATTATTATTATTATTATTATTATTATTATTATTATTATTATTATTATTATTAATATTATTCTTATTATTATTATTATTTTTATTCTTATTATTATTATTATTATTATTATTATTATTATTATTATTATTATTAATATTATTATTATTATTATTATTATTATTATTATTTTTATTCTTATTATTCTTATTATTATTATTATTTGTTCTGGTGACTGGGTACAAGTATGAAAATAGCATGCCATGAAAGTGAGTGTTTTCCAGAGTCTAGTAGTTTTCTATAATATTCTTTTTGATACTCTGATTAAAAGACTGTAGCTTTATCATGTATGTGCGTGTGCTTGTGTCTGTATTATTCAATAACTGACTTGCTTTTGTATGAGTGGTTTTGTTGTGCTGCTTTTGTGTGGTGGTGTGTTGAGTGCAGGTTATTTCATGTTGTTGTGTTGTGAGGATGTAATTGTGTATTGAGCCTGAAGATGTTAGATAAGGAAGAGGGTAAGTTGCCATTGTGGAAGTCCCTTAAGATTGTGTTTAATTAGAGCCTTCCAATGTCCTCAAGTTTAAAGACCTTTTCTGATTTAAAGATATTCTGGCCACCTGCTGATTGTGCAAATAGTTTAATAGACTGCTTTTGCAGAGATTTTAGATTTTTTAGTCTAGCTTGAGATGTATTAGTCCAGATAGCATTGCATTAAGTGATGTGAGGAAGTATCATTGAGCAGTGCAGGTTTGTAATATTAGGTGATAGATAGGGTTTCAGTTGGCGAATGATGCCAATACTTTTTGCTACCCTGGTAGTAATAATTTCAATATGCGTCTCCCATGTTAAATTTGTGTCCAGATAGACTCCTAAAAACATAGCATATTGTGCTTCTTGAATAATCTGGTGATCGATTTATAGGTTTGGGAGAGCTATTTCCTTTAGTTTCTTAGATTTTGTGAATAGTATATAATTAATTTTTGATACATTCAAAGACTATGTGTTTTACTGCCCAGTCTATTAATTTCGCCATTTTGACATTTTTGGTTATAATTTCTATATCCTTGTGGCTGCCTAAAGCATTAGTATCGCCTGCAAAAAGTATTCGTGAGAGATGTTTGCAGACTTTGGGTATGTCATCCATATGTAGGAGAAACGGCAGGGGCACAGGAACTGAACCTTGGGGAACACCACAAACTTTATTTTACTATTCAGAGATAACCCATTGAATTTTACACACTGTTCCCTGTTTGACAGGTAACTCTGCGTATCCAGTTCAATGCAGTACCTCTTATTCCATAATATACAAGCTTTTGCAGTAAATTTGTGTGATCAATTGTATCGAAGGCTTTGGAAAGATCCAAGAATACACATAGTGTATGTTCATTATTCTCAAGGGAGAGTGATAATTTTTCAATCATATCCACAATGGCAAGCATAGTAGAGTGTTTTCTCTGAAACCATATTGAGAAGGATATATGATTGAGTTTTTGCTTAGATATTTAGTAATTCTACTAAAATACGGCTTTTCTAGGAGTTTTGAGAAAAGCTAAAGTACCGAGACTGGCTGATAATTAGTAAAGTCAGATGCCTCTTTAGCTTTGTATATGGGTGTAACACATGCAACCTTTAATCTTGATGGACATATTCCCTGTGTAAGTGAGAGATTACAGTTGTGGTCCAATGGTGTTAGTATTTCTGTTACACAGTGTTTAAAAGATTTCCATTTGAAATTATCGATTCCAGCACTTTTAGCTGTGTTAATTTGCATTAGTAATTTGTAGATTTCATGAGTATCTGTTGGATTTAAGAAAATAGAGTGTTGATAGCTACCTGTTAGAAAGTCCTTTACATGTATGTTCGAGCTGGGTTGAATTTTTTGTGACAAATTAGGACCAATGTTAGTAAATTTGTGTGCTATTTCCTTTTTGTCGCTAATGACTGTATTATTATAAATAAACCATGATGCTTCAGTATAGCTTTTTTTCTTATTTAGTAATGATTTAATCAGTTTCCATGTTTCCTCTATAATATCTTTTTGTTTATCAAATTTAATATGAAAATAATTTATTTTTGCTGTCCTAATTATCTGATTTAGCCTGTTTCTATATTTCTTGAACTGTGAGTCATTATACTTTGTCAGATATTTAATAAAGTTCAGATATAACTTGTTTTTTGTGACAGGCAGCTATCAATTGCCTTGTAATCCAAGGCTTAGTCGGAATTTGTTTAAATTTCTTAATATTTTTAAGTGGAAAGGCAGATTCCTAGATGTTAGAGCATATAGTGTGGATGGTGTTGTAGGCATCTTCACATGACTGTGATTCAATTACTTACTTATTGATACTTATTGATGATTTCCATTTCAGGCTCTTCTATAGATCCTCTTCACTGGACTCTAGATCTTCATTTACAGTATTTACTTTATGACTTCCGGTTATATAAATTTTTGCTTTATAATTATCATACAGAGTATCTTGGGTTTCCCAATGTTTATCTAGCCTGTTTTTGAATGTGTTTAGGGGTTTAGCTGAAATTACATGGTTAGCGAGGCTGTTCCAGATAGGTGTAGCATGTACAGTGTATGAGTTTTTGCGGAGTGATGTCCTGGCTGTTTGTGGATATATCTTTTTTTTAATTGCCATGGTTGCTAGATCTTGAGGTCATGTCGTTCCACATTTTTATAAAATCACATGAGCTTGGATTATACTTCCCACTGATCATCTTGTACATCTCTATCATATCTCCTCGAATGCACCTGTAACTCAGTGTTGGGAGCTTCAGTTTCTTGAGGCTTTCTGGATAGCTTAAGTCCTTTATTCCAGGAAGTTGTCTGATCGCCCTCCTTTGTACAGATTCTAGTTGTTCGATGTGTTTGGTTTTGTATGGGGCCCAGGCGGAACTAGCATAATCTAAGTGCACTCTTACCAGTGATTTATATAATGGAATGAATGTCTTCTCATCCATGTAATGAAAGGCTCTCTGGATCATTGCGAACATTGATGTTGCCTTTTTTGCTTTCTCATTGATATGCTTCTCGAAGGAGAGCTCTTCATCAATAATTATACATATGCCCTTGTCCTTTTTAACTATTTCCAGCTATTTCCTTGTAGCTGATACTTGTACTCACTGTCTGGACTATGTTTTCCGAAATGCATCTGCTTGCACTTGTCAGGGTGGAAGCGCAACAGCCATGCATCACTCCACTGTGATAATGTTTCCAGATCACTTTGCAGTATCTCCATATTTACTTTAGATTTGATTATGTTGAAGATTTTGGTGTCGTCTGCAAACAGGTATACCATTAAGTTAGCTATTTCTGGTAGATCATTGACAAATAAAATGAATAGCAATGGCCCTAGAACAGATCCTTGAGGAATTCCAGATGTAACATCAGCCCAGGAAGATATTTCCCTTTAATCTGTACTCGTTGTTTCCTATTATGTAAGAGATTTGCTATCCAATTTAGTACTGGTCCTACAATTCCATATGCTTTCAATTTTTTGATAAGCCTTCTTTGTGATACTGTATCGAATGCATTTTGATAATGCATATATACTCAGTCTATTGATGCCCCTTCATCGATGGCCTCTGTCCATATATCTAGCACTTTTAATAGTTGCAGTGCCATAGATTTGCCCGCTATGAACCCATATTGCTTGTCCGTGATGAGATCTTGCTCCTTCATATATTTAATAAGATCTTCCCGTACAATTGTCTCCAACAGGTTACAAATAAATGATGTAAGGCTTACTGGTCGGTAGTTGCCAGCTAAGGAGTTGTTTTCCTTTTTGAAAGTCACACTGATTTGGGCCTTCTTCCAGCTGCTCGGCACTTCTCCCATTTCCACTGATTGATTGAAGATCTTTGTCAATGCCTTAGTTATGGATGATGCCATTTCTCTTATAAATTTTGGATGAAGTTTGTCCATTCCTGGAGATTTGGTTGGTTTAACGTTGTTGAGCGACTTACATACCTCACCTTGAGTTATTGAGATTTTACTAATACAAGTCGCCTCTGCCGTGAATTTGCTGTTTAATATTGGTACCTCTCCATCTGGTTCAATTGTGAATACGTTACTGAAAAATCATGATAGGATGTCAGCCTTCTCCCTGTCATCACTGGTTTTCATAGATTTTGGATCTGTAGGGTCTGTACATAGATCTCATATTCCTGCTCTGGTGTTGCTCTTTGAGTTAATGTATTGCGAGATCAATTTAGGATTTGTTTTCGACTTGAGTGAGATTCCTATTTCAAATTCCTTCCTTGCTCTCTTGGTCAGCTTGCTAACTTTGTTCCTAATTCTGTTGTATTCATGATTCATTCCTTATGTTTGAGTCCTTAGTTCCCAAGGCATTTTTCGTCTTTATCTATTCAAGTATTTCTTTATCTAATGGGGATGGTTTATTTTTCCGTATCCCTGATTTTGAGTGTTTCACTGGCACATACATGTCTTCAATATCCAGCACTATTTTGATAAATTGTTACCAGTTTGCATTCACATCCATGTCATCTGCCACCATCGCATCTCAGTCGACACTGCTTATTTGCTGGATAATGTCATCATAATTTGCTTTGTCATAACATTTCCTGGGTTGTTTTGGCCTATGTACAATTGAGTAACATTTATATTCAATTACAATAACGCTATGGTCACTTTTACATAATGGACTTTGGAGTTCCATTTCACCAATCATATTTTCTTCATCTGTTATGATGACGTCCAGAATGTTAGGGGTATTTGTTCCTCTCTATCTTGTTGGCTTGTGCACGTGTTGGAAGAGGGAGAGAGTTATCTTGTAAACATTGTACAAGCTTATATTCATTTATATTTATATTCTCTCCTTTCGTGCTCCAGGTGCTCCAATCAATGTTTTGGTAATTGACATCTCCTATAAACATATAGTGTGAAAATCCCAAACTGTTGGCTTCATTGATAACTTCGCATAATTTGATATTATTTTCATTTGTACCACTGTCTGACCTATAGAGTAGACCGATGGGTAAGTCATCACTCTTATTTAATTTCACTTTAACGAATATGTACTCATGGAAGTTTGTATTCACATCTTCACTTCTGTTGCTGATAGAACTTTGTTTATATACAAAAGTAATCCTCCTCCCACATCATTATCTAAGTTTTTGGAGAATATGTCATAGCTGGAAACCTCATCAATACTGAATTCTGCTGGGTTTAACTTATATGATGAGTTCTTTGGTTTTACTTCTGTTATCCCTCTAATATGCCAGACTATATCTCTTGTCCTCACCTCAAATTCATTGACCCCTTGTTCTGTATGAATGCGGTTAGGAGCACCATGCCTACAAATAAATTCAACCTCTTGGGCCAGATTTTCCATACACTGATCTTTGTCAGATTTCTCAGCAACTGTAACTTGGCTGATGTGAGCATGACATGAATTACTGGTAGACAGATCCTTCTCCACAGCCAAGTGACACTCCAGCCTGGCAGCCTTCTTTAATGCTTCATCAACTGTTTTGGGATCCTTGTGCCTTATCTTCACACCAATTTCTCCAATTCCTGTCAAAAACCTTGTCAAGACAACATCCTCACGAGCTTCTTGATTGTATTTTAGATAAGCCCGCCATACATGCCTCCTCAATTCACCTACATAGACTATTAAATTTTCATTAGGTTTCCTAATCCTAGTTGGTGGCTCAGATCTGAATGCATCAATGAAAGCTATGGAAGAATATGCTTTCATAAAAGCATCCTTTACCGCTTGGTATTCATGCATGGTTTTTCAGGGAGCTCTCTGTAAACAGAAAAGGCTGGGGCACCTAATAATGTAGGCAATATTTTTAGCTTGTTATCTATTCCGGCAGCATGAACCTCTGCCCAGACTTCAAATTGCTCAACCCAACCTTCGAAGTCATCACCCTGATTTCCCTGAATTAATGCAGGAGGATTAGCAATGTACAGAGGTTTAGATTCTGCCATAATCAATTATTTTGCTCACAGACTTAGTTTGCCTGCATTTCCAGCATCTATCGTCGTCGTCTTGGCTCTCTTCTGAAGATGTCACAGCGTTGTCGATATTTTGAATACCCTCTTTTGCAGCACTGTTGTCCTGAAAGTATTCTGAATTCGACAGGTCTTTAATTGTGTATCTAACTTCAGCTTGCAGTGCGCCCACTAGCCTATAGAACCAAGAATGTTTCACTTCAGAGACAGCATGTAGGGCATCATAGAGATTATGAAAGAGCTATCGTGGTACCACTTTCAGTTTTCTAGCTCTACCACAGCATTTCTTATGAGGTTTTATGATGTCCTCGTACCAAGTAACTGTCCAACATCCACGTAAATGGCCTGTTTGCTGTTTACTATTTTCATCTTTCAATCTCTGATTAATATAATTAAGTTTAACTATCAGCTCAGATTGGAACTGTTGAGTCTGGGATTCAGAGAACTTTGGGAAAATAACTCTTTTTTCGGCTACTGAATCACACTGGTAATTTACAAGGTTGGCTGCCGGAATAGTTATGAAACCAACTAAAGCTTGAGGACACACATTTTTAATATCAAATTTAAATTGTAACAATTCATTAACCAATTTTTCTGCTGTGACAGACGAGAGCTCAAATTCAACACCTTTACTGTAACTGTGAGAAATCTTAAATTGTTAATACCACAGGCAATTTTAACAAACAGCTTTATATTTACCGGCAAATGTTTAATAAATGATATAGTTTGTTGCCTTAACCCTTGAATAGTTCCTCCACACTCTATAATATAAGACACGTTCAACCCCTCCGGTTGCTTATACAGCGCTGGCTTATCAAAGTTGTAGGCCCTAGAATCGGCCACTAACAAACATTTTACATTCATCCAACTATATTATTTTAAACATTTAGAAATGTTATGACTAGCGATGCAACTCACCAATCGTAATTGAAAATGATGGTCACGGAAATGGCAAACTTTAAAGTAAAATTTCAAGATATTTGTGACTACGGTGGCAATACATCTTACCAACCATAACTAACAAAGTAGGATTTAATCTCACAACTGCCACCAATGTAACATACTGTAGTAACTTAGCTACGTATAAAAGGTTACTCACCCAACAGAGGTCTCGAATCGGCCCGTGGAACCAGCAGCAGAGGTGCGTAGTTCAAGTTCCAAGGTACGACTGCCGGGCGTCCGTAGAAACGGCGGGAATCAGCTAGCCCGGCAGCCGCAAAACACGAACTGCGGAATTGCGGGATACCGCCAGCACCACACTCTCCCCCGTTTATAAAAACATGATTACTTAATTAAAAATTTTATATAAAAATCCACTCTTTTAAAAATGTGCACACCATAAAAAACACACATGCATTGATGCTCAACTGCTAAAGGTAGAATTAGCATTTACCAATTAAAAAAATAGGTGTCGATCCATCTAGAAGGAAGGAGCTGTTAATAATAAAACAGATGGATAGATCAACAGCTGCCGGACGACGGCCATCGTCACAGATTTTAAAATAGCATAGCATCCTAACTAAAATTAAGGACAGTGGTTTTCCACCACAGCAGAAAACTGACAGAATTGACGGAATTGCCAAATTGATAAAGAAGTAATAAAAATAATATCACATGAATTTGGTTGGAGTGTTATCTGAAATTAACTTATGTGAGATTCGAGGAAAACCTATGAATATTGCATATATTTTAATTTAGTGAATATTTTTAAACTTAACATTTATGGTATACCTCTTATATAATTGAAACGAATCTGAATCCACAAATTTAGGAAATCCGGAAAACCACTATCCCTATCACAATAAAGATATCTGAATGAAGCTAAACGGACCGGATAATACACCAGAAGAAAGAAACATATGAATTTGCGCTATGACTAACACGCCAATTACTTCGCGCATTATGAAATGGTAAGCTCAAGAAATGCATCTGTACAATTTATGCAGTCTTTGCTAAATGCATATTATAAATATGCTGTCATATGCAAGACTTCTGCATTATAGAGTAATGCGCATTATAAATATAATTGAAAGATTCCAGCTCTTTCCTGGTCTTAGGAACAGGACAATTAGCGACGCTTTCCGTATTGTTTGGCTTAACAGCGATTCCCTTATCACTCACCAACTTACCTAAGAAACAGAGTTCTGTACGGAACAAATTACACTTCTTAGGTTTTAATTTAAGGTTGTGCAACAGGAATCGGGAAAGGACAGCTTTCAAGTTGGTCATATGACTGTCAAAGTCACTCCCTGTCACTACCACGTCATCTAAATACGCAAGACACTCGCACCAGTCAAGACCTTGCAACACCAGCTGAACAACCCTCTGAAAGGTAGCCGGGCTGTTGCACGTACCAAATGGCATCCGGACAAATTCAAAACCCATATCTTGTGATAAATGTGAGCTTGTGGCGGTCCGCTGGGTCAACCTCGACCTGCCAATACCCGGCTGCCATATCAAGTGTGCTGATGAACTTAGCACCACCAAGTGCATCCAGACATGTCTCAATGTTTGGTAGGGGGTAAAGGTCTTTGCGAGTTAGACTGTTCAGAGCTCGAAAATCGACGCAGTACCGCACGGTACCGTCTTTCTTCCAAACTAATACCGGGGCTGACGACCACTCAGATTTTGACGGAACTATGATACCTTTCTCTAACATTTCCGCAAGGTGTTTCTCTTCCTCATTCTCAAAACCAAAAGGAGTTCGTCTAAGTTTAGAACGAACAGGTTGTGCATTACCTGTGTCAACCTTATGTCTTATCCCCTTGAACAAACCCAAATCAAGATCATCTTTTGCAAATGCATCCTGATACTCGATTAACATGGATTTAACTTGCGAAGACTGCGTCTCCGATAAACCCGATGTCGACCTCTCATACAGCTCCTGTAAGAACACAGGGATGTCCACCTCAGTGGCTGTAGAAGTCTGTAAACCATCCTGGTTTATGGGATTACCAGCAAGTTGAAATTCTGTTCTAGGGTCTAAAACCTCCTCAATTTCTGTGACAATACCAAGGTTGTGGTCTTGTTCCAGAGTAATATATTGGGCAGACAGGTTCCTTAACAAAATAGGAATCTGCGAATCTTTGGCAGTGGCCACTGTATGAGGTGTTACCAGACCCGCCAGTTTAGATGAGGGCTGGAACACAACATCATTCTGTACCTCCCGATCCAGAACACCTGTGGTCTTCACGGCCTCAAAAGGACCAACGACCACTTTCTGCTTCAATGTTACCCAAGCTACTTGGGCTTCCTTCCCATGAGCTCTCAACATTGATGCTTGAACCGGTTCTCCATTAATTGTCAGACACAGTCTAGTCAGATCAATGGTGGCCTTGTGTGCCTTCAAGAAATCCAGGCCTAATATAAACGGATCATTAATATTGGCAAGAAGTACTGGCCAGTTGAACATCATAGAGCCTAATGCAATTGTGACTGGCTCAACACTTTCCGAAGCGATAACATTGTCTCTACCTGCACCTTTCAATGTAATATACTCCAACTTCTTTGAAGGGCAAGGTAATTTATTTGCAAAGAAATTGCCAATTACTGTCACTTGTGCCACAGTGTCCACCACTGTATCAACGGAAACACCATTTATTTTAATGGGAATGACTAGTGTCATAGGGTCACGATTAAACTCATACATGCGAACATCATATGATCGCACAGGCAAAGATCTCGGTGAAGCAGAAGGTGATTGCGACCGTGTACGCCTCGGCTCTGGACACTCACGGGAAAAATGCCCCTCTAAATTGCAATTAAAGCACTTTCCCGATCTGAGAGGAGGAGAAGTGGAACGCGATGGAACGACCTTCCCTCTTGGAGGAGGCCGACCTCGGCCGAATTGACCAGATATAAGATTCAAAATCTTAGCAACATCTACCTTCATCTCCGGCATATCCTTCCTAAGTCCTTCGACATCTTTCTCCAATTTATCTATCCTGCTTGGAGCCGTTATGCCTCTCAACTGCTCAGGATTATCTGCCTCCATCAAACCAGAAGCATCGTCCGGAAAATGGACCTTTCGAACCTCAGGTCTTCTGGAACCCATGATCAATCCTTGATTATGGATATCTGCATTGACCATTTGTACAGCCTCCTCCAGGGTGCTCAGATCTTTATCCATAGCTATCAGAGCGGCTCGTTTATGCTCAACACCCCGTAGGAATGCATCAATGGCAATTGTCTCGCCCAAACTCTCTGAGGCATCAGGGTAACCATCTAAAGTGAGCTCCTGAATGATATCTGCAAATTCTTCTAAAGAGTTACCCTCTTGTTGAATATCTTGCATCTTTTTTCTGATCATGTGGGGCAGATCTTTCTTGCCGAATCGCAACTTTAATTTGTCACATAAACTAAAGTAATCATTCTGGACTTGCACAGAACAGATGCAGGAAAACTTTAAGGCCTTGTCCCTTAAAGCTGAGATGAGCATGTCTAATTTATATGTATCAGACCAACGGTACCTTGAAGCAGTATGCTCAAACTGTATGAAAAATGGTTTCCACTCACATTTTCCATCAAAAGTTGACATTTTAGGTGGAGGAGGACCATCAGAGTAGCTTCTACGACCGGGTGATGACATTCTAGAGTCATTGTACGAAGAGCCATCCAAGTAAGCTCTACGAACTGGTGATGACGTCCTGGTGTCATGGTGAGAAACTGATCGCGACTCCCTCTTAGGTTATCTAGGGGTATATACCCCCCTAGGAGCGAGGTTATCAACTAGGGTCTGATCACCCCTTTGTTGACTAGTGGAGCTAAGAAGTGCGTTGTATTTGATACCTTGAGCTAGCAGTTCCCTGTTCAGTCTAGCTACTTGCTCTCCCAGGGATTCTTCCCTTGGGTGCGAGTCGACCCCACCACCAGCGCCTTCATCATTGATGTCGAATACGATGTCCCCAGCATGGAGCAATTGTGCAAGGACTGTAGCTGTGGCAGGCAGATCAGCATCTGCATCTGCCTTAATGTCGGCCAGGGACATAGAACCTCCTCTGACCTCACGAAAACTTACTATGCCAGCTGCCAGCAGCTCGAATTTTACCAATATTATGGAGTGCACTAAGTTCCTCCACGGTTCAAACCATCCTTCAGAAACTCGAAAGTATAATGATAACGGACGCGTTTACGTGCACTAGAATTTTTATGGAGTATTAACTCTACACTGCATTTGATGGTGTGTACACCAATATCTGCATTAATTTTCTCAATTCTATCATTGAGAAGAGAGAGTTGGTCATGCAGTTGCAGCTCTTGATCCTTGAAGGAACAGGGATTCAAATGGTGAAGTTGCTCATTATACAGGACCAGAGAATACGCCGGGATATCAATAAATTTCACCGTTTGGCCGTAATGCCTTACTATGTCTATCGCACGTTGATAGTGTTGGCAAATGCGGTCTCCGCGAGTTCATTATCGGCCGTCCTTAAATAGACAAAACCGTCGCCTCGTTTCTCAGTAAGGTCGCACGTTCCGGCCCAGATAAAGAACATGATACGGTGAAATTTCTGAACGGCGCTGGCTATTTTCGACTGCAAAATATTAACCAAGTCTTGTGTAGTACCACCGCTTTTACACCAATATTCAACAAACCCAGTTTGATCAGCTCTTTTCAAAATGAAACCTTTACATGGTTCGTACAGCAGACTGACAATTTTTTTCAAGGCCTTTTCAAGGCTCTGAATTCCAATTTTCAAGGGCTGCACACCTGAGTGACTGCGGCCTACTGGCTAAAGTAGCAACAGCTTACAGTCAAATTAGCTTCAAAATATTTACTTTGAAAATGAGATACATGTAGAGGATTCATTTGTGAATAATTATTTAACCCTTAGCACACTGTTGTCGACACATCCATCCTTTACTGTGTCAGTAGCAAAGGAACTGGTGTACATTTTATAAACAATTTTGGTGGACAATGTTGCTGTCTATGACAGCACCATCATCCACCAAATTTGTTTAAAAATGAGCACCAGTTGATGTGTAAATTTAATTCTAAAATTGGAATCTTTTAAACCAGAGTGCTAAGAATAGACCTCACAATAACTCACAGATTCGAAAAATTACCGCGAACTTTTACAAATGTACGCCACATTTATTCATTTGTTCCGTGAACTTCTTGGTAACTTTCGTAGATTAGTTCCCGGTAGTGTGCTATGCTAAAGTAATGCGTACCGGAAACCAGTTACGACGCATTAACATATAAATTTCCGGTAATTTTCGTAAAGGGTAATCCCCGGCCAGTTCACGGTACATAGTGTTTTCAAGTAGCGCAATCGGGAACTGATTCTAACCACCGGGAATCGCTGCTATCTTCGCATATGCATAATTAATCACGGAGACAACAGGCCAATGGTATTATCCCATTTACTATAGATGTATGACGTCAAGAACGCGTAGTTTTATCAGAAATATTACCGATCGATACGGGAAAAATGACAAACGACAAAACAAAATCTTTTTTATTTTAATCTTTATTTACTCGACTGAAATCTTTGTTCACAAAAAATAACTGGGTGGAAATAGTCATTTTCAAGGGCTATTCAAGGGGGATGACTCAAATTCAAGTACTTTTCAAGGCAACTGGCAAATTCAAGGGCTTTTCAAGCCAATGGTCAAAATTCAAGGGCTTTTCAAGAAATATGCGCACCATGCTTTACTTGTACCCAACAAAATTGCTTTGTGGGTGAAGGATTGATCCAACGAAAACTGGGTGCGAGCCAAAAACTCCTCAGATTTAACTTGAAAAGAAGGCATAAGCTGAGTACTGTTTTAACGGAGTAACTAGCAATGTGATTATGAACTTTTTGAATTAATAATAACAAGAAAAAAAACCCAAAACAAATAGTGTTCAGCGTAATCAGTAAACCTAATATTACAATTGAAACATATTTGTTGATTAGAAGGGAGATTACCATCTAATGTTCAAAAAGTTAATAATAATGATAATAATAACAACAACAGTGATTTATATCACTTCTTTATTTCAAATAATTCTGAAATAAACAACGAAATTGAACTGTAATTAAAGTATAAATAAATATCCAAAAACCGACGGTTAAATTACAGCTCAGAATCGCGTACATATGACACTGAAGACAACTAACAATAACAATCCAGAAACTATAGGGTTGTCATTCCACGGAATACTGACATAGATGATAGAAACTTAGCACGAAAATATACCTCATTTCATTACAGTTCAAATAAATAACATTGAATCTTGAATTTATGACGTATATGACGTATGTATGTAAGGTATATTAATCTATATACCCGACATTTGCATGCTATAGTATAAATAAATAATATATATTTAACTATAACTCACCTATCATCTGTGATTGTTAAATCATACAAAAATAACTATAAAATAATCAAAATGGCGGCCAGAGTCTGTAAAATTGACGTTCGGGCAGGACTAGAGTAGTCTTTATATTTCCGAGAATTCTATCTTTTTAACAGCAAAATCGTCAGTAGAATTTAGAAATAACTAATAACAATTTTTAATTTAGGGCCCAAAGTACTCCTGACACCATTTGTAGTAACTTAGCTACGTATAAAAGGTTACTCACCCAACAGACGTCTCGAATCGGCCCGTGGAACCAGCAGCAGGGGTGCGCAGTTCAAGTTCCAAGGTACGACTGCCGGGCGTCCGTAGAAACGGCGGGAATCAGCTAGCCCGGCTGCTACGAAACACGAACTGCGGAATTGTGGGATACCGCCAGCACCACAATACTTACATTGCTCATTAATTCGCCCTCATTCCTGTCCGCACTGTTCACGCGCTCGTTTCCTGATTACCTATGGTATCCGCTTGTTACTAGGCCACTCAGTCCCGGTCACCGTTCCTGTTGGGCTCAATATAAAACAGGGACTCGTTAGTCTGGAACATAATCTTCCAGGCTACATTTGTACATTCATAAGTATATCTCACATTCTATGTTAATCTGTGTGTGTAATTGTATTAATGTATGTTTAATGTTAGGTGTCCGCCACCACTATAGGCAATGCCTTCGGCTGACAACCTGTATTGTAAATATGTAAATTGGTATCCCAGAAGCAAATAAATAATATTGAATCTTGAATCTTGAAAAAATCAATTCACTGTTTAAATTTGAAGTATGACGGGATCGATTCTGGCAAGATCGGGAAATTAAGTACAACTTTACTGTGGTCTGCAAAATATCTGGGAGTCAGGTGCAGCCATCGTATAAGTCAGAGGAAATTGAAGAGGCTTCATAATAGTTAATACTGGATGGTCAAGCCTAAGTCTACAACAACGTCCAAAGCCATCCTAAGACAAGAAGAATATGGTGCTCTTAGGCCAGAGAGGTGGAATATACACAACAAGTAACACAGAGACCACTGAACATTTCCTTCTTAATTGTCCATGTCTGGAAGAAACCCGCAAACCACTCATCAACAAGATTGAACACATCATGTTAGCCGGTAACCTCCAAACCTTGAAAGAATGTCAGCAGGACAACATCGTTAGACTAATTATAATGAAATACAATGAAACTAAGAAAACTACAGATTACACACTCTACAAAATTGCTAGAAACATAGCAACAGCATGCATCAGAAAATCAAAACAGACATTTGAACGTAAAGTGGCAACTGAAAGTAAGAAAAATCCTAAAGCCTTTTGGAACTATGTCAAGAGTAAAACAGTTCTACATGAATCAATTAGCAAGCTACGTAACCCTGCAAACGACACCATGACCACAGATGATACAGAAAAAGCAAACATTCTCAACACATTTTTCTCAAACATGTTCACTCCAGAAAATCTTCTTTCTACACCAATCATTAACCCCAGAAACAATGGTACCATACTAAAAGACATATTAATAACACCTATTGCCATCGAAAATAAACTAAAAGGACTCAACCCCAACAAAAGCAATGGCCCGGATGAAATACCAGTGAGAATACTAAAAGAAGCTGCTAAAGAAATTAGTACACCACTATGCATAATTTTCAACAAGTCTCTTGAAGAAGGCATTTTACCCGACATCTGGAAAATGGCAAATGTATGCTGCATACACAAAAAAGGCTCCAAGACTGACCCAAGCAACTACAGACCAATCAGTCTCACGTCTACATTATGCAAGGTCCTAGAATCTTTTATAAGAGACAGTATTGTAAATTTCCTGGAAATGGCTAATCTATTTACCAAATGTCAGCATGGATTTAGACGTAAACGATCATGTAAAACTCAACTACTAGAATACCTGGAGGATTTAACAGCCATGCTTGACTCAAACGAACCTGTCGATGCAATATATTTAGACTTTTCAAAAGCTTTCAATACTGTGCCACACCCACGACTCCAAACAAAACTGAGAAGCTATGGTATTGGCGAAATTTTAGTAAAATGGATAGGGAACTACTTAAGCAACAGGAGCCAGAGAGTTAGAATTAATGATGCATCATCGGACTGGATTGAGGTGAGCAGCGGCGTGCCACAAGGAAGTGTTCTAGGACCTATACTTTTTCTGATATATATAAATGACCTACCTGATCGATTAACCTGCCACTGCAAAATATTTGCAGATGATACAAAGATGTACGGCAACCCAGCTACCAGTCAGATTCAGGAAAACATAAATAAAGTATGTAAATGGTCGCAGACATGGCAACTATCTTTCAACACAGACAAAACGCATGTCATGCACTTCGGCAGAAATAACCCGCAAACCAAATACTATATGACAGATACACCTGATCCACATCCTGTATCAACATCAGATGTAGAAAAAGATTTGGGGGTTCATGTCGACAGAAACCTCTCTTTTGACATACATATAGGGAACATTGTATCCAAGGCAAACAGTACAATAGGACTAATCAAGAGAACATTTACCAACATTGATCAATCTACTTTCACGCTACTATAAAAATCACTTGTGCGACCCATTCTTGAATACTGCAACTCAGCATGGTCTCCAAGACTGAAAAGGCAATCGCAGCTATTAGAAAGAGTACAACGCAGAGCAACACAACTTGTCCCACAAATCAGAGAGTATAGCTACACAGAAAGACTTGAAGCCCTAAATCTAATGTCACTGAAATATAGACGGTTTCGTGGAGATTTGATTGAAACATTCAAACTCATCAAAGATCTATATAATATTGATAAGAACTACTTTTTCGAACTGTCCAATGTTACACGGACCAGAGGTCATAGGCTCAAGCTCAACATAAACCGTAGCAGCAAAGATATTCGGAAGCACTCCTTCGCAAATAGAGTGGCACCACATTGGAATTCACTGCCAACAACAATAGTCGAAGCAACCACAGTCGAAATATTCAAGGGCAAATTAGACATCTTTTTCAAAGAAAGAATATTTGAATTCGACTGAACACAATTAATTGTGGTGTGGCTTTGGACGTTGCTGTTACACATATGCTTATACAACATATGTGAGCCGTCAATTCCCAAAGTCATAATACAATTATTACATCACAGTGGACTAATCTTGAAACAGCCTGTGCATCTACATGAACATGCACACATGAAGATAGCTACACGTGTTGTATCCAGACCAGGGTTGCCTGCCCTACCAGTTTAGCACTGAGGCAATAACAAGCCAATGGCTTATGCCGGCTGGTGGTACTCATAGAACAGAGAGGAGGGATTTACAGAACAAGTAACAAGTAACAACTAACAAGAAGGAAAACTTGTCAAAACATATTCTTTATGCACTATCGAAGAAATTAAATCGCAACTGTACACGCAATGACATAGTACGCTCATGCACACGATTAATTTTTAACCATTACTAATAATCAATGTAATTTTGCTGAATTCAATCAAAATTTCAAATTGACACCGGTTTTCGCTTGTCTCGTCAGGCATTTGAAGTTTACCCGCCTGTTCATAGTTTCGCACATCCGGACATCTTGAGATCGGCCGCCAATAAAGTTGTCGCAACCTTACTACATGCTAAAGAGGACTGCCCAAAGCAATGCATTGTTTACATTTTCCAAGAGGCTCAAACCATTAAATCACGTATCTGAGTATCGGTAATAATTATAAACCCGCCCGGTATCAGAAAACATCAAATCATGAGTGAATTTTGCAAGATAGTGAAGAAAATGTAATTAAAGTGTTACGGCCCATTGCTCGTAATGTTAAATTAGCCCCTCCATAAATGGCGTCGCTCCCAGGGTATTATGGGAAATTTGATTGTGATAACGTCATCGCGATTCTATGAATTTCATAGTATTAGCATATTTCATATTACTACTATATATAATACACAAGGTGGCCAATGGAGATCACGGCCTTGACAGCGGCTCTAGGATTATAGACTTAGAAAGCTTTACCGACTCCTGGGAACCGGGTACCCGGCTCCCAACTGCCGAGTACCCGTTTACCATAGAGCTCATTCTTGTTTGCATAGCGACAAGAGCAATACATGCTTTTTGCATTAAGGATTTTAGTGTTTTAAAATAATCTAAGTCTTTAATCAGTGATAGTTTGTGTGTTCTGAAAGGATTAACTAAGGACTATGGAGAATACCGCCCAAGACAACCAGCTTGTATTGTTCTTTATTATCCATAGTTAAAAGACTTAGGTCTCTAAATTTCGTTGTGTCGCATGTTCCAATTTCTGTCCCCATAGAATCTGGGACGTGTGCTAACAACGATATATGCCAGACGATCGCCTTCTTTAAACCCCAACAGGCGATCGGCAGATATGAAAATAGCTGTTTGCTACGGTATTTCTAACACGAATATCGGCTGACGTCGTTCTCCGTAGAATCGGAGCGGGTGACGTCACACCCGGTCGCTCGGATGTTTATGTGAAGAAAAATTTTTCATTAATTCGCGCATCTTATTCTGGGTGCTGCGTACTAAAAATGGTACCGGAAACTTTAGAATGATCAAGTTTACGTGCGATCACGATCGGTTTGCAATGATCGGTGGTTTCAAAATTCTTGAGTAGATGTGTGGTCTGCGGTTTTACCGTGTGAGACAGCAGTTTTGTTATACATTTTGTTGTTTTCTTCACATATCGTGCTGCGTTCGTTAGGAGTATAATTTATATTGATTAGTAAATATACCCTGAATGCTATGCGATATGATTCCTGGAGCCGTTACACATCCTGGAGGATCTATTATGGGTGTGTTGTGCCCGCCGCGTACTTGTCGTCATAATCAATGCGATCGTTGTTGTAACGTGGTGGGGTGCGGGGAGGTTACAGTTAATTTATGAGTCAAATTATTTGAAAATTAATTGTCTGCCTTCCATCCGGGTCTCGTTCCGCTTGTTTATTGTAGGTTTGTGCTTATTTTATAGGCCAAGCCAGCCCCGCCATCATGTGACGACTGCCATAAGTTTGTCCGTGTAATGTTCAAGGACCATGTCTGTTTTATGTGTGCCCTGTGTAATATAGATCATAGGTGTAATGTTTGTGCAGTGTGGTCCGTCGAAACGATGGTTAAGTTCCTTGCCCAGAAGGACTTGGCTGGGTCTGACGCGGGGTCAGGCGGTCCGAGAGTAAATCGTGGAGCGCCCGGTGCGGGTGCTCCACGTCCCCAGCTGTGGAGGTGGCGGAGATGGCACCGCCGGCGTGGTTTGGTCCGGCTCTGCAGGGTTTTTCTGCATAGCGTTCTGACCATGCTGGTGTCGTCCCTGCTACCAAAGGTTGGGGGGCAGTTTCTCCCCATGCCTGGTACGGATCCCAGGGTTGATAAAAATCATGATTTTTTTTATAAAAATCAAAAAAATCGGATTTTTTGGATTTTAATCGATTTTTTTGATTTAAATCAGATTTTTATAACCATGTTTTTTATATTACTAATTAATGATAAGATATGCAATTTTAAGTCAATTTAATTAATTTATTTCAAATCAGATCAATATAGTTATACATGTATATGATGATTCATTTGTTAAGTAACTTGTAAACAAAAACAAGCTTGCCAGCTTTCTCAGTACCAAGACGGTTTCTCACTTTTGAATGCACAAAACCAAAAGTTGAGAATATTCTCTCAACACCTGCACTAGAGGCAGTAGCACCAAGTATTGCATATATCATGTTTAGCACATGGTCACTGACTCTGTCTGATAGAGATTTCCACCAGGCAAAGGGAGACACAGATTCCAGAACAGATGAACTAAACAAGTAATCCTTAAATGGATCTGCTCTGGCCCGGTAGTTCATGATTATAGGTATCATGTCTGGGGATGACACAGACACATACTCCATCACACTGTCAGTTTCCTTGGTAGACAATCCTTTACCAGCAGTACGCGGATCCAAAATATAGGCGAGATAGTGGGCAGGAGTGAGTGCCTGCTTACATCGTTCGTGGAACTTCTTCATAATGCTTAATGATACCCCACCTTCTTCAAAGTCTTTTTCCAACTTTCCAAGTTAGCGGAGTTGAAAACGAACCCCCCCCCCTTGATTTCACGTAAACAGCATTACTTTACTATTACAATCAGATACAGCACACTAAAAATATCTTCCTGAGAACCACTGGACCGATTTTAGCCGATCACTCTATTCATAATATTATTGAAATCATACATCATTGGAAAGCTAAGCCAATTTCAAGTAAATTTTTTTAGTTATTAATTTAGCAATATTACTGTTTCAGCCAGGAAAGGTAGACACATGTGGGATAATGTTGACATTAGTGTGCTAAGGGTTAACTGGCTGACTGCTCTGAGCTACTTGAGAATAGTTTCAAGCTGCATTACTCAAAACCTGCTAAATAGTGTGAAAACAATTTGACTGAAAGTTGTTGGTGATTTACTCACCAAGAAGTTTCAGTCAAATTGTTTTCAAAATATTTAGTAGTTTTTAGATGAGTCTCACTATAGTTTTCTGACATAAATCTTTTTAGGAATTTGGGATTAAAATTACAGTACTATGCAGTGATAAGGTTAATGTGTCCAAATTAAGCCAATTAACTACCTGACTGCTTAACTGTTATGTAACACCACAGGTGTTATCACCTCACACAATCAATAAAGGGGTCTGCTCTTGAACAACACTGCTGTCCTATAAAGATCTCACAGTAATAGACTAACTAAGGTGGTAACCTTTTGATTGCCTTGTTTATTTAATTTATTTTTAAATAAGGCAGTGTATTTGTTTGCAAAATTATTTAACTGTAGAAAACATATAGACTGTAACTGAAGGATTAGCTATTAATCAGTTTTAATTACTTGGTCAAGAGTTAGGCTGAGTTAGTGTGTGGTCTGTCGGTCAGATTATCAGTCTGTTTGTCAGTTAAATTTTTATTCACAAAATATTATATTCTCTTACCTGCACTGATTTTGGTTCTCTTGGTAGGCGTACACAACGGTGATGACTCCCCTGCCTCTGGGGCAGGGCGCTTCCTAGGCGTAGAGACTGTTATTGCTGGTGTATCTTGTGTATCAGTCTTACATTCACTATGATGCTGCTTCATACGTGCTACTATGCCTTGCATAGATTTTCCACATTCTTTACACTTAGCCTTACAACCAGATTTACCAATCTCAACATCCTTATCAAAGTACATCCAAATGCGATCTTGCTTTCTTCCAGGCATCTTAACTTATTTTGAACAAATGATGAGTTAAGAAACATTCTATTTGCTTATATGTACTGTGGGATTCAATGTGTTTTCTTAACCTGGCTGCATGTAAACCAGATCTCTCTTACACGAGTGCTGTCTATGTTTTTTTATCCATCAATGTCCATCAGTTTACATACATTGTTTATCAAAGTCAGAGAAAGGAGTTAGCCTGAATGTTTTGATAATCTAGCAAAGTCTGGGCAGTAAATGGGGATAATGGGGTTATAGTATCAGGGACAGAAGCAACACCTATAAAACAACTGTGAGGCAAGGTCAAAACAACAGTTTTTAAAGGTTATTGGGTGTATACAGATGAAATAAAGCAAGTAATACAATATGATGATTTTATTAAAAAAACACTGACTTTTAAAAAAATCGCAGCATGATTTTTTTGATTTTTTTGGACTGATTTTAATCATGATTTAAATCACTGATTTTAATCATTTGATTTAAATCAAACAACCCTGACGGATCCTGTCCTCGGACAGGATTCTGGACTGGTTACCGAGGGGGCCGTCTCGTACGGCCCCCTGGCAGTCCCGTCTGGCTTCGGCCAGACAGGTTTCTGTTTCTCTGCGGCCACCTCCGGGTGGTCCAGTAGCGGTGGCCGGTCCGTCAGGTGTGGGAGCCGTCCGCCAGGACGGTTCCACGGTTGACTCGTCTAGTGACGACTCTTCGGAGTCTGAAGACGAGGAGGAGAGGTTGCTGCGGCCCGTGAAGCCGCAGGTGGAGAATATGGAGGTTGATTCCGTCTTAGACGGAACCGGCCTCCATTTGTCTGGTTTGGCGCAAGCCAGGTCAGCGGCTCCGCCTGTGGCTGAGGCAAACCGTTACCGTGCACCGGTTCCGTGTGGCTTGGTTTGGCACCAGCCGTCACGGGAACGGGTGTGCCGGGCCGGGCGTGGTACTCACCTATCTCGCCTGGTCCGGCAGTCGGATGTGGGGTGCCGTGGGCGCCCGTGTCCGGCTATGGTTCCGCGACTGCTACGGGTCCGTACGGTTTTCCGTGCGGACCTACCCCATGGACCGGAGTGTTTCATGGGGTGGCGGCGGAACCGTGTGGTACCGGAGTGCCTGGCGTGTCAGCCGTGGCTCCTTGCTGGGAGGCCGTGGCTGGCAGACCCGATAAGGTGCCACACAAGCGACTACTCTCAAAACTCCACCACTATGGCATACAAGGGGATGTCCTTCGCTGGGTCGAGGACTCCCTCACCGACAGGCGCCAAAGAGTAATCCTTAATGGAGAATCATCCAACTCAACAGAGGTACTGTCTGGTGTTCCACAAGGCTCAGTATTACATGTAGGACCGATTCTCTTCTTAGTCTTCATCAGTGATATTGCTGATGACATAAGCTCAACAATCAGGCCGTTCGCAGACGACTGTCTTCTCTACCACACCATCGAATTCAGTGAAGACCAACAGATTCTGCAAAAGGACCTGGACACAACATGCCTTTCACGTCAAACGTGAACAGTAAAAATTAATACGGTGAGAGCACACAAATTATAACTGGCTTCGACTAAGATAAACGCTGTCGAAGAATTGTATAAAATTCGACCAGAACTTCAAGGAACTTAGGCTTACAGTTATCAAATTTTATTAGTTAGCAACAGACCACGTAAGCGGGACACATTTTTTATGTTTCTACGTTTGAATACAGTCATCAAGAGAAAGAAAATCTGGGAAGAAGGTAGTTTTATGAAAATGTTTCAAACGGAAAAACATGCACAAAGTAGATGCTACCGAAATAGCCCCGTCTGCCTAAGCATTTAACTCTAATTTAATATGCTCCTGAATATGCGAGAAATCCGCCTAATTATGACCAAAAAATCATTGCAATGCAGATTACAACAACATTCAGCAACATCATTTGAAGAAAATCACACACATTCCAAGATGCCAACATCCTGACCTGAATCTCTAAACAGGTTATCAAAAATAGGAGGGTTAACATGTCGGGCTAACTGCTAATTGTTGTAGAAATCTGGAACTTAACAAAAGCTGTACCAGTGAAAATACGTGTTCGTCTCTTATGACTAATTATATGGCGACTACTCATCCAACGAATGCATTCCCATACTAAATGTGGTCAGCTACCTGTGTCCAGTGTTAAACAACTAGCTTCTGAGGCTGCTCTGATGAATCTGTCAGTGGGGGAGAAAGATGGCTGCTGGTACAGTACAGCTCAGAGCTAACTTAACATAAAATGTGTCTGCAACACGTGCATGGCGCGTACATAGCGGGTCTATTTTAAAATAATGGATGCATCATTTTCCCGCTGTGAACGGTAAAACAATGCGGTGTGACAGTAAAACAAATGGGTTGGAAACAGTTTGACAACGCGTCACAACTTATCACACAACGCATTTATGATATTGGCTAGACAAGTCGTTTGAAATCTGATAATGTGACACGCATTCATAATTACGCCGCGCTGGTATAACGACATTATGCGAGTCGACCAAGAAGGGCGACCGATTACTCGGGCATACACACATTATGCAATTATATTTTGCCAGGGTATCATAAATTTTCGCGAAATTCCTGTCATGATTTTAGGGGGAGGCCTCATTCAATGTTGAATAATTGGCATAATGTCGCATTATCAGTTCCGATACAGCTGCCTGGTAACGTAAACATTCCATTCTTACAGAACAAAATGAACCCAGTTACTTATTCACTGCCTAAATTCACCTCTAAGTGGAAATACATTGCGCAACTGTCTCGCCGATCGATAATTATGCGGTCGTAGATTCTCGGAAAAGTGTAGCCGTAATTTGATTGGCTTGCTGGACATCTGACGTCATTATGAATGAATGAAATTACTATTGTAGTAAAATTTTGATCACGTGTCTCGTTGTCATTCATAACGAATTGATGACGTGATTTATTTTAACCAGTCTCAGAGCGACTCACGATCAACAATGCGGAACGCAAAATGTGCACGTATTCGCGGCAGGGTTGTTTGATTTAAATCAAATGATTAAAATCAGTGATTTAAATCATGATTAAAATCAGTCCAAAAAAATCATGATGCGATTTTTTTAAAAGTCAGTGTTTTTTTAATAAAATCATCATATTGTATTACTTGCTTTATTTCATCTGTATACACCCAATAACCTTTAAAAACTGTTGTTTTGACCTTGCCTCACAGTTGTTTTATAGGTGTTGCTTCTGTCCCTGATACTATAACCCCATTATCCCCATTTACTGCCCAGACTTTGCTAGATTATCAAAACATTCAGGCTAACTCCTTTCTCTGACTTTGATAAACAATGTATGTAAACTGATGGACATTGATGGATAAAAAAACATAGACAGCACTCGTGTAAGAGAGATCTGGTTTACATGCAGCCAGGTTAAGAAAACACATTGAATCCCACAGTACATATAAGCAAATAGAATGTTTCTTAACTCATCATTTGTTCAAAATAAGTTAAGATGCCTGGAAGAAAGCAAGATCGCATTTGGATGTACTTTGATAAGGATGTTGAGATTGGTAAATCTGGTTGTAAGGCTAAGTGTAAAGAATGTGGCAAATCTATGCAAGGCATAGTAGCACGTATGAAGCAGCATCATAGTGAATGTAAGACTGATACACAAGATACACCAGCAATAACAGTCTCTACGCCTAGGAAGCGCCCTGCCCCAGAGGCAGGGGAGTCATCACCGTTGTGTACGCCTACCAAGAGAACCAAAATCAGTGCAGGTAAGAGAATATAATATTTTGTGAATAAAAATTTAACTGACAAACAGACTGATAATCTGACCGACAGACCACACACTAACTCAGCCTAACTCTTGACCAAGTAATTAAAACTGATTAATAGCTAATCCTTCAGTTACAGTCTATATGTTTTCTACAGTTAAATAATTTTGCAAACAAATACACTGCCTTATTTAAAAATAAATTAAATAAACAAGGCAACAAAGGGTTACCACCTTAGTTAGTCTATTACTGTGAGATCTTTATAGGACAGCAGTGTTGTTCAAGAGCAGACCCCTTTATTGATTGTGTGAGGTGATAACACCTGTGGTGTTACATAACAGTTAAGCAGTCAGGTAGTTAATTGGCTTAATTTGGACACATTAACCTTATCACTGCATAGTACTGTAATTTTAATCCCAAATTCCTAAAAAGATTTATGTCAGAAAACTATAGTGAGACTCATCTAAAAACTACTAAATATTTTGAAAACAATTTGACTGAAACTTCTTGGTGAGTAAATCACCAACAACTTTCAGTCAAATTGTTTTCACACTATTTAGCAGGTTTTGAGTAATGCAGCTTGAAACTATTCTCAAGTAGCTCAGAGCAGTCAGCCAGTTAACCCTTAGCACACTAATGTCAACATTATCCCACATGTGTCTACCTTTCCTGGCTGAAACAGTAATATTGCTAAATTAATAACTAAAAAAATTTACTTGAATATTTTGAAAACAATTTGACTGAAACTTCTTGGTGAATAAATCACCAACAACTTTGAGTTATATTGTTTTCACACTATTTAGCAGGTTTTGAGTAATGCAGCTTGAAACTATTCTCAAGTAGCTCAGAGCAGTCAGCCAGTTAACCCTTAGCACACTAATGTCAACATTATCCCACATGTGTCTACCTTTCCTGGCTGATACAGTAATATTTTATTTTGCAGGTCTAGACCACTATGTTTTGAGAACATCCCAAATTGAGAAAGACGCCATCGATGAGCAAGTCGGTCGCTACGTGTACGCTACTAACACACCATTCTCTGCAGTCACACATCCAGAGTTCATTAAACTAGTCCAGATGCTGAGACCAGGCTACTGCCCACCAAGTCGGTATGAAGTAGCCGGTAGTTTACTGGACAAGGTTCAGCAGTCACTGCAGGATGAGTGTAAAGAAAGGCTTGAAGGCAAGACTGTCTCCATGTGTTTAGATGGTTGGAGTAATATACATAATGAACCTGTAGTTTGTGTCTCTGTAACCACTTCGGATGGTGATTCCTATCTTACTGAGACTGTGGATACGTCAGGCCACAGTCACACTGCTGAGTACATGAAACAGGTTGCTAGTAGTGCTATTAAACATTGCGAAGAACAGTTTAAATGTAACATAGGTAGCATTGTAACTGACAATGCGGCTAACATGCCTAAGATGCGTGAAGAACTGAAGAAAGACCACAAAGACATTATTGCCCATGGATGTTCAGCCCACCTCATGAACCTACTTGCTCATGACATAGAGATCAAGGGTGTTAAGGAACACGTCACACAGATTGTGAAGTACTTTCGCAATACACATTTACCAGCAGCATGGTACAAGGCAGAGGGAGGCAAGCGACTCGTCCTACCACAAGATGTCCGCTGGAATACGCTAGCTGACTGCCTTCAGTGCTACCTGGATAACTGGTCCATCATTTTGAAAGTGTGTGAGGAAAATAGGGATAGTATAGACACAAATGTGGCTAGTAAAGTGCAAAATATTGGGATAAAGAGACAAGCAGAGGACTATTTGAGGCTCCTTAAGCCAATCTCCATTGCCCTGGATATAGTACAGAGTGATAGCTGTTTTCTCAGTGATGCAGTTAGTGTATGGAAGAAGTTGGAAAAAGACTTTGAAGAAGGTGGGGTATCATTAAGCATTATGAAGAAGTTCCACGAACGATGTAAGCAGGCACTCACTCCTGCCCACTATCTCGCCTATATTTTGGATCCGCGTACTGCTGGTAAAGGATTGTCTACCAAGGAAACTGACAGTGTGATGGAGTATGTGTCTGTGTCATCCCCAGACATGATACCTATAATCATGAACTACCGGGCCAGAGCAGATCCATTTAAGGATTACTTGTTTAGTTCATCTGTTCTGGAATCTGTGTCTCCCTTTGCCTGGTGGAAATCTCTATCAGACAGAGTCAGTGACCATGTGCTAAACATGATATATGCAATACTTGGTGCTACTGCCTCTAGTGCAGGTGTTGAGAGAATATTCTCAACTTTTGGTTTTGTGCATTCAAAAGTGAGAAACCGTCTTGGTACTGAGAAAGCTGGCAAGCTTGTTTTTGTTTACAAGTTACTTAACAAATGAATCATCATATACATGTATAACTATATTGATCTGATTTGAAATAAATTAATTAAATTGACTTAAAATTGCATATCTTATCATTAATTAGTAATATAAAAAACATGGTTATAAAAATCTGATTTAAATCAAAAAAATCGATTAAAATCAAAAAAATCCGATTTTTTTGATTTTTATAAAAAAATCATGATTTTTATCAACCCTGATTCGCGGTGCCGCTTTTAAAAGCAATAAAGCAATATCTTAACGCACACTGTGACTTTTAAATTAATAAAATAAACAATGTCTGGTTCATGAAATATAGTGAAATTAGCTCCCTGACTATTTATAATGTTAACTTTCACAGGTTTATTAAGGCACTATTTATCATCTAGCTATGTTATTGCTACATAGAAGGGGGTGCGGCGATTGCTCATTTCCTCGGCCTGGTTCCTGAGTGAGGCAACAACAATGTGTTATACTCTGCTACATTACATTGTAATATAGTGAATCCGAAAGCTACCGAATGTCACAAAAAGAAAATCATTAAATCACTACGGGCGCTTTATTTCTGCGAAAAGCCAATGAGATATTGGTACATGTTACAGCTTTAGGGGCGCATAGTATTTCATAACTAGGTCTGAACTAGTCTTTTTTCGTGTACAGCACCGATGGGGATATTGCGGTAGCGGACACGAATCTACTAATTTGTGCGGCATATTATCAATAAAAACCGCACCATCTGCATGTTTTAATTAAAAAGCGTCTACATTAGTCGAGCATTGGTACACATAAACTATATTTTGACATCTTTAATCCATAATTTTGCATTTATTCGCTGTCTGTTCATCGCGAACACAGGTGATGCGTAGGAGTGATAATGAAGTTGCTTACGGACAATTTTCACTATGATTAACCTACATGTACATGTATGTCAAATCTCGCCAGTTGGCATGTTTCGCTGCACTGGATGTTTGTAAAAGTTAAATGCGAAACGAACCGATGCTTACGATTCTTGCACTAGATGCAAAACATTCAGGGGCGCAAAACGTTCAGGGGCACATCGTTATATTAATTCTCTACCGGGAATCATGATTTTGTGTTTCGTAATATTTATAATTTTGATTATATTAGTCCCGCTGTCTTTTTTAGGAAAACTTTCTCATATTTACCTTTGCCCCTTCTAGGAAATGTAATGTACCGCGAAGTTTGATTGGATCCCGTGTAGTTGGAGCCGTGGAGTTGGTATGTACGCCGGGTATTACGCAATGCACATATGAATCTTTTAAACACATAAAATTTGGCATCTGTCCCGTTTTGCTTTTAACAACGCGTTTGGCACTATCTCTGGGGGCATCAAACAAGTTCAAACTTGCTCATTTACGCATTTAATGCTCGTTCTCAACGCATATATTTATTATTTTAAATGCATCAAAAAAATTTACTAGATGCGTTGTGAATGCATTGTGTTTTTAAAACCGATGCGTTGGAAATGGGCCTTCAACGCATCATGCACGCATTTCAGACCCGTTCGTACATTAAGTTAACTGAGCTGTACTGTAACTAGCACCTTACTACTCCACTCCATGCCTGTGACCCTAACATCAAAACCTTCCCCGTTAGCAACTCACTGAAATGATCTATTAGCGCCTGGGTGTCCAACGCCAAAGTCATCTAGAGAATTTTTGTCGCTGAGCCATTTTTTTGGATCAAACACCCTTAACACTTTATTGTGACCGTAAGAATCTGAGATTCAGATAATTTTGCAATGGCTAATTCAGCTTAACATATACGGGCAACCGTATTCTGCAGTGGGTAACCTGAAAATGCATGACCTGGCATCATACATGTACATTGTCCTGCGGGAAACTATATCTTTTCATTTAATTCTAACCCTGCAGTGCTTACATCAGACCTTGATCCAGCTGCACTGTCGAACTCCATGACGTTAATTTCTTGAAATGTGACATGTAAACACAGAATAAGAAGAATGCCCCGCCTACATTTAAGAAGACCCGAAATGGAGTTCCGTGAATTGGTTCAAAACTCAGAATTCGATTGAATTGAAAGTTGACACAACTGACAAAATTTGATCGGACATACATGTTTATTTCAATGTGATGCAGTATTTCCAGCCATCTCACGCAGTAATAAGGGTTAGTGCCATGTATCCAGCCATCTCATGCAGTAATAAGGGTTAGTGCCAAGTAACCAGGTACATGTACATGTTAATATGCTGTTATTATATAAGAAACATTTCACAGATAAGAAATTCATTGGAATTTTATAGCGACATGTAACCAGGTACTTATCAACATGCCGTTATTGTGATCATTATGTTGATAATGTGATATTAATATGGTAAAGGGGGTTCGCATTGGCTTTGCTTGTCCATATTGTCATAATATCTGTCATCTGATCAGACCACCAGCAGAGATTAATCTCCTGATACAATAGCATTGGTCAGGCCCCCTGCAGAGCTCATTCACGTGCCAATATAGTTATCTGACCAACCACAGTCCACGTGTATAGTCACGTGCACCTGGGTAATTCTCCTTCTGTCCTGCCATTCTGTTTCGCGAGGTTGCACTGAAAACATTGGGCTTAGCTTACTGTTGCCTTCATGTTTTGTATTTTCCATCCCTCCCTCCTTCCCTGGTATGAATGTGGGTGTGAACGGTGAATCACTAGTTTTAGTTTATGGAGATTATGATTAAGTTATTTGAGTATTATTATTTGCATACAGATATTTTATTTGCCATAATGGTGCCATCTCATACTTTATGTTATTGCCAATGGTGCCATGCTTCTGTTATCAAATTAAACTTAACCATGACTTTGCCCAACCACATTCCCCTTTCTTGCTTTCACCCCTGTATTGAGGTTGCGCCGGTGTCCCGTTACTAGTGTTAATATATAAGACACACTTCACAGAGATAAGGGATTCATTAGAAGTTTATAATGACATGTAATGAGGGACATGTCGTTATTATATAAGAAACACTTCACAGAGATTAGGGATTCATTAGAAGTTTATTCTAACATGTGTGATGCTAAGCTTAAGTAGGCCTAAACATGTTTCAGATTTTGAATACAAATGAAATTGTTTGCGATTTCCCAAACACTAATTCCAGATTTTCCATATAGTCAAAATACCGATATTTGATAAATACTGGTATGAAAAGTGATATCAATGACAGTATTTCTGCAGTAACATGAATTCATATTCCCTGAACAAGAATCGAAATAACAATGGTATTGTATGTGTCCGCTTGTCTATCCTCAGGTTTTCTGGGAAACTGTTGATCCAATTTACACCAACTTTTATCAGAAGAAACATTGCTTCGATAAACTCCATTTTGCCAAGAGTTTATCATCTTTTGTCTTGATTGGAAAGGGACTTGCAACCTTTGATCATGGCGAGCAGTGGTGATGAGGATCTGGATCCGGCTGGTATCATCTCTGATGTACAGGTGACAGATGGCACAGTAAGTAGATTCTCAGAGTTATGTTGATAAAGGCAAACAGTTTGTGTTTTACACACCAAAATTACACCATACAATGGGATTAAGAAAAGTCCATTTGCAGGTCAAGAGAAGAGTATATTTTTTTTAATGATTGTCTCGATAACTTTGCCAGTCATTCCAATGGTAAATTTTTCAAAAATAATCTTGTCTTAGTCTTCAAATAGAAAATTTCTGTAAGACAATTGAAATTTTCTTTGGCCACATCTGACCATTAAAGTGTTAAATTATACACGTGTTCCAGTTTTCATACAAAACAGACGTGAATTTTCACGACAATAACATCAGACAAACATTCTGTAAGCATATTTACGGGCTAAAAGTAAGCGCAGAAGGCAGACCTGGATGGATAGGATTCAGGAGAAGAAGAACTGTAGTCGAGTTGTGTGGCGTGATACCGGTTATGTCAAATGATGCAAGCATGTGAGACTGACGAGTTGCCGATAGAGCTGTGCATGGTGTAAGGAAATGAGCCATATCTTCTTGAGTTGCAAATCTGACACATTGCTGTGACTTGGCCTCGTCTATCACGTCTTGCGAGTACAGTCTGGAGTTGATATGTCCCGGTTAGAAGTTTTGCCATAATGGTTGCCTTCTCAGTTTCATGCAGGAGCAGGAATGCCTTGCAGTTCAAACATTTCAGCTGGCATGAATCTCAGTGAAGACATGGATGTTGCAGCATGCCACATCTTGCTCTTCCAGAACTTGCAGACTGCCTCATGGACTCTATGCTTCCATGCTGTTTTTGTGGGTACTTGCACCAATAAGCTGTGGGCTGAAGGCAGCTGGTATTGCAGGAGTACATGTAGCATCTGAACATAGGAGGGCCGTGTATTGCTGGTCATGGATTTCGTAGTAAGTTGTCTTAACATGATGGTATATTCGCAATGTTATGGGTCAATGACCAAGTTTCTTAGTAGGATGAAAGCTTTCTTGTGAATCTTGGCCACTACTGGAAGAGTAGTGAGTAAGCGATACACTGCTGGATTACCTGTACTGGGAGCACGGCTCTGTAGTTGGTGCAAAGGGGATCTTGCAAGCATTTCCATAGGTTCTGTTTCTTTATCAGTTAACTTCCATAGTTTGGCTCCATGAGTGAGGCATAGAAGAATGAATATAGAATATATCTTTCAATACACAACAGGGTTCAGTCCATTTTTATGCTCCCGAAAAAAGTTTCGCGGGAGCATATACCGGTAGTCGCCGCTTTGTCCGTCCGTTCGTCCGTCCGTTCACCATATATAAGTTTGTCCGGGGCATAGTTTCAAGACTTTTGCACATGTGCTCACCAAACTTGGTATGTGGATGCATCTTAGGGAGAAGTTGTGCAGAGTATCAAAAGTAGGTCAAACATAGGTCATGCTGACCTACTTTTCATGGTCGATTGAATATCACAGAAAATGTTTGTCCGGGTTATAGTTTCAAGTATTTCACATATGGTCACGAAACTTTGTCTGTGGATGCATCATAGGAAGAAGGTTGCGGAGTATCAAAGGTAGGTCATGCTGACCTACTTTTCATGGTCGACTGAATGTCACAGAAAATGTTTGTCTGGGCCATAGTTTCAAGACTTTTTCACATATGGTCACCAAACTTGGTATGTGGATGCATCTTAGGGAGAAGGTGTGCACAGTATGAAAAGCAGGTCATGCTGACCTACTTTTCATGGTCAACTGAATATTACAGAAAATGTTTCTCTGAGCCATAGTTTCAAGACTTTCACATATGGTCACCAAACTTGGTATTGATTATTACAGAAAATATCTCTGTTCATTTTGAACATAGTTTTTATATGTATTTTTCATATCGTGCCAGGCATTCTAAGTGTGTTTATTTAGAGAAACTTAGATTTTGCTTTTATTAAGCTATCCTTAACGAATTGTTCGATAGGGCAAATCCCGCCAGACCAAAAGAATGATGGCCCACCGAATCATTCCTACTCCCCAAATTGTGGATCCATCCATACATCTGTCTGTTCTTTTGTCATGAATGCATCTTAGGTTATCCATTCACCAATTCGTCCATGCCTCCATATGTTCGTTTCTCTGTGTCTGAGCCACAGTTCCAAACCTTTCCCTGAAGCATATGCCTTCGGGGTTATCCATTCAGTTTCTCTGCAGAGTATGCCTTCGGGGAGCATACATCAATTTATTGATTTGCCTTGTTTTCCATGGAAGCCAGCTCCAAAGAGACTATAGCCAGCTCCTCGGGCCAAGGCAATGTTATTTTCAATTCTACGTTGATTAAGTTTACCAGAAGCCATATTCTATGTTAGCGGGTTAAATAAGCGGGGCGTCAGTGTTTTCTTATAAATTACATGTACATACATGTATATGTCACGAGTGGCAAGAGGTATTTAAAAATGGTGGGGTAGCCTCACCCTAGAGCCAGAAATTGTTTTAAATTAGATGACCTGAGAATCCGTTTCCTGCGTTCTGAGTAATAAAATATCACTTAGATTCTGCTTTCACTTTTTTTATTTCACTACTAATTGATCATGGTATTGAGGGTCAGGTTGGAGTTGCAGATGGATAGACCCACTTACAAATGTATGTCAGGTTAGTGTTAATTTCCTTATGGTTACATGCTGGTCGGTTGCGGTGGTTTTTGGTCGATTGTGGTGGTTTTTGGTTGGTTGTGGTAGTTTTTGGTCGGTTGCGGTAAAGTGTGATAGCGCAATTTGAGTACAAGTTTTTCCAAAAAACAACTGCATCAGATGGTTTTAACACAAAATAAATAAGTAAACCGTGCCTATCATTCATAATTGAAAAAAAAGGTTTCCAACATAATAAATATATCCTAGTTTGATTCATGCCTGTTATTACAACGCTTCTGTAGATTAACAATTCATCAGTAAATGTTTAGTACTGTTTATTATACCTTTAGTGTCTAAGGTTTAGCATAAAAATTAAATTTCTGGTTTGTGAATCTCCATTTATAGGCAAAGGGAAGACTATTTTTGAAAATTTTCCACTGTAATGACTAGCTTCCAGTCATTCCAGTGGTACAGTTTCCAAAAATAGTCTTCTCTTGGCTTGTAATTGGGCACTACTTAAGACTAAGGCAGAGACTAGTTTGGGCTGGCTTGGCCATTAAAGGGTTAACTGCATAAAACTGATGCACATGTACATAAACGTGTTTAGGTGTTCTATTGGCCGATTGCACACCTATGGCTCATGAGGTAGGCCTATGTTACCAGCTGAGAGGGGTATCAGGTAATCGCGGTTTAAACCTGACTTGAGCCGAGATCGACTGAGATGGACTTCGGTTGCAGATTGGGAAATTGAGTTTGGCTTGTGCGAAATAATCTCAAGCCTGACTTCGCTCATGCAATTCAGTGATATTCACAATGTCTGCTAAAGCAAAAATGGCAAATTTTACAGAGCAAGCTTGTACGGAGATGGGAAGACATTATAGATGGCGTAAACTAGTTAAATGACACTGAAACATTTGAATCACGCATTGGACATGATTTCACTCGGCATTGGGGGGATACACCAGATCCACTTGCCTAATCCATATGATCGGATGATGATGGTGGTGTGGTGGTTGTGCTGCTTGCACATGTTTTGGGGAGGGTTGGTTGTGGTCGTGTGCTCAGACACATTAACGAATTGTTTTTAAAAATTTTACTAAAGTCAAATATGCTTCTATTGAGGGCATTGACGACATACATGTATCATGTTTGGTAGTTGCAAGATCAGCAGCAGTAGTAGTAGTGGTAGTAGTAGTAGTACATGTAGTAGTAGTAGTAGTAGTAGTAGTATCGGTAGCGGAAGTAGCAGCAGCAGTCAATTGAAGTTAACAAAAACATCGATTTGGCCCGCTATAATGAAATAATCTGCCATTTACTACTGTAACAGTAATCTTAAGTCTGAACCTGGTCAATAGCAGGTTCAAACTTTACAACAATCTGAGCGGGGTTTATGTAAGCCAAGCCTGTGTGCAAACGGACGCGAAAACAGAGCTACATGTACGCTTAATTCCAGAATCGCATTGAGTGGGGCTTGAGCTATACGTGCGCAACTGGCCATACATGTACATCTCACAAGTTTTATCAGTAGTTGGTTGGGCGATTATCTCCTTTCAACACAGCCTAGGGAGTGCTGGTCAGGCATTAACAATGCCTCCATAGTACTAGCTTGCATGACTCTACATTGTATATCCGAGTGTTAGCCATTTTCATCATGAATCTTATGTTCATAGCATTCATTCTAAGATGGTAGTTAATTATCCTTTATCATAATGGTGTCAAAAGATTAATTGTAGAAGAAATACTGGTGTACATTTTGGAACTAGTATTGCTTTCTTAAACAGCAGCATCATACAGCAATATTGGTTTTCAGATTTCATAAAAGAGCGAAATATCTTTGGCAACAATTTGAATACAAGTCTTTGAACGACTGTTTAACACTCAAGCCTACCAAAAATGGCTTCTGCAGTGGTCTTGATAAATGTTGATTGCAGATCAAGAGAAGAGTATTTTTGAACGTTTATCACTGGAATGAGTGGCTTGATAACCAAGCCAGTCCTTACAGTGATCAATTTTGAAAAATATTCTTGGTCTGCAAATGGACATTTTCTATGAGATAATTGAAATTCTCATAAATAAATTGGAGGGTTAAAGGGTTAAAAATAATCAGCCAGAATGTAAACAAATAAACAAGATCAATACATTTCTGTCTGAACTTTAATAAACCTGGTTTCAGTCAGAGGCAGCAGCAACTTTCAGTCAAATTGCTTTCAAAATAATCACATGATTTTGTATCAATTACATGTAGGTATTCTCTACTCTCCCGTAGTAAATGTCATCTACAATTTTGAGTTGTGAACATTGACATACATCAGGAAAGTATGATTTCATCAAACTTAAATTAGATATTGAAATATTTACATGTATATGCATTTAAATGTGGAAGGTGAAGGTTAGCTGCCATTTTGAATTTGATGTAAATTTGCGTTCACCATTCAGGATGCTGGTTGACTAACTTTACTGGTTAGTTTACTATTTCAACATTGGCTGGGATCTAATCAACTATATTTAACTATGGTTAGCCCCTCAAACTTGATCCTAGATATGGTATACAAGTATTTCATCCACAAATAAGTAAAAAATAAGATACCAATATCATAGGTATTTTCTGTACATAATAATTGCATTCATAAAATGATACTTGTTTCTTTTTGCACCCTGTAGTTTGGTGTCTATGTTTGTCCATTTTCATGTATGCTTGAGGGTCGGGCTGTCCGTCACTAGAGTTAAATCTGTACCATACTTTAGTCTTTTATAAGACATGAAAGAAGTATTTGAGAAGTATTTGTATTTGTATTTAAATATTCCAAAAAATAAATATTTTTATTTGAAGAATTCGAAAGTATTTGTATTTAAATACTTTTGAAAGTATTTGACCACAACCCTGGTGTCTATTTCAGCATGAGCACGTGCTGGGAGGATGTTAAATAATGTATGAACATGCACCATGGCTATTTCAGCATGAACTCACATGCTGGGAAGATGTTAAATAATGTGTGAACAGGTCTATTTCAGCATGAGCTCACTAAGCTCAGGGAGGATGTTAAATAATGTATGAGCGTGACTATTTCAGCATGAGATCATGTGCTGGGAGGATGTTAAATAATGTGTGAACGTGTCTATTTCAGCATGAGCTCATGTGCTGGGAGGATGTTAAATAATGTGTGAACGTGTCTATTTCATCATGAACTCACATGCTGGGCGGATGTTAAAGAATGTATGAACGTGGCTATTTCAGCATGAGCTGACATCCTGGGAGGTTGTTAAATAATGTATGAATGTGTCTATTTCAGCATGAACTCACATGCTGGGAGGATGTTAATCGCTCATTGCGGCATCATGGTTTACCACCGCTTACATTGCGCATTGATGTAGATATTGAAACAGGTTTGTATACATGTACCTCAAACATTATGCGATTAAGCCGTTATATAGACCATTTATTCTACACACAGATTGATTAAACTGACAATTGTACATGTACATGTGTATCAATGTTTCTCATGGATCCTGGAATGTGGGGACCCCAGGTACTCCTTATTCTGAAATTTGGAGGTCCCGCGCTGGTGGTCTGCCGTTACAAATGTACATAGTGTATCCATTGATATTCTCATTGATCATCAAATTCACAACATTCAAGTAACTTTATATGCTGTGTGCACTACAGATCAATGCAAAATGTTCAGGATCTATCGTGTACTGATCTCAGTGTTGTATTATATCATAATGATCTAATCTTTGACATGTTTGACAATAATGACGTCACCGGACAGTATGGTGTCAAAAAGACAATCATCTAACAAATCTTATAGTATGGCTCAGAAATAACCTAAACTGTTTCCAAAACAAAGTAAACATACCATTGAATATTTTGAAAATGAATTGCCGAAGGCAGCAATGTCTTTCAATCCAATTATGTTCAAAATATTCAACAGAACTTCTTACTAACTAACATGTTTCTGTTTTTGTTAGCTCACCCAGCCGGAAAGGCCAAGTGAGTTTATGACATGGCGACCGGTGTCCAGCATCTGTCAACTTTTCCTTTAAAACTACTCTTCATTAACCGCTTGCTGGATTGCAACCTAATTTGGCTTGAATGACTGTATGTGTGTAGGCTTCAGAACTTGTATACAGAAATATGATTGGTGAATTTATTGGGTGAAAATCTCCGATTTTATGAAAAATTTACCAAAAATTATAAAAACTACTTTTCATAAACTGCTTAGCAGATTTCTACGTTATTTGACTGGAGGGTCCCTATTGGGCGAGGTTTCAGAATTTGTATACAGAATTTTGGTTGATCTATTTTTAAGTGAAAATTTTCGATTTTATGAAAAATACTCAAAATTGTCAAAACACTACTCATCATTAAACATGTGATGAATTTCAATCCCAGTTGCATGGACACCCTATTCAGAATTAGATTGGTTGATGTTTGGTTGAAAATTTAAGATTTTATGAAAATTGTACTGAAAATTATCAAAACACTTCTTAGTTGCTTGGCAGATTTCAACAAAATTTGGGTAGAATGTCCTTGCATCATGGTAGGCGCCACAACATCTATTCAGAATTTTGCTTGCTTAATTTTTTAGGTGAAAATCATAGATTTTATTAAAGATTTATCGGAAATTGTCAAAACACATGTCCTCATTAAACACTTGGTGGATTTTATCCAAATTTGAGTGGAATATTCTAAAGTGGTAGGCTCTAAACATTCTATTCAGACTTTGGTTTGGTCGATTCTTTGGCACCCATCTTGGATTTTTTGAAAATGTTTGGGAACCATTTAATTAATGGCCCGATTTCAACGAAACTTGGGTGAAATTATTCTGTCGCGATAGGCTTCAACATGAGAATTTTGATTGCTCAATTTCTTTAGTGGATTTTTAGAACCCTACCCATCATGTATAATTAAATGCAAATGGTTCAAATGCTAATGGTCCAGGTGAGTGTCAGAGGCCCCTGGATCTTTTGTTTTAGAAACATATTAAAGGTGCACATTCACGCATAATCACTACACGTACTCGCAAATCGGCTTCTTACCTACATACCCTGTAATTTGTTTAAACTGCTATTCGAAGCTGATGTAGCCACTTAACGGTCACAGAAATTATCCTAGTTTAAAGTTTCAAGGATTGCTAAATCTTAGTCGTACACAAGTTTAAAAATAGATTTAGGTATCTTGTCGGCTTGTTCGTAAGATCGCACATGCGCATTTCGCGCAGGGAATCCCCGATGCATTTGTATTGTAGAGTGATGATTCAAACGCATGATCACGTGTAGGCCTAATTGATTATTTTATATTCGTCACTATGTATTTAAAACATTGTATCATTATACATGTAGTAAACATGTTTTGTTGGTTTCGCTGCTTAGGCACATGTTAGTCTTTGCGGAGTGAGGAGTACAGCAGATGGGCAAGCGGTTCACCAGTCGCTTGGGTAGCAATGTAGTGCGTAGAGGTCCTGTGTACCACATAGCGGTACATGGCAATATGGGACATAGCAGTACAGCATAAATTAATGCATGGCATTGGAGTGTATAGCAATCCAATGTACAGTATAATAGTGACTTGTATTGGTGTGCAGTTTTATACCAGTGTAGTCTACAGCAGTGCATTGTATGACAGAGGAGAGCAGTGCGGTGTATAGCAGAGCAGCGTATCGCAGTGTATAGCATAACAGTGTATTGCAGTGTATAGCAGGAGAGTGTATACCAGAGCGATGTATTGCAGTGGATAACTGTATAGCAGAACTGTATTTCAGTGTATAGTAGAACCTTGTATTGTAGTGTATGGCAGAGCAGTGTATTGCTGTGTATAGCAGAGCAGTGTGTGGTAGTGTATAGCAGAGCAGTGTATTAGCAGTGTATAGCAGAGTAGTGTATTGCAGTGTATATCAGTTTATGGCAGTGTGTAGCATAGCAGTGTATCGCAGTGTATAGCAGAGCAGTGCATTGGAGTGTATAGCAGAGAGGTGTATGGACGTGTATGTCAGAGCAGTGCATTGAAGTGTAACAGAGAGGTGTATGTCCGTGTATATCAGAGCAGTGTCTATCAGAGCAGTGTATAGCAGTGTATATCAGATCAGTGTATGGTAGTTGATAGCAGAGCTGTGTATGGCAATGTATAGTAGAGCTGTGTGTGTCAGTGTATAGCAGACTAATGTATTGCAGTGTATAGCAGTTTATGGCATTGTGTAGCAGAGCAGTGTATCACAGTGTATAGCAGAACAGAGCAGTGCATTGAAGTGTGTAGCAGAGAGGTGTATGGAAGTGTATAGCAGAACATTACATTGAAATGTATGACAGTGTATAGCAGAGCAGTATATTGCAGTGTATGGCAGGGCAGAGCAGTGTATCGCAGTGTATAGCATAACAGTACATTGTAGTGTCTGGCAGCATATAGCAGAGCAGTGTATAGCAGTGTATGACAGAGTAGCGTATGGAAGTGTATAGCAGTGTATAGCAGGAGAGTGTATACCAGAGCGATGTATTGCAGTTGATAACAGTGTATAGCAGAACAGTGTATTCCAGTGTATAGCAGATCCTTGTATTGTAGTGTATGGCAGATCACTGTATTGCAGTGTATAGTGGAGAAGGGTGTAATAGTGTATAGCAGAGCCGTGTATGGCAGAGGAGGGTATTGCTGTGTATAGCAAAGCAGGGTGTGGTAGTGTATAGCCAAGCAGTGTATAGCAGAGTAGTTGATTGCAGTGTATATCAGTTTATGGCAGTGTGTAGCATCGCAGTGTATAGCAGAGCAGAGCATTGAAGTGCATAGCAGAGAGGTGTATCGACGTGTATAGCAGAGCAGTGCATTGAAGTGCATAGCAGAGAGGTGTATGGACGTGTATGGCAGAGCAGTGCATTGAAGTGTATGGCCGTGTAAATCAGAGCAGTGTCTATCAGAGCAGGGTATAGCAGTGTATGTCAGAGCAGTGTATGGCAATGTATAGTAGAGCCCTGTATTGCAGTGTATACCAGAGCAATGTATTGCAGTGGATGGCAGTGTATAGCAGAACAGTGTATTGTAGTGTGTGGCACAGTAGGGTATTGTAGTGTATAGCAAAGCAGTGTGTGCTCGTGTATAGCAGAGCAGTCTAATTCAGTGTATTTCAGAGCAGTGTCTTGCAGGGTATAGCAGAGTGGTGAGTGCCAGTGTATAGCAGAGTAGTGTATGGCAGTGTATAGCCGTTTATGGCAGTGTGTAGCAGAGCAATGTATCGCAGTGTTTAGCAGAGCAGGGCATTTTGAGGGGTATGGCAGTGTATATCAGAGCAGTATAGTAGTGTATAGCTGAGCAGTGTATACCAGAGCAATGCATTGCAGTGAATGGCAGTGTATAACAGAACAATGTAGTCTGCAGTGTAATTCAGTGTATAGCGGAGCAGTGTATAGCAGTGTATTCCAGGTCGGTGTGTGGTAGTGTATAGCATAGCAGTATATTACAGTGTATGGTAGAGCAGTGTATTGCAGTGTATAACAGAGCATTGAATAACAGTGTACAGCAGAGCAGTGTATGGCAGTGTATAGCTGTGTATGGCGGAACAGTGTATTGTAGTGTATAGCAGTGCATTGACGTGTATAGCAGAGCAGTGTATGGCATTATTTGGCAGAGCAGTGTATTGCAGTGTATAACTGAGCAGTGCATTGCAGTGTTTATCAGTGTATGGTAGTGTATAGCAGAGCAGTTTATTGAACTGTATGACAGTATATAGCAGACCAGTGTATGGCAGTGTATAGCAGAACAGGGTATTGCAATGCATATCCGAGCAGTGTATTGCATTGTATGGCAGACCAGTGTAAGGTAGTGTATAGCAGAGCATTGTATGGCAGTGTATAGCAATGTATGGCTGGTCACGGTGTTGTAGTGTATAACATTGCAGTGTATGGCAGAGCAGTGTATTGCAGTGTATAACGGCAGTGTATAACGGCAGTGTAAAGCAGTGTACATCAGCGCAGTGTATGGCAGTGTATAGCAGAACAGTGCATTGTATTGTATACCACAGCAGTGCAAAGTATTGTATAGCAGTGCAGTGTATACAGTACCAGTGTGTGGCAGACGAATGTATGGTAGTGTATGGCAGAGCATTGTATGACTGTATGGCAGTGTATAGCGGAGCAGTATAATTCAGTGTATGGCAGAGCAGTGTATTGCAGTGTATAGCAGAACAGTTTGTGGCAGTGTATAGCAGAGTAGTGTATAGCAGTTTATGGCAGCGTGTGACAGAGCAGTGTATTGCAGTGTATAGCAGAGCAGAGCAATGCATTGAAGTGTGTAGCAGAGAGGTGTATGGAAGTGTATAGCAGAGCAGTACATTGATGTGTATGGCAGTGTATAGCAGCGCAGTGTATTGCAGTGTATGGCAGAGCAGTGTAAGGTAGTGTATAGCAGAGCAGTGTATTGCAGTGTATACCGGAGCAGTGTATTGCAGTATCGTGTATCGCAGTGTATAGCATAACAGTGCATTGGAGTGTCTGTCAGCGTGTAGCAGAGCAGTGTATTGCAGTGTATAGCAGAGTAGTGGTTTGCAGTGTATAGCAGGAGAGTGTATACCAGAGCGATGTATTGCAGTTGATAACTGTATAGCAGAACAGTGTATTCCAGTGTATAGCAGAACCTTGTATTGTAGTGTATGGCAGAGCAGAGCAGTGCATTGAAGTGTGTAGCAGAGAGGTATATGGAAGTGTATAGCAGAGCAGTACATTGACGTGTATGGCAGTGTATAGCAGAGCAGTGTATTGCAGTGTATAGCAGAGCAGAGCAGTGTAAGGTAGTGTATAGCAGAGCAGTGTATGGCAGTGTATACCGGAGCAGTGTATTGCAGTGTATAGCAGGGTAATGTATAGGAGAGCAGTGTATCGTAGTGTATAGCATAACAGTGCATTGGAGTGTCTGTCAGCGTATAGCAGTGCAGTGTATAGCAGTGTATGGCAGAGTAGTGGTTTGCAGTGTATAGCAGGAGAGTGTATACCAGAGCGATGTATTGCAGTTGATAACTGGTCAGTGTGTGCTAGTGTATAGCATACATGTAGCAGTGTATTGCAGTGTATGGCAGAGCAGTGTATATAGGTTTTACCAGTGTGGTGCATTGAAGTGTGTAACAGATTAATGTATGACAGTGTATAGGGGAGCAGTGTATTGTAGTGTCTAGCAGTATATGACAGGTCAGTGTGTGGTAGTGTATAGCATACATGTAGCAGTGCATTGCAATGTATGGCAGAGCAGTGCATTGTAGGGTATAACAGAGCAGTGTATTGCAGTGTATATCAGTCTAAACAACAACGCTCCCGACTATTTGCAGGAACTTCTCTTGACATATGATCCATGTCGCAGACTTCGTTCTGTGGATAAGCTATTGCTCCAAATTCCGCGATCGAATTTACGCTCCTGTGGGGACAGAGCCTTCAGTGTTGTGGCTCCGAGACTATGGAACCAGCTACCTGTCCACATCAAATCCATCCAATCAATTAATGATTTCAAACAAAAATTAAAAACACATCTCTTCACAAGTGCCTTTGAAAATTGACATTGACACATGGCGCTTTACAAATGCTGTATTATTATTATTATTATAACGGTGTATAGCAGAACAGTGTATAGCAGAACCTTGTATTGTAGTGTATGGCAGAGCAGTGTATTGCAGTTTATAGCGGGGCATGGTGTGATAGTGTATAGCAGAGCAGTGTATGGCAGAGGAGTGTATTGCTGTCTATAGCAAAGCAGGGTGTGGTAGTGTAGCCGAGCAGTTTATTAGCAGTGTATACATGTAGCAGAGTAGACTATTGCAGTGTATATCAGTGTATGGCAGTGTATCGCAGTGCATAGCAGAGCAGTGCATTGAAGCGCATAGCAGAGAGGTGTATGGACGTGTATAGCAGAGCTGCGTATAACAGAGTATGTCAGATCAGTGTATGGTAGTTCATAGCAGAGCAGTGTATGGCAATGTATATTAGAGCCGTGTATTGCAGTGTATAGCAGGACAGTATATGGCAGTGTATACCAGAGCAATGTATTGCAGTGGATAGCAGTGTATAGCAGAACAGTGTATTGCAGTGTAGGGCACAGTAGCGTATTGTAGTGTATAGCAAAGCAGAGTGTGCTGGTGGATAACAGAGCAATGAATTCAGTGTATGGCAGAGCAGTGTATTGCAGTGTATAGCAGAGCAGTGAGTGGCAGTGTATAGCAGAGTAGTTTATTGCAGTGTATAGCAGTTTATGGCAGTGTGTAGCAGAGCAATGTATCACAGTGTATAGCAGAGCAGTGCATTGAAGTGTATGGCAGAGGTGTATGGAAGTGTATAGCAGAGCAGTACATTGAGGGTATGGCAGTGTATATCAGAGCAGTATATTGCAGTGTATAGCAGTGTATGGCAGGGCAGTGTATGGCAGTGTTTAGCAGAGCACTGTATTGCAGTGTATGGCAGAGCAATGCATTGCAGTGGATGGCAGTGTATAGCAGACCAGTGTATGGAAGTGTATAGCAGAGCAGTACATTGAGGGGTATGGCAATGTATATCAGAGCAGTATATTGCAGTGAATAGCAGTGTATCGCAGATCAGTGTATTGCAGAGGAGTGTATTGCAGTGTATAGCAGGGTAGTGTATAGGAGAGCAGTGTATCGCAGTGTATAGTATAACAGTGCATTGGAGTGTCTGTCTGCGTATAGCAGGGCAGTGTATTGCAGTGTATAACAGAGTAGTGTATTGCGGTGTATAGCTTGAGAGTGTATACCAGAGTGATGTATTGCAGTTCATAACAGTGTATAGCAGAACAGTGTATTCCAGGGTATAGCAGAACCTTGTATTGTAGTGTATGGCAGTGTATAGCGGAGCAGGGTGTGATAGTGTATAGCAGAGCAGTGTATGGCAGAGGAGTGTATTGCTGTCTATGATAAAGCAGGGTGTTGTAGTGTATAGCCAAGCAGTGTATAGCACAGTAGTGTATTGCATTGTATATCAGTTTATGGCAGTGTGTAGCGGAGCAGTGCATTGAAGTGCATAGTAGAGAGGCATATGGACGTGTTTAGCAGAGCAGTGCATTGAAGTGTATGCCCGTGTATATTAGAGCAGTGTATAGCAGAGTATGTCAGATCAGTATATAGTAGTTCATAGCAGAGCAGTGTATGGCAATGTATAGTAGAGCCGTGTATTGGAGTGTATAGCAGGACAGTGTATGACAGTGTATACCAGAGCAATGTATTGAAGCGGATAGCAGTGTATAGCAGAACAGTGTATTGCAGTGTATGGCACAGTAGTGTATTGTAGTGTATAGCAAAGCAGTGTGTGCTGGTGTATAGCAGAGCAGTGTAATTCAGTGTATGGCAGAGCAGTGTATTACAGTGTATAGTAGAGCAGTGTATAGCAGAGTAGTATATTGCAGTGTATAGCAGTTTATGGCAGTGTGTAGCAGAGCAGTGTATAGCAGAGCAGAGCATTGAAGTGTATAGCAGAGAGGTGTATGGAAGTGTATAGCAGAGCAGTACACTGAGGGGTATGGCAGCGTATATCAGAGCAGTATAGTGCGGTGTATAGCACTGTATGGCAGAGCAGTGTATGGCAGTGTATAGCAGAGCTGTGTATTGCAGTGTATAGCGAGCAAGACATTGCAGTGGATGGCAGTGTATAGCAGAACAGCGTATGGAAGTGTATAGCAGAGCAGTACATTGAGGGGTATGGCAGTCTATATCAGAGCAGTATATTGCAGTGAATAGCAGTGTATCGCAGAGCAGTGTATGGCAGTGTATAGCAGAGAAGGGTATTGCACTGTATAGCAGAACAATGCGTTGCCGTGTATAACAGTGTATAGCTGAGCAGTGTATGATGGTGTGCAGCAGAACAGTGTATTCTGCAGAGCGGTTTTATTCAGTGTATTGCCGAGCAGTGTATAGAAGTGTAAGCCAGGTCAGTGTGTGGCAGTGTATAGCATAGCAGTACATTGCAGTGTATGGGGGAGCAGTGTATTGCAGTGTATAACAGAGCATTGAATAACAGTGTACAGCAGAGCAGTGTATGGGAGTGTATAGCTGTGTATAGCAGGGTATAGCAGAACAGCATATTGTAGTGTATAGCAGAGCAGTTTATTGAAGTGTATGGCAGTATATAGCAGATCAGTGTATTGCACTGTATGGCAGTGTATAGCAGAACAGTGTATTGCAATGTATATCCGAGCAGTGTATTGCATTGTATGACAGACTAGTGTACGGTAGTGTATAGCAAAGCATTGTATGACAGTGTATAGCAGTGTATGGCAGGTCACTGTGTTGTAGTGTATAACAGCAGTGTATGGCAGAGCAGTGTATTGGAGTGTATAACAGCAGTGTATAGCATTGTACATCAGAGCAGTGTGTGGAAGTGTCTAGCAGAACAGTGCATTGTATTGTATACCACAGCAGTGCATGAATTGTATAGCAGAGCAGTGTATAGTAGTGTGTGGTAGCCCAGTGTATGGTAGTGTATCGCAGAGCATTGTATGACAGTGTATACCAGAGCCGTGCAATTCAGTGTAGGGCAGAACAGTGTATTGCAGTATATAGCAGAGCAGTGTGTGGCAGCATATAGTAGAGTAGTGTATTGCAGTATATAGCAGTTTATGGCAGTGTGTACCAGAGCAGTGTATCGCAGTGTATAGCAGAGCGGAGCAGTGCATTGAAAAGTGTAGCAGAGAGGTGTATGGTAGTGTATAGCAGAGCAGTGTATAGCAGTGTATGGCAGAGCAGTGCTGTGTATGGTAGTGCATAGCAGAGCAGTGTATAGCAGAGCAGTGTATAGCAGAGTAGTGTATCGCAGTGTATAGCATAACAGTGCATTGGAGTGTCTGGCAGCATATAGCAGAGCGGTGTATTGCAGTGTATAGCAGTGTATGACTGTAGTCCATGGCAGTGTATAGCAGAGCAGTGTATAGCAGAACCTTGTATTGTAGTGTATGGCAGATCACTGTATTGCAGTGTATAGTGGAGAAGGGTGTAATAGTGTATAGCAGAGCAGTATATAGCAGAGTAGTGTATTGCAGTGTATATCAGTTTATGGCAGTGTGTAGCAGAGCATTTTATCGCAGTGTATAGCAGAGCAGTGCATTGAAGTGCATAGCAGGGAGGTGTATGGCTGTGTATATCAGAGTAGTGTATATCAGAGCAGTGTATAACAGAGTATGTCAGATCAGTGTATGGTAGTTCATAGCAAAGCAGTGTATGGCAATGTATAATAGAGCCATGTATTGACGTGTACAGCAGGACAGTGTATGGCAGTCTATAGCAGAGCATTGTATGATAGTGTATAGCAGAGCGGTGTATGGCAATGTATAGTAGAGCAGTGTATTGCAATATATGGCAGTGTATAGCAGAGTAGTGTATTTTGGCATATAGCGGAACAGTGTATTGCAATGTATGTCAGAACAGTGTATTGCATTGTATGGCAGACCAGTGAATGGTAGTGTATAGGTGAGCATTGTATGACAGTGTATAGCCGAGCGGTACATTACAGTCTATGGCAGGTCACTGTGTGATAGGGTATAGCATAGTGCTCAGTGTATGGCAGAGCAGTGTATACCAATGTACATCAGAGCAGTGTATGGTGGTGTATATCTGAGTATGGCAGTGTATAGCAGAACAGTGCATTGTAGTGCATACCAGAGTGGTGCATTCAAGTGTATAGCCGAGCAGCGTATAGCAGTGTATGGCAGACCAGTGTATGGTAGTGTATACCAGTGCATTGTATGACAGTGTATAGCGGAACAGTGTATTGTACTGTATCACAGTGTCTCGCAGGTCAGTGTGTGCTAGTGTATAGCATACATGTAGCAGTGTATTGCAGTGTATGGCAGAGCAGTGTATATAGGTTTTACCAGTGTGGTGCATTGAAGTGTGTAACAGATTAATGTATGACAGTGTATAGGGGAGCAGTGTATTGTAGTGTCTAGCAGTATATGACAGGTCAGTGTGTGGTAGTGTATAGCATACATGTAGCAGTGCATTGCAATGTATGGCAGAGCAGTGCATTGTAGGGTATAACAGAGCAGTGTATTGCAGTGTATATCAGTGTAAGGTAGTGTATAGCTGAGCAGTGTATTGGAGCGTATGGCTGTGTATAACAGATCAGTGTATTGCAGTGTATAGCAGAGTGGTGTGTGGTAGTGTGTAACAGAGCAGTGTGTGGTAGTGTATAGCAGAGTGGTATGTGGTAGTGTATAGCAGAGCAGTGTGTGTTAGTGTATAGCAGAGCAGTGTATCACAGTGTATAGCAGAGCAGTGTATTTCAGTGTATAGCAGAGCGGCGTATGGTAGTGTATAGCAGGGAACTGCATTTCAAAGTATCACAGAGCAGTGTATTACTGTGTATAGCAAGGCAGTGTATGGCAGTGTAAACCAGATCATTGTATTGCAGTGGATAGCAATGTATAGCAGAGCAATATATTCTAATGTATAGCAGAACCGTGTATGGCAGTGTATAGCTGAGCACTGTATGACAATGCATAGCAGGGCAGTGTATTGCAGTGTATAGCAGAGCAGTGTATTGCAGAGCAATGTATAGCAGTGTACAGCAGAGCAGTGTATGGCAGTGTATATCCGTGTAGGGCAGTGTATTGTAGTGTATAGCAGACCAGTGCATTGAAGTGCATGGCAGACCAGTGTATGGTAGTGGATACAGAGCATTGTATGAGAGTGTATAGCAGAGTGGTGTATTGCAGTGTAGAGCCGAGCAGTGTATAACAGAGCGGTGTATTGCAGTGTATATCAGTGTATGGTAGTGTACATCAGAGCAGTGTATTGAAGTCTATGGCCATGTATAGCAGATCTGTGTATTGCAGTGTATGCCAGTGTATAGCAGAACAATGTATAGCATCATACAGCAGAGCAATGTATTGCAAGGTATAGCAGGACAGTGTATATTGCAGTGCATAGCACTGTATGCCAGACCAGTGTATGGCAGAGCATTGTATGACAGTGTATAGCAGATGGGTATATGGTAATGTATAACGGAGCCGTATATGGCCATGTATAGCAGAGTAGTGTATGGCAACGTATATTAGAGCAGTGTACGGCAATTTTAAAAGATAGGCGTGCATGGTAGTGGATACCGAGCATTGCATGGTAGTGTCTCACAGGTCAGTGTATTTCAGTACACATCAGATCAAGGTATGGCAGTGTATAGCAGAGCAGTGTATGGTAATGTATCTCAGCAGAGTGTAGGGCAATGTATAACAGCAGCATATGGTAGTATATACCGAGCATTGTATGGCAGTGTGTAGTGGAGCAGTGTACATATATTAGGGTATGGCAGTGTACAGCAGAGTAATGCATTGCAGTGTCTAGCAGTGTATTGCATAGTAGAGAAGTAGATGTCAGTGTATAGCAGTATAGTGTATGCTAGTGTATATCAGAGCAGTGTATAGCAGAGTTGTTTATGGCACTGTATAGCAGAGTACATTTTAGTTTATAGCAGCATATGGCAGTGTATAGCAGAGCAGTGCATTGCAGTGTCCATCAATGCAGTTATAGCCGAGCAGTGCATTGCAGTGTATAGCAGAGCAGTGCATTGCAGTGTATAGCCAAGCAGTACATTGCAGTGTATAGCAGAGCAATGCATTGAAGTGTATGGTAGAGCAGTACACTGAAGTGTATTGCAGTGTATATCAGAGCAGTGTATTGCAGTGAATACCAATATATGACAGAGCAGTCTATGGTAGTGTACAGCAGAGCAGTGTATTGCCGTGTCTAGCAATGCAGTGTATAGCAGAGCAGTTAATGGCAGTTTATAGCAGAGCAGTGTATAGTTGCGTATAGCAGATTTGCGTATTGTAGTGCATAACAGAGCAGGGTATTGCAGTGTATAGCAGAACAGTGTATTGTAGTGTATTGCAGAGCAGTGCATGACAGTGTATAGCCGAGCAGTGTATTGCAGAGCAATGTATTGCAGTGTATAGTATAGCAGAGCGGTGTATGGCAGTACATAGCAATGTATGACAATGTATATCAGATCAGTGTATGGCAATGTATAACATAGCCATGTATGGCAGTTAATAGCCAAGCTTTGTATGTATATGTACGTGTAGGTATATAATAGTAGGCAGCGTATTGTAATGTATGGCAGTGCAGTGCATGTCAAAGTATAGCAGACCAGCGTATTGCAGTGTATACTGAGCATTGTTTCTAGATCCTCTCAGTTGATATTTAGGCCTACCAGAGCTCTATGGTAAATATTAATATGGACACACATTTGACTATGTATATTATTAATTGCCACCTATATTTTCAACACAAATGTATCGGGAAAGATCATGTAGTCATATCTGGTAGGTCTTTGCACCCACATAAATTCATTCACCACCACCGGCCCACCCCACCCCCATGCACCCTATCTCAACCTACACAACCCTCCGCGTATTATAACATGAAATAGAATTACAGTCACTAATATTTACGTAAACGACACACTGACAGCTATAGTGCCTTTCAATTGGCTGTACGTACATGTATTCGTATGTGCAAGCACGAAAACAGGTTCTTTGGATATTTAATCCTTGTATAAATGTGTGTAGTGAAAGACATATTTATTATCATGCTTTCAAAGTATGGTATGTAATATATGGTATGATTAAAACAGAATATATATTGCTGTTATATTATATACATGTATTGCATTTGAAAATTTGAAGTTTCTATATTATTCGTACTATACACGGCAGAGATAACCTCTGACCTTTAGCATGAAAGTGTGGCGTAGTGGTCTATTTTGAGTCTGGGAAAGCCCTTGAGAAAGATTTGAAAAATAAATAGAGGACCGTGCCCCTATTTATTTTGGAAGCTAAATATAGTTTGTTTATGCCTCCAACGTTCACAATATAAGTGCATTTCATTTCAATTCATAGGGCTGTGCTATATAAGAATGGAAACATGTACAATTGTAATGATTTGATTTTATCATGTGTGAGTGTGAATGTGCACCTTTAACTTATTTCTAAGCTGTAATGAGCTTGAATACATGTACACAATGTATGCTCTGATAAGCTGTAATGATCTACAATACATGTATGCTCTGATAAGCTGTAATGATCTACAATACATGTATGCTCTGATAAGCTGTAATGAGCTGAAATACATGTATGCTCTGATAAGCTGTAATGAGCTGAAATACATGTATGCTCTGATAAGCTGTAATGATCTACAATACATGTATGCTCTGATAAGCTGTAATGAGCTGAAATACATGTATGCTCTGATAAGCTGTAATGAGCTGAAATACATGTATGCTCTGATAGGCTGTAATGAGCTTAAATACATGTATGCTCTGATAGGCTGTAATGAGCTGAAATACATGTATGCTCTGATAGGCTGTAATGAGCTGAAATACATGTATGCTCTGATAGGCTGTAATGAGCTGAAATACATGTATGCTCTGATAGGCTGTAATGAGCTGAAATACATGTATGCTCTGATAGGATTCCAGCAGCTCATCTGTACTGTACATCAAACAAACTCTTTGTTTACTTTTCACAGTTGAGCGATTCTACTTGGACTTAGTGAATTCTGCACTGGCTCGTGAGAACTACATCTCTCTTGTGGCTGACTGCGATCATCGACAAGCCATTATTCGTGACCTGATTGTCTCAAATGATCAACTTAAGTAAGGATTCAAGACACAAACTTAATGAAGGGAACTGATCTGTCACTCAAATACATGTATAATACATGTATACATGTATCTGATCTGTTTATTGTCATAATCAGTATTTGTCACACTATAATAACTTAGGTCCGACATGGGCAAGGTTCAGACAGTATCCATTTGAGTTATACCATATATATCTCCTATTACAAGCCTAGTCTTCTATAGGATGGCGTTGGAGAATTTCACCGAAAGATTGTCTGAGAAAGGGTGTTAGGCTTATATCGGGGAGTTTTCCCCCAAATAATTAATTAGTCAGCTCTCAAACTGGCTTTCAATAAGCTCATGTTAGGCATGTATTTCATGGATTCCATGAAATTAATATGGACTCATCAAACTAGTATGTGTAAGTAGCAGACTAATTATAGTAACGAGTTCATCAGACATGATCATCTATTTAGAAGGGAATTCTGAGCTATATTGCTTGATTAATTCTATAATCACAGTAAGAAGCGCACAAGCTAGAAATAGAGGTGTGGCTTTATTAGCTCACCTGGTCTGAAGGGCCTAGTGAGCTTATGGCATGGCGACCATCCGTCATCCATCAACCTTTGCTTTAAAGGGGAACACAAGAAGGATCACCATAGTTTGCATAAAACACACAGTTCTATCGTAGAGCCCATATTTAAGCTACTGTGTAAAACTTCCCTGCGACATTTATATATATGTCCGATTAAACTGGTGCTAAAGAACGCTATGTTACTATAATTTTCTGCAAGTTAATTAAACCTATGACATCATAGGTTGAATCCCATCCAACAAGAACCGTGATAACGGCACTGAAGACAGGAGTGCATGCATTTGGACGATGATATCTCTATCGGTGATAATGCTATCGACATCATTTATATATGTACAGATTTAAGAGATTAAGATGTTTATCACACTATCACAAATTTATCGAATATATTTGTTAATTTCATACATTAGTTGCTGAACCTTAAGATGGCCATTTCACATCATGAGAACATACTTACCTCCCTAACACTCTTGATATACTAGTATATCGGCTCTAAATTCAATAATATTCAGAATTATAAAAAGTTAGGTGCCCCTAATGGGCAGGTGGAAGTACACAGTCATGCACATGACAAACACCACCCTCTGCGCATGCGCACACCGGTACTTCCGTTTTCTAATATATTGGCTGGAAGCAACTGGTGGAAATTCCTCACAGGCGCTTTTCTGAATTCATAAGAGAACAATACATCCAAATCTATCATGGCTGATGCGAAAATGTCAGAGGAGCCCTCCTCGTCATCATCCAAGGTGACATTGTTCCTGGCTTTTATTTGAGACTTGTAACTTTCATGTGTTACCGGTTTTCGTAGCGGCCGTTTTCGGCGGTACCGCGTTTTCAGGCGCTGGGAATCCTTGTAAATTTCTTCCCAGCGCCTAGGGCTAATAAACTCTTGTGTTTTATGCTTACAGGTCGGTCTTGTGTCTATACAAGGTTGCCTGGTCTTCTCTGGAAGGTGTTCACGTCCCAGGATGACTTATCATCGTGATATGTCTAAGGGTTGGAGATATAATATATTAATAAATAAAATATCTCCTTCCTTTTGTCCCATCCCCCCTCATCAGTTCTTCTGGAAGAGGAGTCTCGGCGGATGGATGGACGTGTTTCCTGCACAAGAGGATGGTTGCCTGTGCCCAGGCTAAGGGAGTTATTAATTATGGCGCATGATTATTTGAAAATAATTACATTTTCTGCTGCCGTTTGCTATTGCACTATTTTCTCTCTTGCGTGTGCATGGGTTCTCGAGTATATATAATTTAATATTATATTAGTCGAGAGCGGAGAATGTCTGGAGATCTAGATATTTCTTACATAAATCTGACGTCCCCTCTCCTGGTAGGAGCTTTTGCATAGTGAGGTTTGATGTCATAATCAACCAGAGTTTCTCTTTCCTTGATGTCATAATCTTAGTTTGGAGAAGTCGGGGATGTGTTCATCCCCTGTTTATTAAGAAGTGTAGAGAGATATCTAGATAGTCATGTTCTTTCTCTCTCTCTCTTAATCTAAAAGGGTCTGGTTGTATTTGGAGTTATTAACTAGAGAAGTCGCCTGTCCCGTCAGGGTGGTCGTAATAGTGGATGTCTTCTCTCGTGGTTGTTTTGGTTTCTTCTTAAAAGATCCATTATCAAGGCTTTGAGACTGTCATACTCATTGTCTTCGTATCCGTCTTTTCAGAAGTGTCCGTCCTGCCTCAAGTCTATGAAGGCTAGATTCTTCCCCCACCCTTGCCATCTGTGTTCAGCTTGTAGGCTGTCCAACAAATGTGTTATTTGTGAAAAGTGGGGGGGTGATCTAACCTCTGAATTCTTCTCTTTACAGGCGAGGATGATGGCAGAGGAGGGGAAGAAACCAAAGAAGGACGGTAAGAAGAAGGCCTCGGAGAAGAGTGGTCTCGAGGCCTTCAAGAGTGAGTTGGTGAGTGAGATGCGCAGGACTTTGAAAGACCTGATGCCTGACATGCTTCGCGGCATGTTGCCTGGCACAGGTGTTTCAACTTCCTGCGCATCGACCTCGGTGCAGGTAGCCCCCGTCCCTGGATCATGGCCTATTAGCTCGGACAATGCGTTTAGTGATCCAGGGGCGGCCGTCTTGGACCCAGGCTTGATGTTCGCCTGGGGTGCCAGCGGCGCGAGAAGCATCAGGCGGGACCCGACCAACGGGCCTGACCACGATCACTCGCGGAGTAAACTCGTCATCTGCCTTTGAGCAGTCTCCTGGTCAGTCTGGGTTAGTTTTCCTTACTAATCCAGAGCCTAACTTTCCTGACCAGGAAGATGATGAGGACTACCTGCTCGGTCCACAGGTGGATCATGAAGACATGGATGTGAGCGCCTACACTCCTATGTTGGGGAGCGTGAACGCTCGCACCTATGGCACTGTTCCCTCGGGAGCAGGTTTCATGGTTCAGCCTGTGGCCCACTTTGGAGCAGACGGCCGGCCGTATAGGATTCCACGGTTGGACGTGGAATCTCACACGGACGTTCCAGGCCGCGCTGGTGTGTGTAACCCCCCTCGCACAAGCGCGGCCTTGGAGCTTGGTTTGCCTATGGAGAATGCTATGCCGGCCCTCGCGGGCCCGTATACGTTCCCTGGACAGCCAGGTTCGTCTATAGCCTCCTCCTCGGCCATACCTGCGAATGCCATTGAGGATGACGAGGGCCCGTTGCTCGTCGGCAGTTCGCAGGTAGCCACGGATGAAGACTGGTCAGAGGCGTGTGCGTGGCTCCTCGCTGTAAGACCAGAGCTCACCGTGGACGAGACGGTCGCCGGTAACCCGCGGGCGTGGTTACAGGCGAAGCCGTTGGCCAGCACGGCTCTGTCTCTGCCGTATGCTGAACATATCTTAGATATGTTCACGGCGGCAGAGGAGTCGATCAGACCGAAAGGTCGCCTCGCGAAGGCCCCCCGCGAGGAAGCGAGGCGATGTCGGGTTACTGCCAGTCAGTATGCTCGGTATGGCCTGGCGCCCAGACCGAGCGCGGATGACCGCGCCGCTCTGGGCGAAGATACGCGGCCGGGTTCCCGGGCTGACACGGGAGCCTTGTGCTCGGGCGCTATGCGCTCGGCGAATGCCGCCTTGCGCGACACCGAGGAGAGCTCGCGAGCAGCGATCAGTGCGCTGTCGCATGTCTCTCAGCTGCTGTCGGGGGTGGTGGCAGCGTCGGTGCAGCAACATCCTAGTCCCGTGACAGTCCAACGAGCCATCCAGGATGGCATCAACCTGGCGTTGGACTGTCTGACTAGGTCGGTCACGAAGTCGCTGAGGATGAGGCGCACTTTTGCACTGGACAATTTGTGCCCGTCTCAGGAGCTCAAGTCGCGCTTGATGCAAGCGCCGATGGCGGGCCCTGGACTCTTTGGAGGTGAAGGTTGTCGGCACCTGCAGGAGACAGTGACTTTGGTGAACAACCAGAGGGCGCTGCGGGCACAGTTTGAAGTGCTGCGCAGGGAACACGTGCGTGTTCAGCCCTCGGCTGCTCGACAGCCGTACGCTCGTGGCGGGGCTGGCAGTGTCAGAGGCCAGCAGGCCGGCCGGTTTCAGAGACCGCGTCAGCTACGCCAGCAGCAGCGTGCTGTTGTGCGACAGCTGCCGCCTCAAGCGCAGCCTGCCAGGCAGCAGCCCGCGCACCGTGGTGCGCGTGGCGCTGGTCGCGGCGCGCGGGGAGCGGCACGTGGTAACCGGGCCTGACGCAAGAAAATTTTTTCCGGTTATCACAAGTACCACTGGGGTGTTGCCACTCGTATCAGAGACACACCCACTTCTGAAGTTTATGGGCACCCCGTCAACCCTAGGTGCACCAGTGGGAGGTCGTTTGACTTGTCACATTCAGAAGTGGGCGCGGTTAATTCAGGACCGCTTAGTCTTGCAATGGCTTTCGCAGGGATACAGTCCAGATTGGATAAGAGGTCCGCCGTTGCATTTGTCTCTGGTACCGGTCTGGACTCAAGTTCCACGAGATCCAGACAAGCGGTTGTGCATAGAAGAGGAGATAGATTCTCTCGTTCTAAAAGAAGCAATTCAACCGGCGCAGGATTGCCCGGGCTTCTATTCAACCGTGTTTCTTGTGGCAAAGAACACCGGAGGGTGGAGACCAATTCTCAACCTCAAGCCTCTAAACAAGTTTTTAGACACTACGACTTTCAAAATGGAAACAGTGAGATCGGTGTTGTTGGGGTTAGAGAAGGGGATGTGGACAGCATCTATAGATCTCAAGGATGCTTACTTCCACATTCCAATTGCAAGGAGGTTTCGTCGGTTCCTGAGATTTGCTTTTCAGGGACGCCAATGGGAATTCAAGGTTCTTCCATTCGGCATCTCGACGGCTCCAAGGGTCTTCACTCGAGTGGTACTTGCTATCACGGCATACCTCCGCAGGAGAAATATACCTGTTCACACTTATATAGATGACTGGTTGCTAAAAGCACACAACCCAGAAAGTTTGACAGCAAATCTGGAGATAGTCTTGGAAACTCTCACAGATTTAGGCTGGATGATCAACTTTCCGAAATCAGAGCTGACTCCATCCCAGAAGTTTGTTTACCTGGGTATGTTCTTCGATCTGGAAGTAGGATATGTTTATCCGTCCCAGGAGAGAGTGGAAAGTTTCCTCTCGTGTATTCAGTTGGTGTGCAACAGTCGTTATATTCTAGCACGGGTCTATCTGAGAATGTTGGGTCTGATGGTTTCAATGGAACCGGTCATTCCTCAGGCGGCCTTACGCAGGCGGCCGATTCAGTTGTTTCTCATGACCCAGTGGACGCAGAGTTCAGGATCACTGGACTCACGCATTCAAGTGTTGGACCCTCTCATTCATCACCTTCATTGGTGGATGGAGAGACGAAATCTCCTGGCGGGGGTCATGCTGACCCCTCCCCACCCTCAAGTAACGATGTTTACGGATGCATCGATGGAGGGTTGGGGAGCTTGCCTGGAAGAAGCCACTATATCAGGGCTTTGGAATCTGGAACAGTCAAAGGAACATATCAACATGCTAGAACTGCGGGCTGTAGTTCTAGGCCTGGAACACTTCCTAGGGGAGGTGAAGGGAAAATTTGTGATGATACGTTCAGACAACTCTACAGTAGTGAGTTACATAAACCGCCAGGGCGGAACGAAGTCGCCCAGTCTCTGTATGATGACATGGAAGCTGCTTTGCTGGTGCATGGATCATATGATCACCTTGAAAGCAGTTCATATTCCGGGAAGGCTGAATCTGTTAGCAGACTCATTGAGCCGAAGGATGAGTATTCTGCCTACGGAATGGCAACTAAATCAATGTGTGGCGGATCACCTGTTCAATCATTGGGGAAAGCCCAACATAGATTTGTTCGCAATGAAGAAGAATGCGAAGATGACGACGTACGTTTCTCCGATTCCAGATCCAAGCGCTATCGCAATAGATGCGCTAGCTATCAGTTGGAAGAGAATGTATGCATACGCATACCCTCCAACAATCCTGATTCCAAGAGTCCTTCAGAAGATCAGACAAGAGGAATGCCAAGTGCTTCTGATCGCCCCGAATTGGCCAAGCCGATCATGGATTACGGATCTGCTGGACCTTCTGGTTTGCAATCCGGTTCCTCTGCCGCTGATGGACGATATTATCTTCCAGGGCAGGACCCTTCACAACAATCCGTCAATGTTTCGATTGACTGCATGGATGTTGTCAAACAATCCGCAATTAAGGAGGGATTTTCTGAGCAAGCAGCCAATTTCATGGCCAGAGCCAGGAGGGGGTCAACCTCCAGAGCTTATAATTATAAAATCAACAGATTTGCAGAATGGTGCTCAAAGAGATGTATCAATCCGATGGAAGCATCTATTCAGGTAGTAGCTGATTTTCTATGTCACCTGTATGATACCTATAGTCTTCAACCTAATTCTGTTGCTGGATACAAATCAGCATTGATGACTGTTATCCCTTGCTTGGCAAAGAGGGGAAGTGATGAAGTAAGTGTTTTAAATACTCTTATTAAAGGTATGGGCAATCTCAGACCTAGAAATCCTCCACTGACACCGTCATGGAGTCTTCCTCTGGTTCTGCAGGTTTTGAGTGGTAAGCCTTTTGAACCACTTAGTGCTATATCTGTAAAATTATTGACACTTAAAACTGTATTTTTAGTGGCGGCGGCTTCAGCCAGACGCAGGAGTGAAATTCATGCCTTGTCTGCTGAACCTGACCGTTATATAGTTACAGGTGAAGGCCTTAAGCTTCTACCTAGATTGAATTTCTTGGCTAAGAATCAATCTTTAAAGTATCCGGGTAAACCTATTATTTTACCTGCCTTAACCAGATATGATCCTGGTGCTAAAGTATGGTGTCCAGTCCGTGCTTTAAATAAGTACAAGAAAAGAACTCAGGTTTGGCGGACGGACCCATGTTCCCTATGGTTGTCATATATTGTACCCCATGGTAGGGCGTCAAGAGACACTATTTCCAGATGGATAGTGGAATGTATCCAATTCTGTCATAAGACAGCCACTGGAATCCAGGTAGATAGAGCCAAGGCTCATAGTGTCCATGGTGTGGTAACTTCCACGGCATTATTTAATGGTGTTTCGATTGAAGACATTATGTCAGTAGCCCAGTGGCACTGTGAGTCAAGTTTTACCGACCATTACCTTCGTGACACTTCTAACCCACTCGCCGTCTCAGTCCTCAGGAAATAAAATAGTTATGCAGAGGTTTATGTGTGTAAATAGTTTGCCTCCTCTGCTATTTGCAAATATCACATTTGTTGGTAGGGTATTCCTACTATTAGCTGGTACACTTCTCCTCTTCCGGTGGGGGAAGAGATGAGTGCCGCGTCCAAGACATCAAAGGTCAGTGGTTATGACCATTTTTTGATTTCTGTCTTGGTGATGGTGTCATTTTATTTTTTAATATGGTGATGGTTGATGTCTCTTAATTGTGGTTTTCAGAGAGTTTTTGAAATAGAAGCAATTCTTCTTTTTCCAATGTCTAGTAATACTTTCATTAAGTATTAGAGAACGTGCTAGTCATTTAGAGCAGCGTTTTTTCCTATACCTTCCTCAGAAAGAGGGGGGGGGAGCGCATTTGCCTTTTGATCAATCTCTCTTCATCGGTCGATTATCCGATGCAAAATTCTATTCCTGGTTGTGGTTTCAGTCACAATTTCAGATGTTTTAAATCTCTTGAGAATTCAAAGAGCCTAGCCTCTTCGAGGGTGTGTGGGTTTTCAGGACCTTGCCTCCCTCCCACCAAAATTTACTTTCAAATTCTGGTTTTTATCAAGAGTGTTAGGGAGGTAAGTATGTTCTCATGATGTGAAATAAGTAAATTTATCAAATTTCTTTTTCACGAGTGAGATGACATACTTACCTCCCTAACAGGATCCCGGCCTCGCCACCCCACGGAGGCCTGGTCCTTTGGCTATTGAATAGTTGCTTCTATGTCAGCCAATATTTAGTAACGGAAGTACCGGTGTGCGCATGCGCAGAGGGTGGTGTTTGTCATGTGCATGACTGTGTACTTCCACCTGCCCATTAGGGGCACCTAACTTTTTATAATTCTGAATATTATTGAATTTAGAGCCGATATACTAGTATATCAAGAGTGTTAGGGAGGTAAGTATGTCATCTCACTCGTGAAAAAGAAATTTGATAAATTTACTTATTTTCTATGAAGATACCTGCCAATTACATGTACATGAATATTACAATATCTCAGGAAATTTTGAGGCTAGGATAAAAACATAAGTACCTAAAGATGGACTGGATGTATGTACAAACTATTTAAGCTCTCATATTAATAGATGAAACTTTAATAGCATTACCTGCCGTTGCCCCAGTGAGAATGTTGATTCAAAAGTGACAATTATATTGATATGCCTATACTATCGCATCATTCATATATCTCGAGATCAAAACTTGATGTCAAAATCGGCACCATCAGAGAAATCAGACAAAGGACTATTATTATATATCCTTCAACATTTACGCAAATATAGTTTATATATTTGTGAAACTGCTGAAGATAACCTTATAAAAATACAATTCGCAATTTTATTGCGATAGCGTTGGATGACAGCGAGAAAAATGTTCAACTTATGACGTCATACGCCTCATCCGGGAATAGAAATGTAACTAATGTATCACATATTTAAACAACGAAGATATATATTTCTAATTTGAGCACAGAGCTTACAATTATATTTTTGAAAACGTTACGGTCTGTAAATTCATTTTATACACAGTAGTATAGAGGGTTTGGTGACGCTACACCTCCTTAACCACTTATCAGATTTCAACCTAATTTGGCTGGAAAGACCCTATTGTGGTAGTCTTCAGAACTTGTGGTTCATACCGGTGATTTTGATTCGTCCATTTTTTTTTTACCGGGAATTGTCAAGGCTCCTCTTCATTAACCTCTTGGCGGATGTGAACCTAAGCTGGCTGTAGGGATCCTATCCAGGTAGGCTTCAGAATTCGGATACAGATTTTTGATTGGTCAATGTTTTGGGTGAAAATCTTAGATTTTTATAAAGAATTGAACAGAAATTGGCAGAATGCTTCTATTAATTAACCGCTTTACAGATTTTACTAAATTTGGACGTTATCGTGGTAGGACCCAGAGCATGTTTATTCAGAATTTTGATTGATCAATTCTTTTGGTTGAAAATCTTAGATGTTATGACAAATTTACCGCCCATTGACAAGATACATCTCCTTAACCGCTTTGGCGATTTCAAGCAGAATCGGCAGGAAGGGACCTATTGTGGTAGACTTCAGAACATTTATACATAATTGTGATTGGTCAATCATTCTAGCGGCCATCTTGGATTTTCCAAAATCAGTTAAAAGCCTCATGAACAACTTGGCCATGGCAATTTCACTCAGAATTGTTAGAAAGGACATTATGATGGTTGCCTGCAGAACTTGTGTACAGAATTTTGATTGGTCAACCTTTCCTGGTGCCATCTTGAATTTTCCAAAGGTTTTTGAGAAACCAGTTAAAAGACTGCTTGGCAGATTTCAACTAAACTTATGTGATTTCCGTCAACCTTTCCTGGAATAACCCTATGGTACAGAATCCCTTTGGTTAGAGGCCTCAGAACTTGTATACAGAATTTTGATCGGTACATTTTTAAGATGGCCAGCTTGGATTTTCTGAACTTTTCCAGCAAACCACAGAAAAGATTTATATACAATGATAAAAAGACTATGTTTATACAATGCAACCTGTGTATGCTTGATGCAGTATAACTGTAACTGCTGGGCAGATCCAAAGCCGGCTCTATACAAACTCGATGCCTGCCACCGCAAACACCTACGCACGATCACTGGACACCGATAGCTGGACAGCATAATTTCCAGTGATACACTGTGCAAGATGTGTAATACATCGCCACTATCCGTAAAAGTCACCCAGCAAAGATGGTCAATGTTTGGCCATGTGCTAAGGATTCCAGGGTACACAGCACAGAAAATCTTGGAAATCGACAAAATACAAAGCCAGGAGAGGACGTCATTGAATAAATTTGTTAAGCGTGCTACGAGGTGACCTCAAGAAAACAGGACTCTGTACACTCAAGTCAAGAATGGACGTGAGAAAGCTAGTGTAGATTGTGGCCGAGGATAAGACACAGTGGTAAAAAGTGAATAAGGACCGATTGCAGCTGTCTATACAGCTACTACTACAGCTGCAGAATATAGTAATCACATACATATACAATAATCCAGCTGAGCACCTTGGGCCTCTTGCCGCCTGTTCAAATTATTATCTGGTGGTTTGCAGCATAAGCTAGCATTCAGAGAGTTTAAAGACCTAGTATAAGATGTCTTTTAGTTATGAATCTGAATATACTATATATTGCGGACAAAAGATCAGGACTTGACTTATTCATGGGATCATATGGAGAGGGCACATGCAACAGCAATGGAGATGCGCTGGTGGCATTCCTTAATTCCAATGGCTTATTTGCCACAAATACAGTTGTTATTACACCACAAACATCTGTACCGTTCAATCACTACTTGCTAAATCAAACAATCTGCATTTAGCACCAGAAAAAGATTTTTATACCTGCTTTCCATGCCACCCAATGCCGATTCTATATCATTCTACACTACACCAGGCTTCTGGTTGAGTAGAATCCCACCTTACAACCTATATGAGACAGGCACCAGTCTGAATACACTCCTCAATGACCTAAGTCATGGCGCACATGCGCAGAGGCGCTACAAGATAACATAGAATCACTTTCAAACTTTTCTGCTATCAGGAAGGTTTGGCAAAATCCAGTTAAAATTTGTACTTGTCTACTTTGTTAAAGTTAGTTTTTGAAGGATTACTAATCAAGCAACAAGCCTAATATGAAGTCTTTGTTGACTAAGTTACGTTTTATGAATATATTTATTGTTTCTGATAATTTATTGTACACTTATAACTTCGTTACTGGTTTTCGTGATATTTCAACTACCGTAATATTTCAACTATGCCTACCAATTATTACCAATTATCATCATCATCTACTCTTATTATTACCTAACAATGTAGGAGTATTATCAAGCTGTGTAAGCTATTCTTCCAGCGTTTATCATGTGACCCTTTTAACAGAATTAATCATGAGTTTATAAATTCAAACACAGATATTTGAATTTCTATTTCCCCACCTCTTCAAGCCATGAGCTTTGTTACCGGTTTTCCCATGAGGCTTGATTTTGAGGATGTTTCCTCAGTTAAGAAACCTTTCTGCTTCATCTTTTTCGATATTTTTTCATTTTTTAGAGACTTTAATCCGATGAGAAACAATTATGTGCTTCGGCTAGTTTGATCGGCTGCTTCCGTCGAAATTTCTGGGCATGTGTGCCTAAGGTGTACCTTCTGTACACCAGTAATCTAGGTCTCTAGATGAGCGTTACTCTTCAGCTATTTTACCGTCAAAATCAGGGATCTCTTAAGAATGCGTTGGTGGTGCAAACAGGCATGGTGGACCGGATGAACAGCGCAAGGATACCCCGAGTCATCCATTGATCAGGGAGTTCAGATGTCTGCTAGTGGGGAAAGCCCATTTTCTCTCACTTCGAGACAGGAGACGTGTCCTCCAGGAGGCGTGTCCTCCATTATCGGAAACCTCCATACTTGATAAAGGAAAGAAGGAGAAGCCTTCCAGCTTCAGGAAGTTTAAGAGAGTTGCTCTTATTTCCTTCCCAAACCCACATAAGCCTTGTACAGACACAAGTTGTGGTGCCAGTGTGTCTGGTCATTAGCATGAGCTGCACGCATTAGGTAGTTTTTTCAAAGCAGCAAAGTGCCAGCGCAAAATCTTCATTTTTCTGTTTATACGCAGTTTTGAGAGCCCAATTCTAAATAATTTTCCATTTCCCGTTTGGCCATCACTTCCGGTTTGTGTTTTTCCGGTCAAAATTACGCTTTCCGCTTCCGTTCTGCATACTTCTGGTCTTAGCTTCACTTCTGGTATTCCTGAGCACTAGGGGTTAGTAGACTCTTTTCAGTTTCTGGTTTCTGCTTCCGGTGTGTTTACTTCCGGTCTTAGTATCTCTTCCGGTATTCCTGAGCATTAGCGATTAGCAAATCTGTTCGGTTTCCAGTTTTTCTGTTTCTGGTGTGCGTACTTCCGGTCTTCGTGTCACTTCCGGTATTCCTGAGCATTAGGGGTTAGTAGACTCTGTTCAGTTTCCGCTTCCAGTTTATGCATTTCTGGGTTTATCGTCTACTTCCGTTTTTTGGCTGATCATCTGGGGATACTAACATCCTGCTCAGTTTTCGTTTTCCGATTCTGGTTCGCGCATTTCTGATGTAAATTCTTCCAGTTTATCAGTTCAACCATGGATGCTAGATCCTGATTCATTTCCGTTTTTTCCACTTCCGGTTCGTGCATTTCCGGTCTTAATACTTCTGTTTCCAGTTTACGTACATCCAGGGATAGGGTCACTTCTAGTTTTAGGGATCTTCCTCGTGGTCCAGGTTCAGCTCTCTCCCGTTTTTTTCTCGCTTCCTGGGTTTATGTATCTTCCAGATACTCTATCCCTGTGTTTTTGTTCTGGGTTTAGAAGTTGCCTGACAGTCATTATTTTTATTTCCAGTGATATAGCTTTTTGTGGTGTGCACTTCCTGTGTGTGATTTCCGGTGATAGAGATCTTCCTGGTGTTCCAGGTTTTTTCCTTAGGTCTGGTTTCTGTGTTCGTTTTCTTAGGATCCAGTCAACATCTTCTCTAAGAGTTAGTCTTATTACCGTAATAGCAGTAAAGAATCAGAATCAGAATATTTATTGGCTGAAAATCTTGTTATAGAGACATAAAGTCACACTTGAAATTTTTTCACTCATTCAACATTAATTTTTTTATATACAGTGGTAGGGCTGCACGATATACCGATACCATATTTAAAACCGATATCCCGCACTGACGGTTTCATAACCGATTATAAAAAATAAATATCGAAAAACCGAATAGGAACATATTTTCGTTTTTTCGTATCAGGATTGTTAAAAATAAAAGATACTAACGAGCATGAAAAGCGTAATGAATAATAATGGCCAGACTTTCCATTAAGCTACGTTCGGGGCAACTAATAATTGAACGTGGCCTGAATTGCGCATATTGTGTAACTCCATGTAACTCGCTGTACGCCGAGAGAATTCAAGCAGCGAATTAATTAAATAAATATCCACTCGTCTTTTCTCTGATAGTCTCAGATAAATTTGCAATATAAAACACAATACTAACGCGGGAATTTGTCTTTGAAATTTGTATCAGGGAAAACATTTCTAAACAATGGCATCCATTTTATTTACGTCACCGGCTAATTAACATAATGCAGTCGTCCCAAAACTAAATCGCCCGAATGCATAAAAATCTCGCCAATAAATATAATGCTGAATACATTTTGCTGATTTGGATATAATTTTAAATAAAATTATTACTCAAACCGTTTTTAAAACGTTATCTTCTATACACAATATCATATTAACTTATGAAATTCGCGTTCGCAATATTACAGTTAATGTTTTCTTCATGGCATGATTTCGTCCTCGGGCAGAATTGGAAATGAAAGAAGAAAGGGAGATAATTACATCATAATTAATTACAATCACGTGATTAGGCTACGTCTTTTCGCAACCTGTTTTACTGATTTATGATTAATTTTGACAAAATAACCAATGTTTATTTAACTGTGCTTAATATTTAGGCGGTCTAATTAATAATTTCACTCCCGCGATGATGGATATTATAAGGTATATTAAGCTTTAAAGGCGTAAAACATTACGACTGTTTCAGAGTGTGAAAATACGTTCTGCTTTCGTGCTATTTTTTATCATTTAAATTTTTTGTTTCATGCCCATAAAACCGATATGAAAAGTCATATCGAAACCGATATGGCTGTAAGCCAAACCGCGCAGCCCTATACAGTAGTATCAGTAATTGAACATAATTAAAGACTCTCCCCACTGGTTCCATATGCGCTATCCTATTCATAGCTTCTTTTTCCAGTCTATTTTGCTTGCTGATAGAGATGGATACCCTGTCAATATAGCGTTATTTATTATTTTCTCTAATGGTCTCGCCCAGCCGATATTTTCTAAGTTGTAATAAGTTGTTCAGCTGTGTTCTTCCGTCAAGCATGTTTTTTCAGTTAGTCTTAGCATTTTCGTTTCGGGTTTCAGCTTATCTTCCTCTTTTCGTTCTGTTAAATTTTGTCGCAATTTCCCCTATATACACATGTATGTATTTTTTCTTTATTCATCCTACTTTAGATGGGCTTTTGTCTTGGCCGTTCAGTTTTTTTTCTCGTTCCTCCTTTCTCTTCTTATGTTGGTTGGTTGACATATTTAGTTTCACCAAAGGAGTTAATCATTGCTCTGAATCTATCGCTATTTTAATTTTATTCTCGGTTTTTATTCCTTTTTTCCTTGCCCTTTTGGGTTATTTTTCCCGTTATTAGTCTCTTTTTTATTTTCTTTGGGCATGATTCTTGGCGCCATTTTCCTTTCTGAGTAACCTTTCCTGATTTTCTTTCTTTTCGGTGGCTGTCAGTTTTTTTTATCTCAGTCGCCATAGTTACGGCTAGTCATTTCGCCCTGGTTTCATGTCGTCTGTCCTCCTTTTCTGTGTGTTTTCTTCCCTTTCTGTTTCTAATTTTAAGCTTTTTGCTTGCTTTTTGTTTTTTGTTTTTATTTATACTCTTGTTCTTTACTTCCATCTTGGTTAGGTTTTTTCTGGGTTAGTAATTTTATAATTTTCCAATTATTTCTACTTCCTGTAGCTGTCAGATGTCGTCTTATCTGTCAGTATTATTCGCCATTTCCCCTTTCGTTTCCCCATTTATGTTTTATTTTCCCCTTTAAATTGTAGTTTCCTGGTTTTAGTTGTTCTAGATATATCCTATTTTATCCTCTCTTCCTAATTCAGGGTTTATGGTGTCGAGTCGTGTCTTTATGGCATGTTTATTTCTTAGCTTTACTCTTCAATAGGCCTTTCTGTCATAATCAGTCATAGGTTGTTCCCTTTTTCAGTAACCTTCAATAGCTTGCTCCCTTGCATGTTTAGTAGGTTGTTTGCTTTATGTTTAATATTTTCTTCTTTTTTTTCTTTCCTCTCTTAAATCTGGTTGTTCTTGTAGCGGATCTCTTAGTTTTTATTACCTTTTTTTTTCCTGTTTGTTCTCTCCCATCAGGAAGGTTGTGTGGGGGTGGATGGGTGTTGTGCTAATCTCATTCTCTTCTCGTTGTATTCCTCTCTCATGTGGGGTGAGTCTCGGCTGATTTGACATTGCATATTTGGCAGATGCTATGCATTCTCTATCATGCAAAGCTGTATCTGTTTGCAATATTTTTTGCACATTTGTCAGTTTGTCCAATTTCCTTTTTTATTTTACTTAAGCAATGAAACATTTCTTTACAGGATATGTTTTCATACATGTATATGACAGAAATAATGGACCATAGGCCTGTCAGCCAATCCTTGCAGTTTTTAGTTGTATCCATTCTTTCTCTATATTAATTGAATCTTTCAGTATATTCATTCAATATACTCACTATGTCAATAAAATGTTACACAATAAATATGTCCAGGAGATACATGTATACTGATTTCCTGAAAATGATGAGTTTTCATTTATGTTTATATAGTTTTAACCCTTTAAATTATGGAGACCCTCTATCGTATCTTAAGGCAATGTTTTGTAGATTCCTTCTTCTACATTATGCCCTGACGTTAGAGTGGGATGGCTTGCTCTATCACTATTATATTTTTATTGCCTTTGTTCTGGAATCTATTTCCAGGTTTCCAGGTATTCTGGGTTAAATAATAGTCTTATCCTTTTAAAAATCCAATTTTCAGGATCGTTTGTAATTACATGTGTATCTTATCCCAGGGGTCTACCATATTTTATTTCAAGATTTCAGAAATTCATTTCCATTTTCTGTTCCGCTAAAGGAAGAGTTCAAGTCTAGGGTCTAGTAGCTGTCGGTAAAGGAAGTTTTACAAGGCAATGTAGTTTTGGGCTTCTACCCTCTATATGTATCTTCCTTCTCAAAGGATATTGAGGCGTTGGTGACCCCTTTTTATATCCCAGAAGTTTATCTTTCTCTCCCCTAGTCTTTTCACTGTTCATCTTTCTCTAGATCCCGATATGTGGAAGATTTTATTGGTCTAGAAAGACCTTTTCTTTGACTTTCATCCTCACCTTTTGTTTTTCCATAAGTCTTGTTTACCATGGTCGTATTTGGCAATTCTGGCCAATTCCTTAGGGTATGTCTTTAGCTTCCTTCTTATTGCTGAGCTTAGTTTTCAGCTGCAGCAGGAATACTTCATCGTCAGTTAATCATTTATCTTTTCTTGGACGTATATTTGCCTTAAGAATAGGTGTCTTTATTTATAGATGTTATCATTCCAAACACTTTTCATTTTACTTTCTGAACTAGTCTCGTTTTACTAAAAAAATCAGTCTGGTTAACTTCTAGAGTCTTCACTCGCTTAGAAGAAGGGTTTAGACATGATTTAGGTTTTAAAATTTCGATCAGTCTTCCCAGATCTTCTCTCCAAAGTCAGGGGCAAGTGTCTTCATCCCAATCAGGAAACCTTCAACCTGTGTGTGCGGAAAATCTCGAGCATCCGGCCCCTCAGATCCAATTTTCATCTAGATCTCAGGAAATTCTCGAATCCTCTAGGACCCGTCCAGACGCATTTACAATGGTCGTCTATAAATTTTTGGAGATTGGTCGTCCAATATTGGTTTCATGCCTGATTCTGTTTCCATATCCCCTGTTTAGATTTTCTTCCTATCCTTTTGGTTCTCTGATATTATCAGCTATCACTGTTAGGGGATATAGGTTTCCCTTGGTCTCTTCCCTTCCGTGCCTTTTAAATGCTGATGTCAAAGATTCTAAGATTTTAAATGATTTTATTAGAGGCCTGGGTATCGTTTGTCCTCTTTTGGCTTAGTCCTTGCCTTCCTGGAATTTGGCATTATTTCTTAAGTTCTAGCCGTCAATCATTTTGAACCTAAAGAAACATTAGTCTAAATATCTTGATTTTAAACTAAGACATTTGTAGTAGCATCCGCTTCAGCCAAGAGGTCTGATATTCACATGCTCTCCGCTGAAAAGGTTGGACTTATTGTTTCAGGAGACGGTCTAATTCTTTTCAAGAAGGGATGTTTTATCAAAAACTCAGTCTAACCGTTATCCATCTATTCCGATAATTCTCAAAAGTCAATCGACTTTTCGCCATTTGTTAAGTTGTGGTGTCCGGTCAGAACTTTGAAGACATATTCTGTACCGTTTTTATAAGATCAGCTCATTCTCATCTACAGTTTTCTTTTGTGGAGGAGCTAGCCAGCGCTTTCTCTAGGGCTTCAATTGCCAGATAGATTTTCGAAACATTTAGCATCTACCATGAGCTTGTCTCCTCTGGCGATATTCAGCTAGCTAATGTTAAAGCTCTTGATGTTTGTGTTATGACTTCCTCGTTTGCTCTCTTCGCTGGCTCATCCTTGGATGTCGTTATGCAAGTCTTCTAGTTGGTGGGCCAGTGGATAGACTATTCGGCTCCCAAATGATAGGCAAATAGGTACCACAGAATTGAATGGGTTGGATCCTCACTCAGATCGAAAATTGATAAATCTAAAAAAATTTGAAGACGTGGCAGGCTGGAATTCAGAGTCTACCATCTCTCTTCTTTTTCTAAAGTATCAGAGTCCAGCAGCTTCTTTATTTAGGAACTAAACAAGCCAAAGACCAATATCACGCTCATCTCACCATTTTCACTAGCTTGTATGCCTGCATGATATAGGTGAGATTCTTTCTTTGTGTTTTGTTTAGTTTTCCTTTTGAGTTGTCATTTTCCTTGTTTGATAGTCTCTGTGTGATTGATCTTGATACACAATTTGTTAATGTGATTAACATTAAGCTAGTAAGATATTGATTTATTTTTATCCTTTCAAGGGTCTCAAATCTCCCCCCACCGGAACGTTTGAAGTGCGGCACTGACCAAATCTACGGATTTAGCAGGTAGTGATTGAACGGTACAGATGTTTTCACATCAAGAGTATACTTACCTCCCTAATACTTTTGATATTGCTAAATATCGGCTTTCACTCAATAAAACACTCAGATTAAAAACAGTTAGGTGCCCCTACTGGGCAGGGAGTCAGAGGTAGTCCGGCGGATGCTCGCCCCACCACCGCGCATGCGCCGACTACTACTTCCTCTTTGCTCATTTATTGGCAAAGGGTTACATGCGGTTTTGTGTTCTCTATACTTTTCTGCACGTTACCTTGTTTTTTACTCACATTTGACGATTCTTGTACGGTGGAAGCATGTCGGAAAGGGAGGATTCGCCTTTAGAAGGAGCGGGATCTCTTTATCAGGTGAATTCTTTGATATGCTAGCGTGTTTTGTCCCGGTTTAATGTATTTCCGGGACTCGCGCTTACCGTGATTAGCGCCTGATTATGTTGGTTTTTTACAACATGGTGCTTCATATGTCTCATTTCTCTTTGTGTTTTGTCCACAGGTATCGCATAGACGCTTTGATGGACTTCTCGGCACAAGAGGATATGTTTTCTCTCCACCACGGTTCCATTTCCTACTAATACTGTTAGGTTATCTAACCAAAAAAAAAAATAAAGGTCTTCTCACTTTGCCCTCTTGCTCCAATTCCTTCCCCTTAGGTGGAGAGAATGTAGAGGCGTACTATGGTGGAGTTCTCCGGTTCATCACGTTGGATGGTTTGTCTATACAAGAGTCAGGTATCTAATTATTGATAAACAAAAGGGGAGATAATTTCCTTTTTTGCCAATGCTAGAATTGGAAGGAGTTATCTCTGTATATCTGATTGTTGTGTACTCGAAATGCCAATTCAACGGAAATGTTCCGGTTACTTATACAATTCGTTCTTGCACTTGGTGCTTGTTGCGGATCGATTAATTTGGTCACGAGAGTGATGACGTCATAATCGGCCTTGGCCTTTTATTAACAATTAACGTTTTGTCCATGGCTGGTTCTTCTTGATTTCCGATCTTGATGATCCTGTCCCTCTCTTTTTAGTTGGTTTTGAGTTCGCTAACCTTAACTATCTTGCTCATTGTCCCTGTCCTTTGTCCTGTTTCAGAGACCTGGTTGCCCGTCCTGCGGGAGGTTTCTTAAAAGCCGCTTCGTTCCGCACTTGTGCTTCAGCTGCAGTCCCTGTGGACCGTTGCTGAAGTGCGACGTATGTAAGCAGTGGGGGGGCATTGCAGGCAAGGGAGAAGGTGATGGAGGAAGAGAGGAAGAAGAAGGAGAAAGTTTGTAAGAAGGGTAAGAAGAAGGCCTCATCCGCGGTGGATATGGAGGCCTTCAGGTCCGAAATGTTGCAAGAGATGCAGAGGACAATAAAGGATCTGGTCCCAGAGTTGCTTCGTGGCATGCTCCCTGGGCCAGCTCCTTTGTTGTCCTCGGCATCTGCTTACGAGCAGGTGATCCCCGCCTCTGAATCCGGTCTCTTTAGGTCCGGTCCGGTTGTGGATTCAGAGGTGGCCCCTTTGTTGGGGGCAGTCCAAGGCCCTGGCAGCAGGCATGGCGCCGCGCCGAGGGGCCGTGGACAACGGTTGTTGCTGGGACCCGCGGTCTGCTCATCAGACCCCGGGTATCCGCGCGCCGAAGGTGTCAAAGCCTCCTATGGCACCTTTCCTGGCCAGTCCGGGTTAGCTCTCTTTGCTGACCCGGAGTCTAATCTTTCTGGCCAGGAAGAAGAGGATCTCCTGCTGGGGTCGCCTTCTGAGGACGTGGCCATGGAATACGACGTCTGTGCACCCCTCGCGGGGAATGCAGGCGACGTGTTCCATGGTTCTACTCACGCAGGAGTAGATTTCACGGTCCAGAGGGTGTCCCCGGGCGGTGCTGTTGACCACGGATACCGCATACCTCGGCTTGCCGATGGTATTGCTGGTGCTGGTCAGACCCGTGGTAGAGCGGTGTTTACCCCACGCTCTGCCACGGCGCCTGCTCCTGGTCAAGCCGCGGAATTTAGCATGCCTGCTCTCTCGGGGCCGCATGCTTTTCCAGGCTTGCCAGGGGTATCAGCTTACCCGCCGTCGACATCAACTGCGAGTGCTCTGGAGGAAGACGAAGGCCCTCGTCTAGTAGAGCGCTCGCAGTTAGCCACGGAGGAGGATTGGTCGGACGCTTGCCAGTGGCTGGTAAGTGTTCGGCCCGATCTACCCGTGGAGCTGCCGGCTAGCCAGCGTGACCATAGGCCGTGGTTAGCTGGTAGGCCGGCGGCTACCGCTATGCCATCTCTGCCGCTGGCTGAGCATGTCGTGGACATGTTCGAAGCGGCAGAGGCGTCCATTAAGGTGAATGGACGTCTCGCGAAGGCCCCTCGCGAGGTGGCGAAGCGGGTGCCGCATCGTGCCCCTGGATTACCAGCGGTACGGTGTGGTGCCGAAGCCAAGCGTTGATGATCGCGCGGCTTTGGGCGAAGATGCGCGGCCGGGCTCCCGTTCTGACACGGGAGTCTTGTGCTCGAACGCGTTGCGTTCGGCGAATGCCGCGCTGCGGGATGCGGAGGAGAGTGGGAGGGCGTCGATTGCCGCTCTGTCCCACGTCTCCCAGCTGCTACAGGGGGTGGTAGCGGCTTCCGCATCACGCCAACCAAGCTCGGTAACAGTCCAGAGAGCCATTCAGGATGGTATCAACCTGGCTTTGGACTGTTTGACGCGGGCGGTAACCAGAAGTGTCCGGGCGAGGCGCACGTTTGCGCTTGACAATCTGTGCCCGTCCCAGGACCTGTATAATAGGCTGCTGCGGACGCCTATGACAGGTCCTGGTCTCTTTGGAGGTGAGGGATGCAGGCACCTCCAGGAGACGGTCACTCTGGTTAATAACCAGAGGGCGCTGCGGGAACAATTTGAGGTGCTCCGGCGGGAGCGTGTTCGCGCGGCACCCCCTGCGTATCGTCCTCTGCAGGCTCGAGGTGGTGCTGGCCAGGTCAGAGGCCAGCCACCGTCGCAACGTAGGCCTAGGCCACGGGCGATTCGGCCAGCAGCGAGGGGGGGCGCAGGCTCCCCAGCCGCACCCAGCCAGACAGCCGCCCGCGCACCGTGGTGCGCGCGGCGCTGGGCGGGGCGCGCGGGGATCTGGTCGCGGTAATCGGGCCTGATGGCCTGGTTACCGCGGTGGGAACCACTCCGGTGTTTCAGGCCGAGAGAACAGTGCCACTCTGGCCCTCCTTATGTCCACCTCTATCCCTAGGTGGACCGGTGGGCGGCCGTTTGGCCGCCCACTTGCCAGAGTGGAAGCGGTTGACTCAGGACCGTTTAGTCTTGCGATGGCTTTCGGTCGGGTATCGTCCCGACTGGGTGACAGGCCCGCCATCGCGACTGTCTCTCGCGCCGATCTGGACTCCCATTCCACGGGATCCGGATCAGAGGTTGTGTATAGAGGAGGAAATAAATTCCCTCATACTAAAAGAAGCCATTCAGCCGGCACAGAGGTGCCCGGGCTTCTATTCAACCCTGTTCTTGGTAACAAAAAACACCGGAGGGTGGAGGCCGATTCTCAACCTCAAGCCGTTGAACAAGTTCATCGAGACGCCCAGTTTCAAGATGGAGACTGTGCGCTCGGTGTTGGCGGGGTTAGAGCGAGGAATGTGGACAGCGTCGATAGATTTGAAGGATGCTTATTTCCACATTCCCATAGAGAGGAGTTTCCGTCGCTTCCTGAGATTTGCATTTCAGGGCCGGCGGTGGGAATTCAGGGTGTTACCCTTCGGAATTTCCACGGCTCCTCGGGTCTTCACCCGTGTGGTTCTCGCGATCACTGCATACCTCCGCAGGAGAAGCATAGCAGTCCACACGTACATAGACGACTGGCTGTTGAAAGCACACACCCGGGAATCGTTGTCAGCCAATCTGGAGATTGTTTTGAAAACTCTCTCGGACTTGGGCTGGGTGATCAATTTCCCGAAATCAGAGCTAACTCCATCCCAGAAGTTTGTTTACCTGGGCATGTTCTTCGATCTGGAGACGGGGTATGTGTACCCCACTCAGGAGAGGGTTCAAGTACTCATCTCGGTAATTCAGTCGGTGTGCGACAGTCGTCATGTCCTGGCACGGGTTTACTTGAGAATGCTGGGCTTGATGGTTTCTTTGGAACCAGTCATTCCGCAGGCCGCCTTGCGCAGGCGCCCGATCCAGTTGTTTCTCATGACACAGTGGACCCAGAGTTCAGGTTCGCTGGACTCGAACGTGTCGGTGTTGGCGCCTCTGATTCACCACCTGCAATGGTGGTTGAATACAGAGAATCTCTTGCCGGGGGTTTTGCTAACCCCTCCCCACCCTCAGGTGACTGTGTATACAGATGCATCGATGGAGGGGTGGGGAGCTTGTCTGGAAGAGTCCACAGTATCAGGGCTTTGGGATCTGGATCAGTCCAAGGAACATATCAATCTACTAGAGCTAAGAGCAGTAGTCCTGGGCCTGGAACATTTCTTAAAGAATGTTCAGGGCAAGATTGTTCTCATTCGTTCAGACAACTCGACAGTAGTGACTTACATAAACCGCCAGGGCGGAACGAAGTCGCCCAGTCTCTGTATGATGACATGGAAACTGCTTTGTTGGTGCCTGGATCATGGGATCACCTTGAAAGCAGTTCATATTCCGGGGAGGTTAAATCTGCTAGCAGACTCATTGAGCCGAAGGATGAGTGTTTTACCCACGGAATGGCAACTAAATCAATGTGTGGCGGATCGTCTGTTCGACCATTGGGGGAAACCCAACATAGATTTGTTCGCAATGAAGAAGAATGCGAAGATGACGACGTACGTCTCTCCGATTCCAGACCCAAGCGCTTTCGCAACAGATGCGTTAGCTATCAGCTGGGAGGGAATGTATGCATACGCATTCCCCCCAGCAATCCTGATTCCAAAGGTGCTTCAGAAAATCAGGCAGCAGGAGTGCCAAGTGCTTCTGATCGCCCCGGATTGGCCAAGCCGATCGTGGTATACGGATCTGCTGGACCTTCTGGTCTGCAATCCGGTTCCGCTGCCTCTGATGGACAACCTTATCTTCCAGGGCAAGGCCCTTCACGACAATCCGTCAATGTTCCGATTGACTGCGTGGATGTTGTCAAGGAATCTAGAATTAAGGAGGGCTTTTCTGAGCAAGCGGCCATGTTTATGGCCAAAGCCAGGAGGGGGTCAACCTCCAGAGCATATAATTATAAAATCAACAGATTTGCAGAGTGGTGCTCAAAAAGATGTATTGATCCAATGGAATCATCTATTCAGGTAGTGGCTGATTTCCTCTGTCACCTATATGATGCCTATAGCCTCAAGCCTAACTCTATTGCTGGTTATAAGTCAGCTTTAATGACTGTTATTCCTTGCTTGGCTAATAGGGGGAGTGATGAAGTAAGTACATTAAATGTATTAATTAAAGGCATGGGAAATCTAAGACCAAGGAATCCTCCACTGATTCCGTCTTGGAGTTTATCACTGGTGCTCCAGGTACTAGGTGATAAGCCTTTTGAACCACTTAGTTCCATTTCGATGAAAATGTTAACTCTTAAAACTGTATTTTTAATTGCTGCGGTCTCGGCGAGGCGTAGGAGTGAAATTCACGCCTTATCAGCCGAGGGTGACCGTTTTGTGGTTACAGGGGAAGGCCTTAAGCTTCTACCTAGGATTAATTTCTTGTCTAAAAATCAGTCATTGAAATATCCAGGTCAACCTATTTTTTTGCCATCTTTAACTAGATATGATCCTAATTCTAAAGTATGGTGCCCCGTACGGGCGCTGCTTCGGTACAAACAGCGTACTTCGGAGTGGCGTACCGACCAGTCAGCGTTATGGTTGTCATATATTGAACCCCATGGTAGGGCATCTAAGGACACCATTTCTAGGTGGATTGTGGAATGTATTCAATTTTGTCACAAATCCGCCACCGGGCGACAGGTTGACGTGGCCAAGGCTCACAGTGTCCGCGGTGTCGTGGCATCCACTGCCCTGTTTAGTGGGGTTCCTGTGGATGATATTATGTCAGTGGCTCAGTGGCACTGTGAGTCAAGTTTTACAGACCATTACCTCCGTGACACCTCTAACCCTCTCGCCTTGTCGATTTTGAAACAATAACCGCTTTATGTTTGTGAAGAGTGCCTTCGCATTGCTTATATACTTCGCCATTCAGCGACGGTGACAACCACTTGTCGGGACTGTATCATCCTTCTCTACTGGATTCATGATGACAGCTTCCTAGTACAACAAGGTCAGTCTTGTTCATGTGTTGTTCATTGTTTTGTATTGTCACGTTACCCAGTGTTATTAATATGGTGATGGTTTATGTGGGTTGTGGTTCTTTAGTGAGAGTATACGAAAATGGAGCCTTTTCGTCTCTGTCCTATAGTACTTAGCACTAGTACGAAGAGAGCGTGTAGGACATTGAGGTCATTTTATCTTCCTCCCAAGGGAGGGGGGGAGCGCATATGACAAATCGGTCATCTCTCAGGCATCGGTTGTGTTATCCGATGGTTTATCAAATCCTGACTGTGTTTTCACACAGTTTCAGACGTCATAAGTGCCTTAAACGCTTGAAAGCGTATAGGGAAGAGCTGGTCTTTTGACCTCGCCTCCCTCCCGCCAGATTCACTTTCGAATTCTGGCAATATCAAAAGTATTAGGGAGGTAAGTATACTCTTGATGTGAAATAAACGAAATCTAGGATTTCTTTTTTCACGAGAGAGTTGATACTTACCTCCCTAGATACTGACCCGGCCTCTCCGCCCCACAGAGGCTCGGTCTTCAGGCTCTTGGTAGTTGCATGTGTTAGCCAATAAATGAGCCAGAGGAAGTAGTAGAACATCGTCGTGTCGT